>JAQJVL010001430.1:10000-190228 GCA_035578905.1 Stictocephala bisonia | reverse complement strand
CATTTATGTCTGTCGTGAATGAATTAATAGTCATCGTTATAATCTTGGTCAAAAAAACTTGAATAAAACATAGTTTGTATCACTTAGTTTAATATTTTATTTCTATATTAAAAATTCTGAAATATGATTTATATAATTGTGGATAGTCGTGGAAAACAGTAGGTTTATATGATTCTTGGTGATTATTTAAGTGACTAGGAGACATTCTTGGAACAAATGGTAAAATTAAATATGTTAATAACAAATTTGACATTCTTTTCTGTGGTATTGGTAGTAATAATAAAATATAATCTCAATTATATAGTCTGATAATTTAATCATATTATAGTTAACAAAGGATATTTATCAAAAAAATTATTCATTTTTCGACTAAGAACAAGATCAATACTTGAATGAATGAATACAAATTCCAAACAAAGTCTATAATTCAATTATATAGAATAGTTAGTCTGAAATATTGCATACAGTTTTTTCCTCACAATGATTTTGACTTATCATGTAATTCACCTGCATTCCTCTCTTTTTAAATAATTATTATTTAACTATTTATTATTGCCAGATAACATTTCCTTGTTTAAGTCAACAAATAAAAGTAATTATTATGATCCTTTGAATTTGACCATAATTTCAGAAAATTAAGGCTTTTAGCTTATTTCTACCCAATTTGTTTGCTCTCCAAATATTAAAAATAAAACATTTCAAATGGTCTAATTATTTCTTAATTTCAACTTTCTTATTTGTGTGTTGAGTTTGAATGTATGGTACAGCAATAAAATAATGTATTTAAAAAGCATTTTAATTTATAAAAGTGTGTTTCTATCTTATTATTTAGGTAAACATCTTTAGTCTACATTCTATAGCTGGGAAATAGACGAGACCATAACTAATATTTTTTTTCCAATTTATATTTTACGCTATTGGTACTATAATATAGTAGTAGATTACTAATAAGTACATTTTTTAATTGTAGAAGTGATCAAAATATTATTTAAATCACATTTTGATTACTATCAGTGAGTGACAGTAAAATGAAAAAAGATCTTACCGTCATAGGCATAGTCGGGTAGAAAAAACTCTTTCAGGCAAGGTTTGGTGTTGGTCTTGTATGCCACTGTTTCATCGTAAACAAAGAACAATGATTCGTCTGTGGCTAGTATTTGAGTATTGAACATACAGTGTTAATTGTCGCTTATAATACACATCGTTAGTTGTAATATTTGGTACTGGCAAATTCTTTTGGAAGTCCATTGCAATAGTTTCAACCTCTTTTGATTGTCGACTTCTTTATTAGAGGCACGTTTGTGAATATAAAACATATTGGCTTTTAACAAGCGTTTTTTTTCTGATGTGAGCTCTTTCAATTTCTTTTCTGATTTTACCCTTTCCCCAGTTTTTTCAGGACAGGATTTAACAACATGTTCTATAGCTTGAATCTCAGCAGTGAGTTTGTCGCAGGAACTGCAAGTATCCATTCTTGGATAGCCAAAACTGATATTGAATTCTGAATTAAACACTGTTCTATATTTCTTGTAAGATACTTTTTGGCCTGGGTACACTAACTTAAACAATTCAAACATCTTTTTTATATTTAAGTCTGTTGGAAGATAGACATGCTTAGAAGAATTTGTGCTGTAGTGACTTCGTTCACCTTTAAATGAACCAATATGCTTTTGAAACACCTCGATTGCCTCTTCTGACAAGCGATATTTACAATTTAAACGCTGGCCTCGACCATCCTTAGGCGCTCTTCCTTTTTATAAGTAGTTCTGTATTACTTCGACTTTTTTGTGATTCCGTGAAGAGACCGAAAAGCTTTTACACAAACAGGAATTTCTACCACAGATTTTCCTCCCTATGAACTTGAACACGATATGAATGAGTTGTCATTCTCTTCTGGTTGCCTAGGTCTCCTTTGTGAAACTGTGTTCACATTAACCAAAGCAGTTAAGTAGGTATTCTGTTCATTTATGTTCATTTGATTGAAATTGGATATAATACTAGCACGTTCTGCAGGTACAATAATTAGAAAGCATTTTAACATCAAACAGTGACAATCAGGCCCTATTTCGTGTGTGGATGCTAGTAGCTGTTTCTTAACATCGCTTAAACGATTAGTTACCTTTTAATTCTTAAAAGTATTTGATGATTTGGACCTTCAGATTCCATAACTCACTAATTAGTAACACGCACACACACAAACCTGAAACCCTTACAAATTATCACCAAACACACATAACCTCAACAATCAACAGTGCACAGCCACAACTTTACTGACTGCAGCATACAAAATAAAGACAGTGCTACCAACTGACAATCCCCCTTTTTCCCGTGTTTTACAATGACAGTCCTTTGTATATTTGTACAAGAAGATGGCATATTTTCAAACGTCCATATATTGCTGACTATCCCCGTTCTTTCCATGGAAACAAAATACACAAAACGAGATTATTGAGAGCTTTCCAAAAATATAGAAATACAAAAAACTTTTTTTGACATTCCTCCCTTTACCCGTGGACTCTTCATGTTTTTAAAAGCAAAAATGTATTGTATTGTAAAAATACAAACTTCCATTATGATTGTTCTAAGTGTTGTTTCACATTGACTTATTAAGTGTACAATTTGTACATTTTTGGCACACGGATGACTTTCCGCTGTGTTCGTGTGTACATATGTAATGATGACTGTAAAGGCAAAAGGTATTTCACTCTTTTTAGAGGCTACACTCTTTCCAATGGTTCAAATATTATTGGGTCCTGTGCTTAGTTTGTTAAAGTATCAAGTCAAAGTATAGTTCAATTATTGTATTGATTCAAAGTACACAAATCAATCAAGAAATACCAACTCTTGAACAAACATCCATTTTGTTTGTAACATATAACATGTTTTTATATCTCCTCCTATAATAGTCCCTGAAATTCTGCATTATTTTTATCAATTGATTTTAAGTAATAATTAATTGGGTATAACCTGACATGAATGTTATAACTTGAACTGTAATCGACATTGATAAAAGTTCATTTACAGTGGACTCCCGATTATCGGCGATAATGGGTGGCAGAACGATCGCCGATAATCGATTTCCCCGTTAATCCAAAAATAGCCTAAAATGACCTTTAATCGGTTTAAAAATAACCAGTATCTAAAAACTATGTAAATTTACGCTAATGCAAACGAATTCGGACCGGATCCTGTTCGGAATCTCGGGGTTTGTGAATGAGTGTGTCTGTAGTAGAAATACACACAGACACACGAGCTCAGTGAGCAAGGGTCGGCCAGTGTATTAATGGAATGTGAGGAGAGAGCAAAAAACAGCTACTGCGTACTGTATTACAGTACAACATGCCTAATGGTAGGTTGCGGGCTTTTATTTAGTTTTACAATCTTCGTTTGACAAGTTATATTCAACTGAAAGTGCCTTTATTGTATGCCCTTTCTCAAACTTCCCAATAATTTCTAGTTTCGTCTGAATAGACAACACAACTCTTTTCCGTTTTGTATCCATGTTGTAAACACACAATGCACTAAGAAAAACACAAAATGTAGTAACGTAAACACAAAAATGCACTAAACAAAACACTGTACACCAACTCACGTATGTCAACTCGTGAACGAAAACAAACTCACATTGAAAATAGAATAAAAACAGCGCACTGAACTGAGCAATATTGTTTACGTGTGTGACAAAGCAAGCGAACATGACCGCAAATAACCTGCTTATGTGCCAAGGTCAGCCACTTCTACAGGGTGTCCACGCGTAAACGATCGCTATAGATAGTGCGCGCATGGATGAGCCTGCATCGTCTTATTATTGCGTAGTATTTTACATTTTTCTAAAGGGTTTTTTAATTTAATTTTTTTATTTGGCCATCCCCGTTAATCCACAACACCGATAATCCGCTCGCCGATAATCGGGAGTCCACTGTATTTACTTTGTATTTATATTTATTTCTTAAAATAATCTCTTAGTAAAAACCATTATTTTATTTTGGAATCAAGTGTTATTGTGTAGAAATTACTGTGTGGATACTTAAGGATATTCATGGATTTACAGAAAACGTTGGATATAATACAACTTGTGTGTGATATGTATCTCGCATATTCATATTTTTCTAGCCGAAATAGAATCAACACTAATAATGTTTTTGTTGTGGAGATGAATATTAACCCTTATCACGCTGTAAGCGCTTATATGCGCATATATTGATTTTGCTCTTGACCCTGTAAGCACATATACACATAATAATTACAAAAAAAAAAATTTCGTATTGTTTCTAATTTAATCCGGTAGTGCGTTTGGGTTATGGGCGGTGACTCATGAGAGGCACATTGTGCGACCCGCTACCTTTTGTTGGACTGTCAATCACTATGAGACTGGTTTTTGTCTGGCAGTGTACATTTCTGCTGCGCCGCCATACACCATAAGCGCATATACATGCAGCTACTGTCGAGCTGAGCGGTTGTCATTGTCTGCTGCCTCACCTCTTTGAAACTGTGTATTTAGGTGTTTTACCATTACTTTAGTTTAATATATGTTAGTAATTTATTAGTTTTAAGTTGTCAATATGAATAATCCGGCCGATTTTGGTTTTGTGGAAGTTACTAACCACGATACGTCGTAACCAAGTGCTATATGTATTTACTTATTTTTTATTATATGCATTATGTGCAGGCCCTGTCTTTATCAGTTTATGTACAAGTAAATGTACTCAATTATACATATTTCATTAATAGTAATAATATTTTGTATTGAAACATACTGTATAAGTAATCTATGCCTGAGGCTTACTTTCAAGTAAAAGTTTGCTTATTTACATATTCATATATGAGAAAAAAAAGGTAAAGTAAGGTAATAAAAGTTTCAAAATGTTATCATATATTTTATTTTCCAGTACAGAACAATAACAAAAAATGAGCAACTAAAAAATTTAATTTTGATTTTTTTCCAATAAATTAGCGCCTAATGGAAAATAGGCATTGTATACATGGCGCTCTAAGGATGAAAAAGAAATATTCTGCTGCAAATTGTTACGAAACAGATTGCATAATGTGACAGGCAGTGGACGCTGGCAATCATACATGCACGGCACTAGCAAATCGACGAAGTGGTCAGTTATTTAGATAATCATTTCAAGCGAAGTATTTTATACAATCTGAAAGTTTCAATAGAAAGAATCCATTATCTTATTTAGTTCTTAACCCTTCTCGAGCTAATTTATATTCTTAACGTAAGCATATATGAAACTTGGTTGGGTCGCTACTAAATGTTTTACCAATATATAATATTATGCTTCAAAATTAATTATTATATGCAAAATGAATTAATATTTGGCAGAAATAATTTTCTTTTACATTTTTTCCAAAAGTAATACAGTAGACTCTCGGTTATCCGAGGTAATTGGGACCGAGACCACCTCGGATACACAAAAAACTCGGATAATCCCGAGATGGGTTGTACTGATAAGAAAAACGCGTATAAATCGATAATTGTGTTACCATTAACATACTAATAGTACAAACTAATAAACTAACACATATAACTATATAAAATACAAAAACATTTACCTTAATCAGTAAATATTAATGTTTGAAAAAGTCTTTGATTGACTTTTGCGTAAGTTTCGTGCCTCTCTTTGATGCCGCAATGTTCCGCCAACGTTGAAAATGGAGGACATCGAATGGAGTTGATTCCTCTTGTTGCTCAACGTATGCGAGTGCTCCTTCAAGTAACTTCAATCCCTCGGAATGAGTAATCTTTGGAGTAGCATCATCTGTGTCTTCATCTTCTTCATTATTGTTTTTGTTTACAATGAGATCGGCAATTGCGTCGTCTGACAATTCCATTTCTTCGTCTCCATTAATCCAATTGATTACATCTTCATTTATGATTGGTTCTTCAACTGGTAAATGATTAACTAGGTTGGCTAAATCGACTACACAGTCGTCAGTTTCCTTTTGCGTGTCGTTTGTTTTGTGCTTTATTTGGAATATGTTTTTCCACGATTTTTGAATCGTGGACACTTTTACGTCGTCCCACGCAGATGCAATCCAATAAGCAACGTCTTTGACAGTGATTTTCTTAAGTGCATCCGTTACCGTCAGTCCTTCATCTAACTTGGCTAGCAACACTTGGAGAAGCCTTCGTCGATAGTTTCTCTTCATTGCTTCCAAAACACCTTGGTCTAGGGGTTGGATGAGCGATGTCACGTTGGGTGGAAGAAAAACTGCTCTTATTTGACCACTAACTAAGTCACTTGCATCCGGATGAGATCGCGCGTTATCTAGCAACAACAATGCTTTCTGGGGCAAGTTTTTCTGCTTTAAATATGCCTCAAAAACTGGGACAAAATCGTTAAAAAACCATGTTTTAAAAATGGTACAGTCCATCCATGCATTTTGTTGGTTTTTGTAAACTGTTGGCAAGCAATTTACTTGAACATTTTTGAATGCCCTTGGGTTTTTGGCTTTCCCTATTAATAGGGGTCTTAATTTTAATGAACCGGAAGCATTGCAGCAGTTCATGATTGTCACTCGCTCTTTACTTTTTTTGTAACCGGGTGCATTTGCTTCATTTTTAGCTGCTAACGTTTTCGATGGAAGCATTTTGTAATTGAGCCCGGTTTCGTCACAATTAAAAATTTGATCTGACGTAAGTCCATCATTTAAGATTATGGTTTCAAGTTTTGAATAAAAACTGTCAATTTCAGATGGGTCGGCAGAAAGCTTCTCACCACAAATATTTAATTGTCGGATGCCATATTTTTTCTTCCAGGTATCCATCCATCCTTCACTAGCACAAAAATTTTCCTCCCCATCCTTAAATTTCCTATGAAATTCAAGAGCTTTAGCTTGGAGCATGGGTCCACTTATAGGGCTGCCCATACCTCTCAACTGCGAAAACCACAAGTATAGCGCTTCTGATGTTTGACCATGATCTCCTTTCTTCATTGTCTTCCGCCTTAAGCCACTCCCACTACTCGCACTTTGGTTAACCCACTGTTCGATTTCTTTCTTCTTTCGTCTCCAATCTCCAACAGTCACTTCACCGACACCCAACTCTGCAGCAACCTTCTTTATAGATTCGCCTTTTTCTAACCTTTTAATCGCATTTAATTTTTTTTCTAAGGAAACCACTACTCGCTTCCGCTTTAAACTCATTTTGCACAGTAAGATTCTCTTTCACACACACAAAAATGAACTTATAAAAAATAATTAAACGTATGAAACAAAACTAAAAACCACTTATTAAATAGGCCTACAAACTAAGAAACATTAAATTAAAACACTTAAAAATTAACCGGTTTTAAAATACTGTAATACGCCGTTACTTTGGAACAATAAAAATGCAGCAAACAACCACGTTAGATAGACAACTCAGACTGACTGACGAGGACGACTGACAAAATTAGAACAATTCTGCAATAAACTCAGTTCCTAATAAAAGGGGGTGGGTTGACTTCCGAGAACTCCGGCTCGACCTAGCAGCGACCGGTAGAGGCATTCCTGATGCGTGAATCGCTATATTCGCGTAAATTCGCATCCACACGCATTTAATCTCTACGATAACCAACACGGTTGTGACCCGCCCTCTCCGACTTTTGCCTCGGTTAACCGAGGGCTGGGTTAATCTAGGCTCGGATAATCACGTGTCTACTGTACTTGCGTATATACACGTCATTAGCTCTAAGGGAAATTGTTTTGTATTTTTTTACCCCTCATTAGCTTGTTCTACTAAATCACTTATTAGGTAAATTTGAAATAAAATAATAGTTGTTAATTTTATTTGATTGTTTAATCTAATGACTAATCATGATATTACAAGTCTATTCAAGGATATTTCTCTTTCGTATGATATGCCTCAAAGCAGATTTCTGGATGTAAGTGAGGCTTTTCCTGGCAGGTTTGGCAAAAGTAAACAGAACTTAACTACATAAATAAAATAAACAGAACAAATCAAATTCATAATCCAAAGTGACTCGTGTCTAAGTAAACAAAGATTGTGGCGCGGAATACAGCAGACGAAGCACTGGACCAACAATGACACAAGTTTTAGAGAGGGAGGATGGTCGGAGAGAGTAGGGATGGGGGAGTCAGCAATAGTATTGGGTGGAGGGTGTAGTATGACTATTAACGAATTGCGTGTGACCTTAGGAGGCAGGTTGGGGATCAAATCAACTCAAATTCCATATGACAGGTATTCCCGGCAAACACTCGTTGAGCTAAAAACAGTGTGTGTATATATATGTACACCGCCTGCTCAGAGAAAAATCTTTGCATATTCGGCCAAAACTTGCAAAGGGTTAATCTTAGTTCTCATCTATTTTACATTTTTGTTGCTACTCCACAAATCTTAATCTTACTTTCAGTCCTAACCCCCCCCCCCCCATCTTATCTCTCCCGCTAGAGTTTCTATTACACGCAAGTCCAGAATTATGAAATCACCAAGTATAATGGCTTATCAGAACCAACATTGTTGAATGTTGTTTATTCATATTAGAAGTAAGTTATTCAAGTTTGAAACTAGAGAAACTCTCATCTTCTAGCGATTAATTTATATCGCTGCTGGAACATCCACAGTAGTGAGCGGACCAGATCACATCAACTGCAAGACTAAAATCAAGATCATGAAACTAACCTGACTGATAATTTCTTTTGGGAATATATGCTGCAGGTTTACTCTTTATTTTCGGAAGCACAAAATGTGAATAAGTTTGGAAACATCAGGATTTTTTATTATACCCTTAATTAACACATTGTTGTTGCATCAACAGGGTTCATACCATCACGGATGCGGGTGATCCAGATGTGCAACTACATTTGTGTAACTGACACTAGCCTGCGCCACTGTGCGTCCTGCCTCAAAGGTTTGCAGCGCATCAATGTCAAGGGCACTTCCTGTACTCAAGCTGGGGTTCTCAAGTTCAAAACACAACGCCCAGATGTTGTTATAGAATGTGATTACAATCTAGAAATTGATCCTGAAACATCTTCCAGTGTAAACGAAACCTAGGGTAAAACGATCTAGTAAAGGTTCCATAAAATATTTTTGACTGATTTCAGTAGGAATAGAGATATCAACTCATAAAAATGTTTGCACGTAAATAAAGTAACTGTGATTTACAAACTTCCTAACAGGAGATTTACACTTGTTGCTATTTATATTGATTATATCTATCAGCATAGCTTATACACGTCATAAATTTACATTGTGAAATTAATATGAATTTCAGTACTGAATTACCAGTATTTGTTATTATATTGAACGCAGTAACAAATATTTACCTGTCGGACAAGTATGCATGAGCTGTTTGTTGAGTCTAACCTCACAGAAATATATGCTTGACCAAAAACAGACTTAGGCGAGAAGAAAAAAATAGTTTATGTTTAATGACTTTATTTAGTTGTAAATATAATGTATTAACCCTTCTAATGTTCACTGTGTAACCTGAGAATGTGAGGTATATTTCACTTGTTTTGTAGACTTCTTAAAGAATAATAAAAAATACAATTCTAAGGATACATGCACACAAGTGTATATCATTTTATTTGCATTATACAGAGAATAAAATTGTGTAACTTTCATATGCATATCTTGAATAAAAAAAGTTTTTCCATCCAAAATTGAAGAAGATAATTTCTTTCTTTTGTTTTAGAAAATTTATCACAATCACCATGGAAACAAATTCCCCGAAAAAAAATCAAAATAGCCATGTTATTCCTAATTTAGTACAGTTTATGAATATAAATACTTTATATACAATATTTACAGAAAAAAATCATACTCTGTTCATGAGGCTGAAATCTACTTTTTCACTCTGTATCACTTTTAACGATTTATAGTACGACAATTTCTTAAACAAATAATATAATGTATTATTTATATATTATATTATAATATATTATAATATATAGTATATTATAATATATAATGTATGTGATGCACATACATTGATTATATTAAATTTTCGATAATTCCGGTAATTATAAACATATAAAATAATAAAAACAGAGTATTATTGACACAGTAATAGTAAAGGAATATCATATGTAACAAAGGTCTGCACAGTTGTCGGTGCGTCAGCATTAACAATAGGAGGGTTAAAAAGAAAAAAAATTGATACAGTTCTCTAGATGTTAGAACAATATGTCTTTCAGTACTACGAGAAAGGCATCTGCTATACTCCTTATGAAAATGTAGGGCAAAAGATATTTTTATTGTCTTATCAACAGGTTAAATCTTAATAAAGAAACTTTCAGGTCATGAATAACTTGCATTTAAAACTCGTTTTTAACCTCTGAGATACTTCGAGTATGCACTTACTAAATATGAGGGGTACAAGGTGTTACAATAATTATTCCTTACCTTTCCTTGCTTACAGACATGGATTAAATGTAGTAAGTAAAAAAACTTGATGTCTTAGTGGGACTGTCTTAGTGATCGGCAGATGAGATTAACCAACTATACACACTACTTGACATGATCTATTCATACTCATATAACATGCTGTTATTTTGAAGACATTCTAGTTTTTGTGATAGAGAAAGTTATTGACTGGCCCGAGCTGATAGTTTATCGTTGTTTGGCTGTTAATTAATGACTTTTCTCCAAAATTAAAATAAAATGTAATAGTTTCAAATATTATAAAAAACGCAAAGTCACATATGTTACAAATTGTTATGATTGTTAGAAATTTGCATTGAATGAACGAATAAACAATTTCAATTACAATAGTCCTGTGGTAGTTATAATGTTTACTGTTTATATTTTGTTGTCATTCAATACATATAATTCTTGTTAAAAACTTGATTACATATCTTGTTTAGTTTATATAAACCCAGACATGTGAAACTTAGTGTTTTTATTGACTTGAGGTTTAGCGTATGTAATTATTTAAAGTTTATAAAAAGTATACAGTCGAATTTATTATGAACTAAAATATTATCAGTGACATTTATGTAATACGTAAAAAATAAAATAAGAGTTAATAAAAAAATATTTATTCCAAAAAATTTAATAACATAAAACTCACTAAATCTTACCATAGATCTTGCTCAGTACAAAATGTACATAAATGATGAAGAGTTACAATACTATTTTGAAGAATATAATCATAATATACTATATTGTAATCTAATTGTAATTACATTACAATTAGTTGTAAAAAGAAAAGTGGCTGTGTACTCTTCACTCACCTTTAGGAGACATCATCTGCTCTTTACTAGTGTAGTATCATGCTTGGCATCATGGTTCTAGTTTACAATAGTTACAGTATTTGAAATTCATATATACTAAAATTTTGTTTTTCATCCTGTAGTTGAGAGAGGTATCACACAATAGGTTACAAATATCTGTGTAAAAAAAATAAAAAATACATGAACGCAAAAAATTAAATAGATGTATGAACTAAATTTACACTGTTGGAACATTTTACTGGAGCAATATCAGTATTAAATTAAAAAAAAACTCCAAAGAAAATGTAAGGTATTATTATTATTTTGACTGTTTGTATAAAAAGCTTTTATTTGTTATATTATTTTTTCCCTAGCCAGTTACCTACAAGTAATACACATCTAAAAGAAGCGAAAAGAGATAGGAAAATATTCAAATTTCCTGTAGCAGTAGCAGAAGAAACGAGCTTAGCACGGCTGCCAATACGCAGCACTGGTTGAAAAATTCTGCCACTTACCCCTCTCCCAACCCTAAAACCCTGTCCACTGTTTCCCTTCCTCTTTCAATCTCACAGCAATTTGCAATCTTTCCTATCTCTCTACGCAGCTGTGCTGCCCACTCTGTCATTCTCTGTTTCACTCTAGGCTGCCTCACAACAAGCTCAACCGAGGGGCGGGCACGCCAAGATAGCAAAATCAGACAAAAAGTAGTCTGACTTTTAATATTGGCTTTTCATTTCTTATAGATGTGTATTCACTGTCATGCATCAAACAACACATGTTTGTTTCATTTTTAAATTAAAAAAGTATCACTACACTTTTATTTAAATGCCTACTATTATGATACTGCTAGAATTTTGATGTGAGAGCAAATCTATGTCTAAACCAAATTTATTTATTGTATCACAGTTGTACTTCAACTCAGTTTATTGCTCAAACACCATGCAAATGCTCCTTTACTGAAAATGACCATGTTAAATGTAAAATGTTACCCCAACCACAGCCACTTGTTCAGAACCAAGCTGAGACTGATATTGGCAAGAGAAGTGATTTTACCTCCTGAATTGATGACCAAAAGCCAAATTAGACAAATAACACGCTCAAACACTGAGAGGAGGAATCAGTATACAAGTCAATTTAAAAAGTTGTTAAAATAGATTACTGTTCCTTTATCAGGCCAAGTACAAGGAAGAACCATGTGGTTTTAACTTTGCTTGTTCAAATAAAGGATTTATCATTTCATTATTTCTTTTAACATAAATAAATTTAGACATTATTAATTACACATATAGGCTAATTAATAAAAAGAGTAGTGTAGTAGGTTGGTTACATTAAATCAAATTGCTCATTCTCTGACAATGTAAAAATGTGACCTAAAATTAACAAAACTATTAAGAAATTGTTCATCCACAACTTAATATAGGGTTGTTATGAGCATACAAATTGTCATTCTTTATATACATTCACTCCAGATCCTAGTTTCAAGTGGGTACTTTACTTTGCTTTTTTTGTACATGAATTTAATGTAAATAACATCGATTTCATTTGTTTCAAGTAGGTACTTTATTTTGCTTTTTGTACATGAATTTAATGTAAATAACATCGATTTCATGTTCAGTCTGCAAAATCAAGCACCAGCCTTGTAATCTTTATACAATTTTTCACATTTACAACATTTTACATTTATTTTAAATGCTGCTATTGAGAGCTGCAGCTTTCAAGATTAATTTTGCAATTGATTATGTACAATATCGATACTCAGTTAAGTAGTATCACTTTCTGAATTATTATAATTACTACTGCTGTCAAATAACCAGGAATTCATTGTATATTTTATAATTAATTCCAATTTAAATGTACAATTTACTTATATTACAAATTTACCTTTTACGCAGTCCTATTATATTTTAAATTAATAGTGTATCCTATTTTTTTCATCAACATTGGTGTTTACAGTGATTTGTATAAAATTATATAAATCTTGACTACCTTTTGAGTTTCATTTCTGTACTGAGTTTAGAAAATATTCCTTGGGAAAATAAATTGTCAATAAGTGTCAAATTCTTACACAACAAGAATGTTTAACTTATTTATAAAAAAAGCTCCCAGAACAGGTTTCACAGTAGTTCATTCATAAATCATAACATAACAACTTTTTACAAGTTCCCACTAAAACATTATTTTAGTAGTTATCAATAGAGGAAAATGAAATTGTGTTTTATTCATTTCAATCTAATGATAATTAGTGTAAATTTGACTATCCATTTATTGTGATGAGTCAAGTAAATTCAACTATGTACACTTATTAACCCAATAACTGGTGACCATCGATATTGAGACAGTTATCTAAACAATTGGTGATCGTTGATTGCGACATAAACATTGCCTGTAAAATCTACTTTGTTTAACCCAACTACTGGCAACTAAAAAAAACCCTCTATTGACAAGCCATTTTTGGATGTTTTGCAAGGATATTTTCAAAAAAAATCATTAAAAATAGTAAATGTAATACATTTTTATATTGCTGTAAATTTTTTCAGAAAATTCTGAATTTTATGACAAAAGAGGTTTTTATAAATTTAATTTTTTTAATTAACATTTTTGTTGTTGACTATTTTGAAAAAAAAAAAAAACACTTCTTGTCTGAGCCCCCATGTCAAGAAAATTAATAAAAATTGAATAAATCAAAATTCTAAAATATACAAATTGGCTGAAATTTTATCTAGTTTTTTGTAAAATATATATACATTATTAGATATTTTTATAAATTTAATTTTTACCATCTTGAAAGCACAACAGCACATTTCCTGAAAATCGGCTTTACTTTGATAAGGCTTTATAATTATAAACCTTATAATAATGGTTCACTCTGTAATAAATCTCTTATATGGCTTCAATGGTCTAAAAATCTCTATCCATTTTGAAATCTATTTACAATGTCCAATATTCAAATTATAAAATATGTACAATGTTCTAAAATACTCACATCATATGTCTGAATAGCTTACTAATTACTAAACTAAACAAATTTTATTTCACATAAAAACTCAATGTGCGCTTCACCAATATAATATATAAAACATTTTCATTGTTATTACACTAAAAACATTAAAAAACAATGTTTTATATAACAGCACAAACAACACAAGAAAACAAGACGCTGACGCGAGCACAACGTAGCAGTAATGGAGAAACTGAATTACAGTATTTTTCTACTTTTCACCAATATAGGAGAAAGAAATGCGTATCGATTGTGATATATCGGTTCTTCTAATATCAAATGATACCAATATATTGTAGATAAAACATTATCGTTACTATAGAAATTGGTTTATTTGTGGCAATGTTTGACCGTCGGATTTCCGAAGGTGATGAGTCGAATTTCCGAAAAATCGACGGCCCTGGTAGTTGGGTTAATCAGTTTACATTCGTCAGCAAAACAAACAATAGCATTCTATAGTCTGTAAAATGATTTATCAATTGACTATCAATAATCTTAACCCTTTCGCTTCCGACGTCCGTTACGTGGTATTTGCGAAGACTTCCAAGGTCCTTTTTGGTGAAAATGCATTGTTTTAAGAAATATGCTATATATTTTTTATTTATGAATGGAATTGAATGATTTTTGTTTTGTTTTTTTTGTCATTAAATTCTCTATAAATATAATTGATAAAGTAATATTTATTAGTTAAAAAATGTTTATTTATATGTATATACATGTATAAATAATTTTTAATTTTTTTTATTTTTGTAGTTTGAACTAACATACAGTGCACAAAAAAAATCTTAGAACATTTTCAAGATATAAATTTTAAAGATAATCTTGTTGCTAACATGCTTACAAAATTGTATGGTCTTACCTTTAAAAATGTCTGAGTTGTAGAATTTTTTTACGCTGATTCGCAATCAATTAATGGAAGATAGTGTTCTCGCTAATGGGCGATCGTTCTCGTTTTCGTCTACCGTTACTCATATTTACACTTCGATATAAACACTAAACAAACTATAAAGAAGCAAATACTAATTATGAAATAAATAAAACACTCTAAAAACAACTAAAAGTAATACGCAACACAGCTGACATCAAACTGACACATATGCTAAAGGTTAGCAGTAAACTACTGATTCAGAACAACAACTCAAGTTAGTCACAGACGTTCAAATTCAAAGATGCGTAAAATTAAAGTTATTATTCAAAAGACGATAAAACCTAATTTCTAGTGTAACCTGTATGTTTATGCATACGTTGCTATAGTTTCATGATAATCAGACGAATTTAAGTAACTGAAAAAAAAATTTCCGCGGACGTCCGATATATCGGACGTTGGAAGTTTTCGAAAAAACCATGACGTCCGATATATCGGACGTCGGAAGCGAAAGGGTTAAGGTACTGCTCACATTGCAAGTTGAACAAAGTAAAAAATAATAGTTCTCTGTTTAGCTTGTTCCTATAGTTTCATTAACATTGTCAATATTACATTTTTCTCAGAATGTTTGTTTACACTCTTATTCATATAAATGAAGTCAGTCTAATTTAGTGACATCCAGTTTCATTATTCTTACTTCTGTAACATCAAACTGAATAAATTCTACAATCTTCTTGTTTACATTTATTGTACCAGTAATCATGTTATTTGGTTCTATTAACCCATTTACTGCAGTGAATTGTCATTAAACCCATCTAAAAACTGAAAAAATAATAAAATTGCACTGAAAAGTTAATTTTCGGCTACAGGAGAGATGAACAATCCACAAACATGCTTACAATCCACTGGACAAAGTAAAGAAGTACTGAAATACTTTTAGAAATGCCACCATTGAATATATTTTGAGACTTATCTTATTACATGTGTATAAATTACATAATTATGAAGGTATATAATTGTTTTGAGCATAAGTTATCAATTTTCTTTATCTAAAGTAAATCCTTCTACTATCCTGCACCTTAACTATTTATTTTTTATAATTCAGATTTATATTTTAATAAACTGCATAATTTTAATAAATTAGAATCTTCTTAATGTATATGTAAGTTAGTTTTGGCAAAACAAGATTAAATTAAATATTACAGTAGATGAATCTAAAGAGCAGTATATTGGCTACAACTTACGAGCTCAGCACAAGATCACTACCAGGGAGTTTTTTCCAAGAGGACAAAATTACATTCTGGAGAGAATGTAGTTTGTTATTTTGAAAAGATATTAAAAACGTCTTGTTGAAAAGAAACTGACTAATCAAACTTTCTAAAAATTATATGCAATGAATTTGAACTTAACATAAAAATTATGATCTTGCTAATTACCTGGATTTTCGCTATTACCCTCCTCATTACCTGATGACCTCCAAATTAACTGAAAATCAGGTAATTACCTGCTTGTTGGCAACACTGCTCATGTCCTTCATCATAATATATCTGACGACATTATACACTAAAATTCAAATTAGAAGTCATTTTCAGTAACTGTAAGGTACAAATCTGAATGTTTTATTATGTCATTATGTTTTTGTCAGTCAAAATTGGGATTCCTGGGAGCTCTGCACAATTGCTTCAAAGCTCAACATAGCATTAAGATTTTGATCAATAAATTAATCTTTTATTTAACACATCTATAGCTTCAAAGCACATAATCCAATGTTTAATTTTTTAACAAAACAGAGTTAAATTATGTATTTCTTTTATATTACCAGGTATCTGATTTTAATAGAGTGGTCCAAGAAATGAGAGTCTAAATGTAAATTTATTGACCTAGTTTTTGATAAATTCCTCTTACAATGCTCATAACATGTGCTTTATGTTGCAAAGCACATTTTTCACTTACTACTTCTAATGAAAAATAATCTTAGAACTTTGAAAGAAATAAATGCTGGATTGGAAGAATATTTATTTGCTGATCAAGAGGATAAGATGACTCTAGCTCCTTTTCTTTACTGAATCAATGAACAATAAACAGTTTTCAATAGTTTATTAGTTTGGGTGTTCTACACAAAACAGAAATTTCTTAAAAAATAGAATTTTCTTACATTACTTCTAATTTAAGTTTGTAAAATTTAAATGTACGTTTACCAAGACATTTGTTCAAAATAAACACCTAAATATTTATAAAAATCGCCTTCCTATAATTCTATACAATTGTTACATTTTGTTCTTAATTTTCTTAGATAATTAATTTGCAAACATAAATTATTTTAACAATTTTTTTAGAGTACAAAAGGTGATATCGCCAGCTAACGCACTTATGATGCCATTAAATTGTCTGAGTAAATCATTAATAAAAATTATGTACAAATTTGCAGAAAGGACAGATCCCTGAGAGACTCCAGCCTTTAAAACCCTAGGCGCACTCAGGTGATTGTCTTCCTGAAGAGAATGTCCTTGCTTAAAGAATGGTAAAAACTATTTAAAAAAATCATGTTAACAAGTTGACTGCCACACAGTTTTTTGTCCCTAGGCCAGCCTGCATCACACATTATATCTCACCCCACATCCCTGGTGATGCAGACGCAGTGAATGTGTTCAGTAAAATTTTTTTGTATGAGCTAATGCACTTATTACAAAAGGAATATATAATATAACATAATGATGCTTACCTATTTGAAACAATTTGTGGGTTATTGATGGAGTTTCTAGAATTCCAATTCCAGAAGAACAGATGTGTGAAGTTATTGATAGGCATGAAACTTTCCATGGTTAAAGTTATATACTTTGAAAATGTCACTCTAAATAGTTCATATGTTTACTTAATTTACTTTAAATAACAATACACTCAATGTCTATTGTATACACTATTTCCAAATTTCTCTGAAAGATGTTTATTTGGACTTTAATATTAGCATCTGTTTTGATAGTGTATGATTTAGTGAAAGTAATATTTTCAAATGTATGACAATTAATTAATTGTCACTATCTAAAAACCAGCTAGCATTTAGACAATCCTTCAAAGAACAAATTTAGTATAAAAAAAATGCACCCATGAGTACAAAATTAAAAATACCAGTCCTGTACAGTTCAATATGATTGCAGCAATTGAAAAGTAACAATTAGGTGCAGCCGTTATATATAGTTTTATTTTTCAAATTCCTTATTTTCAGACAGACCAGAAAAAAACAGCATTGTAATTATACATTTTAAATAATTGTGAGGAAATATAAACTGAAGGAATAGGTTGTCATTTTTAAATAATATATAATCTTTTGCATAGTAACAAATGGACTTCTTGCTGAATGATAAGAATTCATTAGTAGCTACCATTTTTAATGAAACAAACTACAGTTATAACATATTTTACAAACTTTTTTGCTAAATAATAATATTCAATAAATAAAATGGAATATATTATTTATTATAACAGAAGAGCATATTAGAAAAGTTGCCCAAGTAAATATCATCATTAAATTATTAGTATTTCCATTACAATCCCCATGGACACACTCCCAACAAACAGCACACAAACCCATGAGATAAAGATAGAGAGATATTTAAAAATGGAATATCGGTTAGGAAGTACTTCTGATCTTTAAATAGGAGCATAAGAAAAGGTAAATATGAAGTACAACAGTGTTGTATAACAAAAGTAAAGCAACAATTTATTAAGTTAAACAACAAATGAATCTTAATATTAAAATATATGTTTGATAGAAATAAGATAAAGAAAATAACCAAAGCTGAGTATTTACATAATGTTTTTATATTACTTTTGAATTTATTAAAATTAAACTATTGGAAAGCATTCAATTTGGAGAAAAATTTAAATTCTCCAAAAATGCTCAGCATCGACTCACATTAAAGATGGTGGTGAGGGTAGCCTGTTAGCTTACTTGTCCAGGTGGTGCTAAATCAAACTTGCTACTTTTCCATTGTCAACAACAAAGTCCAAACTGAATTGTCATCTGGTTTAACCAAAATTTATTGCTTTGCCGAAGTATGCAGCAAGGTTTGCTTCCCTCAGGGCCTCAGAGCAGGTCTGAAAAATAAGTAAAATTAATGACACAAGAAATCAAGAATATTGTACAGCAAGAGCATACATTAGCTACTAAATGCAGGTAAATTCTTGCCATAGTAGATTTTGACTTCTATACAAGCAGCAGCAATTGGCCCATCTCATATCATTTTATTTTGATCGACGAGCTTCTACAAATAAGTGAACATTCATTATCTCTCATAGAAAATAAATAGAATAATGTTTTTGAAGTAGCATTCCAAGCCTCTGCAGTAGAGGACGACTTTTAAATAAGTGAATAAAATAATTTTGTGTGTTTACTATATGAATATAAAAATTGTAAAAAAATCAAGCAGATTGCAACAATCTTATACATAATAAGTACTGACTAATTTTTCCCATGTTCTTGCTCAAATCAAATCAAAAAAAATATGAATAATTTACTCATTTATTACATCAGTACATGATTAAATTATGTAATTATGATGATCAAATTTGATTATTCTTAAAATTTTGTTACATGATTGTTTATTAAAACTATAGTATGATTTTTAAATCATATTTGTACTAAATCTATTATTATTTGTTGTGTGTGAGATTGTTTAAATTACCTTCAATTACATAATACTCTTAGTAGAAAATTTACACAACTTCTGGTTACATGTTAAATGGTTATAGAAAAACATGAATTTAATAATTAAAATAGTAGTTGTTCTGTATACTTTTGTTATTTCACACACATGAATGTTTATTTACATTAACCTACCATGTAACAAATGACTAATAGCTGTTGTTTTAAATGTGTCACCCCAATGGTGTATTCAACATGGAAAATACCAGTCAATTAGACAGTGTCGCAAATAATGTTGTTATTCACGAGATTTCACTGTTCCATCTGGTATACAATTTGTTATATTATAGTGCTGAATTGAATATATTATACAGTAAAATTGATAGTTTTAAGTACAAAATGTAAACTGACCCGACTGTTTGTGTGACTTGACAATATCCATAAATTAATAAAACTAAACTAACCTATACCCTTGATTATATACACCTACAATAGATATTCCATCTAATAGGAATATTTGTGCTTGTAATTTTGTTAGTTAGTGAGGCCCAAAACCACAGCTGGTTTAAGCTGCATTACATTTATATGGAACTACACTAGCGCTTCACAATGGACCACAAAAACAGCTGATATTTTGAGACTCAAAATTTAACATTGGATGGGAAGTCTATTTGTGTATAAAAACAATGCCCATACATAACTAACCAATGTACTTATATATTTTTAACAGATTTATATGAACAATAGCTTACTGGGTGGGCGTGACAGGCTCTAGCGATATCTTCAGCAGAAGCTCCGTATTCCATTGCTAGCACTGCTTCGTTGATCAGTTCACCAGCACCCTGCACAGCCGCAAAGGCAGTTATTATTTAATGTACCAGAGAATAATATTCTCGATAACATCTATATAATTAATGTCATGGTTTTGTCTGAAAATTGCTCACAATAATTTAGCATGTCTTCACATTCCATGGACTAGGGGATCCAAAACAAACATTATCACAATATCAGTACATGTTAGTAGTTCTCACAGATGCATTTTGATTGTTTTTCACAATAAATTGAGAGTACCATTTCAATGAACCTTTTTCTTTTGGTTAATGCCTGAAAATTATACAACTTAAAATTTCCATGTAATTTATACAAAGAAATTGTTCAGATGTCAATGATCTTATGCATATTTTGTATGCTTTTTACAAGAAAACCAGTGTACTGATTCCAATAACAATTATTTTCCTTGTTACATGGATGAGAAGGCTGCTTAGAATTCAACTTGGGAATCTCCCTCATTGTCTCCAAAGTTACAATGTAATTCTTAGATGTTTTGTTTTAACACTCTAATGTCAATTATTATTTTGTTTTGTTGCTATGGTAATAATGTAAATGAATGTTTTTAACCCTTTGAATCCCGGGTACTTTTTAAAAAATATCTGCCAAAAATCCTAGCATTTTTATTGTGGTATCTGCCAAATATCCCGGACCTATTTTACCAATTTCGCAGTATTTTACTAAAAAATTAATTTTTCGCTTGTTTTTTAATAAAACCTCATGATTCTTTTACCACTTTATTCCAAATAAAGTGTACTACAAAACTAAATAAATATAAAATAAGTATTCAAATAAAAAATTTTTTGTAAAAAAAAAGTTCTTGCCGGAAACATTTTTTTGCCGAAAACTTTTCACTTTTTGTCCATGAAGGAAGTAGTAAAAAATTAGATATGACAAATATGATTGTATCACCTTGAAGCCCATTGTTTATTTAACAACTTCATCAAATTTGATCACTTTATCACAAAAAATAAAATAGATAATAATAGTTGTCAAGCTGTCAGCTGACCGCCATAGAGATCGACGCGAATTGCAATGCTCAGTTGATTATAGGTTATAAAATAATTCAACGTGCTATATAAAGTTCAGAAATAATTTATACATAAACTATGATTCTTTACGGTCAGCTTAGTATAAAACATGTGTAATTTTATCATAATTTAATATTAGAAAAAAAATTTTTTTTGCGAAGGTTCGTATATACGGACGTCGGGATTTCTTGCAGATACCCTTCAGGTCCGTATATACGAACGCCGTGATTTCTTGCAGATACTTTTCAGGTTTGTATATATGAACCTCGGGATCTTAAAGGTTAACCAATCAGGCCTTACCCCAGGCATACTAAAATGAAAAATTAAATTATTTGAACACAGCACAATATTAACAATCCTAAGTTAGTATTTTGATCTTGTAACAGAGTGAGTGTACATAGCTAATCATATTAATAAATAAGCTAAATGATGAAATTCATTCATCAAAATAATGAGGCAGTTTCTGACATAAAAATTCCATCATGTCTATATCTAAATATATATGAAAATCTCGGAAAAAATTGGCTAGAGCACACTGGACATGGGAAACTAGTATTGCTAACTAAAGTAGTTCTGTAGGGGGAGCCAACAAAAAAAAGAAGTTTAATGTTTTAGGGAAGCCACATGTATGGTTGGGCGGGAGGGTCATCACCACTGTACATGTATGGTTGTGCGGGAGGGCCATCATCACTGTACATGTATGAGTGGGCGGGAGTGTCATCACCACAGTACATGTAACATGTATGGTTGGGCGGGAGGGCCATCATCACTGTTCTTTTATGGTTGGGTGTGACATTCTTTATGAGCACAAATCTTGTATGTCAATAAGTGTTACATTTTGAACAGTTGCTTTGCCTGTTAATCACTAGGAATTGGGTTTAAATATTACAAAAATATAGCATCAATGTTATTTTTAAATGTTATTATTAAAATCTTTTATTTTAATATATTCAAACAATGTTGCGGAAATATCAAATTGGGATTATTTCTTGTGTTGTGTTGGCAATGTAATTTTAACTAACCCAATAAATTATCTGTTACACAATGTACCCAAATCAAGATTTCATGAATGTACAATCTAGGTAATGTAAGAAATTATATATATTTCTGAATGTGTTTTTGCTAAGAACTCTTTAAATTTATGTTAGTCATAGTTCAAACACTTTTGTTTAATTAGTTAGTTTTAATGGTTGCAAAAATAAGTGAAGGACCATGTTTGCTTTGGATCAGTAAAATAACATGACTGGTTGGTCAGTAAAATAATATTATGGTAAAGCTGTTTTTCTATAATATCTACCAATAAATGCATCTTCAGTTGACCATATTTATATATACAGAATAAAAAAACCAAAATTAAATTCCTTAAAGTAAGCTTTACCGGGCCAATGATGTGAACACCCAAAATTTTATCTGTAAGCTTGTCAGCCAACACTTTTACGAAGCCGTCTGTCTCATTATTTGTTTTTGCTCTGCTGTTGGCAGCGAAGGGGAATTTTCCAATTTTGTATTCAATTCCCTGAAAGCAAATAAGAACATAATGTTAATGCTACTTGGAAATTGTATAGACAAGGATATTTAACTTATAAGATATAAGTTTAAAAATACATAATAATACCTCCAATGTCTTACAAAATAAACTCAAGGGTTTGTTTGATTGTTTCCTGGCCAATAAAAGTACGTTTAAAACACTTTTTGCACAGAAAAATGTTGCTGATTTACAATAAAATGTACTTTTTTATGAATGGTATATTTTTTCCGAGTTATTTTTAAAACTCACTCATACTAATAAATTTTGGAAAAAAGTTTGCATCTTGGATTCAGAGCAAGTATTTTCCACTATGGTTTATTAAAGAGTATTTTGAGTTGAATAAATAAATAAGGATAACAACTTATTGATACAATTCTAAATGTACCGTGAATTGGCTGTTGTTTTGTAATTAAATTTTGTTGCCTTTTTTTAACTGTTTATGCCAGCAGCATTATTTTTAACATGCTATTCATACGTTGTTGAGGACAACAGTCCAAACTCCTATGGATTTAAGTGGACCTCCTGGGATTTGAACCCATGACCATCTGCATTGAAAGCAGAAGTGCTAACTACTAGGATAGCAAGAGGCATGATATTTGATCCACAGCAGATTTAATTGAGGATAGTTAAGTGTCATAGGATATGTAGAAGTTATTACATCTGATGCAATAATTAAGCACATTAAGCAATAATGTGTTCTTTAATCTGATGGTGGTATGAAAAGTTAACCTTATTGTTTACCAATAAATAATTTGAAAAACTGTTAGTTGAAAATGAATAACTTACATCGTTTTTGAGGTCCTCCTCGGTGCGTCCTACCCAACCCACCTCTGGATGTGTGTAGATGACAGAGGGGACACAGTTGTAGTCAATGTGGACAGGGCCACCAGCGATGCCTTCTACACAGACAATACCTTCATCCTCGGCCTTGTGTGCCAACATGGGCCCATGAATGCAGTCTCCGATGGCAAATATGCTGCAAACAACCCCACTCAATATTAGAAAACAGGCTTTCATTGTCAACCATACAAGTTTGGGTTTACTGAATCATAGAATATGTATATTATTTACCATCAGTTTTTTACAGATGTTAACTTTTCATGTCAAAACAGTTCAAACAACCTCTTCTGATGGGACTATTGAAGTTAAAAATTTATCAGTAGCGAAGTTGGTTAAAACCCAGCTTAATAAACTAATATTTCTCAGTTCAATCCCAATCAGAGTCAAATAAATGGTTGAATGAATACCAATAAATAACAATTTTTGTAAAGTGTTTTATCAGCAAAGCTAGCACCATCATAAAACAAAGAATTATTTACCAATAAATATTTGTTGCCTTGTTATTTCAGCATTGCTGGTAAAATGCAACAATAAAATATTTATTTACTGAAACTTAAATAGCTTAATGTACAACTACCAATATTTTAATTCAAACTACAAATTTTATTTCTATGTTTATTCAAACAATATTATTAAGACATGTTCTATTACTTAATTTGAACAAATTGTGGTCTAGTATTTTAATCCATTATCTTAGCAATAAAAACATTTTGAAATTAAATATACCTTGGAATGACAGTCTGGAAGCGTGAGTTGACAGGTATTCTACCTTTCTCGTCTCTCTCAATGCCTACTTCCTCTAAGCCTAAGTTGACTGTGTAGGGTCGACGGCCCACACACACCAGTAGAACATCACAGTCCAGCTGTAACCGTTGATATAATGTTATGAAAGTATTCTGTGAAATAATGTTGGAGTTCAACTCCAGCCATACAAGTACAGTGCTAGTGACCCTCTCAATCATGTATTGTAGTACTGCCCTACCCACCCATATACAAACAGTTGTATTGATCTGCCCATAAAAATATTGTGTTATCAACTCCAAACATATCTGAATAGGTAGGTTCTAAATACTGAATGTATTTAGGAGGGTAGGCTGATTATCACCACCGTTTGTTAGTGTGGGTGGGTAATGAATGGTCCACATAGGCTACATAAATAATGTTGGAGCTGAATGCTTTGTTATAATAGTCTTTTTATAATCATCAATGCCAATTCTCCTAAGCATTTGTTCCCATGTACTTTTACGTCACTTCACACTGTAAGTAGTCATGTACTAGAAAGAAGTTTTCAGGACCATACATTAGTTTTTTAATATACATATACATTTTAAAATAAAATGGTGGCTAATAAATAAATAAGAGTAAAAAAATAAACTACTAAGATTATTTTCTCAAACATGTATGATTTTGATTACTAGTCAAAAGGAGTTTAAAAATTCATGTTAACAATTATCAATAATGTTATTTAGAATTGATAATAAATATACATATTTCCACACCACAAATATCTTAGCACATCGTCCGTTTGTTATATAAACTCAGCAACCATCTTGAGCTGCTTTGTCAGATTTTTCTATGACAAGTTGTTTAGTTAATAGAATATTCATACCACTTATTTATGCAGTAAAACATGTCAAAGAGTTATTTTGTTTTGGATACCAATCTATATTTTGTTGCTGAAATATCTCCTTACAATTTTCTGCTATTAACGGCTCTACTATCTCGTGCAGTCTTCGATAAATTACACAAAAGAAGTATGACCTACGTTAATGTTTTACAGAGTTTTAGTGTTTATTATGTTTTACTTATTTATTTTGTATATTTTCAAAACTTTAACCTGGTACTTAATAGTAAAACATTTTATTTATAAATTATAATTTTCAGTTTTTTATTTATTTACTTAACTATTAAAATATTAAAGAGGTGAGGGAGTGTTAAACACATTTTTAATTAAAAACATTCAACATTCTGAAGATCACCATGTATTTCTTTTTTGAATAGTCTTGGTTCGTCAATAATTTACGATTGCCTACAATAAAATAACTTACTGTCAAATTACTTTTTATTTACAGTATATACAGTAACTGAAGATATAATTTTTATTGTTATCTACTTGCCGGATAAAGCGAGGCCGGATAATCGAGATTGTACTGTATTTTAAAAAAATGTACCTTTTTTTAATCTTTGTCTTGTAGTTGATTTAAAATCAGCTAAATTCACCACTTCGTAAGGCCACAAGTTCTAATGTAGCGGTTAAAAAAATTAAAAAAATTTGTCCTGTCTCAAGAGAAGGTACATTAACTAATTTTGATTATAAAATTGGGAATTAATTAACTCACCGAAAACCGATTGCACTACTTAAAGATTATATGTCACAATGAATTGACCAAAACATTTCATTTTAAGCCAACTGACTATTTGTTGGTATGATTGCAGGCTATCACAGTTTGTCATATTGTACAATCTGTAGGCCTATTATAACAATTTGTAATTTATGGTCCAAACTTAAAAAAAACACCCACCCTCAGAAAAAATTTTAATTTAAAAGTGAATAAACAATGAAATTACTTAGCATATGGCATTGTTCATTAGGAGTTCTTAGCTATTTTTAATTTTTGTTGACAGCAACTCTTCTTTGTCGCTTATTGGCAGGCACGTCCTGTGTCTGAATACTTCAATTCTTACAACTCATCTCAAAACAATAATTATTGTATTAGTTTTAATTTGGCAGAAAAATGCAAATATTATGTCAGGTATACAGTTTTATATTCAAGAAATGGTAGAGTAGGAATACAGTAGTCTCACAAACCTACCCTAATATGGAACTAAAGGCGGCAAAGTTATCGAGAATAATACGTTCTTTTAATAATATGTTCTATCTAAATAATACTCAAAATAAACAATATAAATGAAGTAGGACCATAAAAAAAAAAAAAAAAAAAAAAAAAATAGTTACGATGATTATTTTTCACATTTGGCCTTCTTGTGAGCGGAATTGTCAAGCAGACAGCGGAGAAACAGGATCATGACACTTTATTGATTCATCAACTCTGCCCATCTCTTCTTCATTGAATCAGCAATAGAATCCAATCCAAAAGAATACTCTCCAGTATCCTGCTCCATCCATTCTGCACAACCACAACCAGGCACCTGTTTTATTAAGACCCCTAAGCCAGAATCCTCTTCATTATGTTTTTCTGGAAACTCGTTTCCTGCATTGTCTAGTGTTTTCTCCATTAACACACCACAGGAATAGGACCCAATTCATTTCAAACTTCTGCTACCCATCCAATAGGTGTATTTTCTAAAATTTTGCACCAAATCTTGATCATCTTCAATAGCCACCAAAGTATGTGAAAGCAGTTTGTAGTAGTACCTCTTCATTCTCTTTCAAGGCAGAGTGTAGTCACGTTGGTGGGGCAGGAACATAGTTTTTATATCACCATTGTTAATTCATCTGTGTCTGGATGTGAAGAAGCATTGTCTAAGATAAGATTCGTTTTTCTTGGGATATTTGTTAGTAGCATAGGTCTTTCAATTGCAGGTATGAACTGATCATAAAACCACTCTTTAAAGATTGATCCATTCATCAATGCATTTGCCTGGCTTTTATACCACTCTGGAAGATTGGTTACATTAATCTTAATAATAGGCACATGGCTTTTTAGCTTTAACGACAAGATATAAATTTAGCTTGTCCTCCCCTGTTACATTACTGCAGGCCAAGAAGATAACACGTTCCTTGCTCCTCTTGTACCCAGAAGCAGACTTTTCATAATTTGAATCAAGGCTTTTGTCTGGCAAGAGTCTAAAATTCAGCCCTGTTTTGTCACAATTGTAAATCTGTTCTGCTGTTAAACCTTCGCTTTGAATTCACTTTTGAAATCTTGCTTTCTCACAGTAAGTTTTCTGACCCCATTCCATTTTTTCCACAGGTCAAGCCAAACGACACTTGCTACAAAATCTGCCTAATCTTTTTTTCAAACCTGCAGTATGGTGCCTGAACTTGGGGTTTCTTTTCCTCTAGCTCGACTAAATCATTGGTACAGTGCCTCATTTGCTTTATTGAATTCATTTTCTTTCATATTTGTTCTTTTCTTAACACATCACACTTCTATTTCTGCTCTTTTCTTTTCCGAGTCACTGATTGCACTCTTGCCGATCCCGAAATCAATATACACCTTGCTTACACTCTATCCTTTGTCCAGTTGTTTTAATTCACACAACTTCTGTTCCACAGATAAGTTGGCTTGTTTTTTTCTAGATAAAGTTGCCATGAATAATAAACAACAATAATACAGAACTATCTACTAAACCTTATCAGTATTTTTCCCCCTTCCTACACCAGTGGCATTATGAATCTGCTATTTAAACGTTGTTGAGGGATAACGGTACAAACCCCTATGGCAAATTTAAGTGGACCTTCCGGGATTTGAACCCGTGACCATCTCCATATGAAGTATTCTTCGTAATACATATTGCCTAGTATGCAAGATATCACTGTAATATGCACTATAACACTGGCTTGTGACTGACTCTGTAATGTCCAAAAGTGCATTCACAGGGCAGGAATTCATCGGGCAGGCATTCAATAGGAGTGGCAATGGGTAACGAGACAAAATACTGCTGCAATCGCGTTCGATTTTGCTTTCGCATGGTCATAATAATTTGTATTTTTTTATTCTCTATCACATTTGTTTCAGTTATCCAAACTGCCGAGTTTTTGATACTTTACTGCAGTTTTAATTTAATAATAAATTTTATAAATTGCTTACAGGTATACATTATTATTTCTTACCTCTTCTTTCTTAGAGGGGTCCTTGACATTTTCTACACTGACTTTAATGTTTGAACCCTCTCTTCTTGCAGATGTGACTTTGGTGCCAAGTTTAAAGTTCATACCTAAGAGAAATTGCACAAACCAATAATAGTAGTTTCAGTTATTCAACATATTTTTTATTCAGATAAACTTTAAATAAGAATATTAGTGCATAGACAAGGAGTACAAATATGCAAGATCCAAACAAGAATTAAATTAGCACGTCACTAACATTTGTAGAGAAAGATAAGATATTAGCAAGTCCAGCAGAGGGGGATCTTTGTGAACACATATGTAAAACATGTATGTACTTCTCATACAAAATAATTTAGTTCTGCGCCTTCATCAGATAATTTACATTCAATTTAACTTGAAAAAAGTGTTAGTGGTGCCAATTGCATATCCAGTTTCATGAAATTCATCTTTTATTTGTTTGTACTTATTTGGTAAATTTGGTGATTTTTCTCATTTTTATTTAAAAATAGAATCTAAAATAATACAGCGAAGTGTCGTAAAAGGTGTCATTTGAATAAAAATGACAGAGAAAAATACCAATGTACATCATGTTTATTTAGTAAGGACTTTTAATTACATGGGTATTGGACAATAGTTCCATCACCTAACTTAGAAACAGAATATTAGATTAGATCGAGGGTAGTTAGTCAATAAATCATCTAAGAGTTTGAATATAATTCTACTAAAATATAAAGTCAATTTATTCTCATAAATGTTCTATGCCACTTTTACTTTATTGTCAATATGAGAAGATTATACATAGTAATAATAAAAATAAAATGAAATATAACTTTGAAATTTTTCATCACAAGGTTTATTCACAATAAATGAATGATAATGTACAGTAAGTATAAACAATATTTGGGATATACAGGGTGATTCAAAATTATACGGCAATCTCTTGGAAACTCATTCTATAGCTAGAAATAAGAAAAAAGTTCATATAAATATATCCTGAAAACACTTCATTAGCGAGTTACGGCTAGCGAAAAATTTCACCTAGAACTCTGTACTCTCGGTGAAGTAAGGCCTTTTAAAAATGTTAAAGGTACAAATACTATTGTTTCTTATGTATTTTAATCTTAAAAATTGAATAAAATTGGTTTCAAAGCTGTAAATGCAATACTTTTAGAGATATCTTACCTAAAATACAAAAAATTGGTGCAAAGAAATAACACATTTTTGTTTTTAACATAAGATTACTTCCATTAACATAATATTCTTAAATAAATTTGAAGAAAATGTAATTCTGAAAAGATTCATGTGAATTACCAGAAAAAAAAAATAGATATTGAAATGTCACTTTATTTAAAATCAAAACAGAAGCACATAAAATGCACATTCTTAACTGCATAAAATATTAACTAATATTTAGGTTGGGAGTAACAGCTGATCATTTATTCAAAACTGAACATTAACATAAAATATATTTAACTTTATAAAATTGTAAAAATCACCTACAATAGTTGCTCAAAGTGTCGTCCCTTTTGACCAATTATTTCTGTTCACCAATTTAATTCAATTTTCAGATTAAAATACAAAAGAAACAATTGTATTTGTATCTTTGTAAATACCTTTAACATTTTTATACGGCCTTACTTCACCGAGGATACAGAGTTCTAAGTGAAATTTTTCGCTAGCCGTAACTTGTTAACAAGCGGTTTTCATGCATATATTAAAATGAACTTTTTTCTCTTATTTTTAGCTATAGCATGAGTTCCCAAGAGATTGCCGCATAGTTTTGAATCACCCTGTATAACTTATCCTATAAACGTAACACTTAACGTAACATAAAACATAACCTAACACAATACTAATGCTTAAAATTGATAACTCTTACTTTACATTATGTTTTGTGGATTAAATTTTGTCATTTAAAATATAATTTTCACCACACTACTTTGAGTTCAGCTGTTTTCGTTTATTTATCACCTGAAAAACTTAATATTTACGAACAAATTTCTAATGCTTACAGCTGGAATTGTTCCACAGTAAATAAACGTAACTTATCACTGTAAATAAACGTAACTCATCACTGTAAATATTAGACATGTTTGTAAATATGACTATGTGGCCAAGGGATTTTTCAATATTAATGATATTTTTTAGGAAAGTGATTATGAAAATCAAGACGACAGTGCTTATCAAACCAAGAGCTATGTTTTGAACGTCTAAAAAAATGTATAAACATATTTTTTTTACATAAATCATTTGTAGACTGTTACTAGGGCTACATATAAAGATTTTATTGAACTACTAAAATTAATTCCAGATTGTTAATGATATCATGACCCATAGAGAATTACATTACACCCACGACCATAGAGAATTACAGGAACTTGACTTAAGTTGTATTCATATTTGTTTGCATTGTTTTCCTTAACTTGGTCCATATATTTAGAACATAATTTCATAATATATTAGTTTTTTAATTAGCATAATACGTATTGGTACATATACAGTACAAGTAAACGTCACACAACTTTTGTGAATCCCTCTGGTCTGAGGAAGGTGAGCGTGGTTCACCGAAATCGATCACCATAATATTTGTGCATTTTGTGCTTGTATTGTAGTATATTTGTGCATTTTGTGCTTATATTGTAATAAATTTGTGTTGTGTGACGTTTACTTGTACTGTATAATATATTACTAAAATTCTTTTTAATTTTGTTAACCTTTGTAAGTGTATAACCAAAATAATAATTCATTTATCTTCAATGCTCACTTTGAAAAGAACAACTACTTCATCAAAGCTATAATAACTGTCTATTGTTTTCCCTGTTGCAATACTCACACCATTCTAGTAATATGAAATGAGATAACTGACAGTTAAACTAGACAATTATTATTCACTTGTTCTTTTTATTTTATAGAAATTTAAAATCAATTTTTAAACTAACCCTGTTTAGCCAGTATTCTCTGGAACTGTTTGGAGACCTCTCCATCAATACCGACACCTCCGATGGAGTTGAGAAACTCTACAGCAGTCACATGGGCGCCCAGTCTTCCCCAAACAGATCCCTGTCAAGTTCAACTTATATTATTCATAGTTAAACTACCCAACAATCCATGGGAAGTGAAATATACTATTACAGTAACATGAATTGTCTCAAAAGCCCAGGATAGACATAAAAGAATGATATACTTTGAAGAATCACAAAACTAATACAGACAGATTATTTACCAGATCTTGATAAATTGTTATCATTTATCTTTAAATAAATACTAGCCAACTGTAATTTTTTACTTCATTAAAAACATAACTACAGGGCTTTTCAAAAAGGACTTTACAACTTTGAAAATTCATATAAATTTTATTAAACAAGGTACAGAGCTGGTTTTGGTGTTATTTTAAAGGAAAAACTTCAAGTTTTTTTACCTTAAACTAAAGATGTTCTATGTGGCTTCCGTTGGTAACTTCTGTGTGGATATGTTAAATTGAGTGGATGATGATGAAAATTTCTTGGACAACATAATCTTTAGTGACGAGTCCACTTTTCACTTAAGTGACAAGGTAAACACACATAACTGTAGGATTTGGGGCAGCAAAAATCCACATGAAACATTACAACATGTTCGTGATAGCCCTAAAGTGAACGTTTTTTGTGCGTTGAGCAAGAGGAAAGTGTACGGCCCCTTTTTTTCCAAGAGAGAACCATCAATGGGATAGTGTACCTTGATATGTTGCAACAATTTTTAATACCACAGATCGATGAGGATGACCGAGAACGAAATGTTTTCTTTATGCAAGATGGCGCACCACCACACTATCTGACTGACGTCCGGGATTTTATTAATGACCGCTTCCCAGGTCAATGGATTGGCCGTGATGCGCCAATTGCATGGCCCCCCCGTTCCCCAGACCTGACACCGCTAGATTTTTTTCTTCTGGGGTTTCATAAAAGATATGGTGTACGTACCTCCTTTGCCGGCCACTCTATCTGAACTTAGAGCAAGAATTTACGCTGCTGCTGAGCAAGTTAGACCTGCAATGCTAGTGCGAGTCTGGGAAGAAATCGACTACCGATGGGATGTCTTCAGAATAACCAACGGAAGCCACATAGAACATCTTTAGTTTAAGGTAAAAAATTTTGAAGTTTTTTCCTTTAAAATAACACCAAAACCAGCTCTGTACCTTGTTTAATAAAATTTATATGAATTTTCAAAGTTGTAAAGTCCTTTTTGAAACGCCCTGTATAGTTTTTTATATTACATATCTAACCTGTGATAGGTCAATTTGTTACTTTCACTGTATAAAAGAGTGCTGCACTGAAGAAACTTTTTTGATTTAATTTCAACAAATCTCAATCCACACTTTGTGTACAGACAAGGCTAAAAAATAGTCAAGCATTGACTCAACGACTATTTTTGAGTAATATTGTTTGTGTTGGCCGGGTGGTTAATTTGGTAGGTGTCAAGATCACAATTTTTCTGTTAAAATCTCACATGATATTATATCTTTTTCAAAGTTTAATTTGAAATGTTAACATAAACACAAAATAACTCAAATAACAGGTTTATACAGTGCCAAAGTGCGATTCCATCCTGGGACTATAAATCATCACTGGAGGATGTAAATTTCAAAATTTAAAATAACGCCAGAAATTAATACGTTATCTAATTTGAAGCAACACAATATCCATGCAGTTTTTTGATACCAAATAGTTTTCAAGTTGTTCATAACCAAAAATGTTAAAAATTATAAACTTTTTTCACAAAATCTAAAAAACCGTACATTTTATAATAAAAATGATTCTTATTAAAAATTAAGTTTATAACAATCAAAGAAATCTGTTATTTTCAACATTGTAATTCAAATACACAGAGAATTATGTTTAATGACAGAACATCAAACATTTTTTAGGGGGATAAGACCTTGTTTTAACACTATAACCGAAACCCCGGTCTCTGAGGCCGTAAGGAATTTTCATTTTCTTATACTGGCAACACTGGTTCATTGATGCGGGCGAGTGACTGAATACCTCCCTCCCCCCTACTCCTCATACAAGCTCAATGGTTTTTGTTTAGTTTGAGAGAGGCGTTTGACCTTGACGTATCTGTTGTTAAAAACGTGGCAGTCTCAGAGACCGAGGGTTTCAGATTACGTTATTTCGCCGTGCGGTCTGTCATACAGAGGATTTCTGTTATCGTAACACATCAGTTTTCTTAGAATATTTATTTTCGTTTTACATGCTCAAGTAACTAATATATTAAGATTAAATTTATAAATACATCATATACTTATTTTATGAACAAAATTGAAGAATCAAATCGAACCCGGAGGACAATACAAAAATTGAAACCAAGTAACCCAGATTTTTCAGACCAAATTCGTGATTTATTGATGGAAGAATGTGTTGATGACCCAGATAATGACACTACAGTAGACGACTCAGATGAAGATCCAAACTATGTTTTGCCTACCACCTTGACCATAATGAATCTGCAGTTGAGGAATCCAAAGAAGGAGGAGAAGATGAAGAAGCTTATTTGGAAGGTAATGTACAGCATACACATAATGCCACAACATGTGGAAGACATTTTTTATTTCCATAGAATGAAGAAAAAAAAGTTGGTCCTGGAAATGCATGGAGCAGTAGAGAATCGACAAGAAATGTCAGAACCCCTAATAGAATATATATAGAATATAATCCGTACCTTACCAGGCATAAGAGGTCGTACAAGAACCTTAGGTAACAAACCGGACAAAAAAGAGGTTTGGCAGCTTTTTTTTGATCGTAATATGATGGATTCAAACGTAAAATATACTAATGTAAAATTAGCTTCAGTAAGAGCTGGCTTATCAGCCAATACAAAGAAAAATAATTATAGGAAAACTGACATTGAAGAAATTAATGCCCTAATTGGTTTGGAGTTACTATCTTCGGTTTTACGGTCAAATGATGAAAGAATAACCTCTTTATTTACAAAAGATTGCTTTAGCAGACCAATATTTTCAGCATCTATGTCTGAAAAGCGTTTTGAGATCTTACTCATGTGCCTAAGGTTCGATGACGTCGGAACGCGCCCGATGAGAAGAGAAATGGACAAAGCTGTACCTATGTCCGAATTGTTTGACCAGTTTATTTCCAATAGCAAGAGTGTATATTCTGTCTCACAAAATGTAACAATCGATGAAATGTTGGTGCCTTTTCGGGGCAGATGTGTGTTTAGGGTTTTCATGCCAAACAAGCCCCGAAAATATGGTATGAAAGTGATGTGTATGTGTGATTCCAAAACATCATACCTATTAAATGCATACATATACACAGGAAGAGGGAGTGACGGTACTGGTCTAAGTGAACAGGATAAAACTCTGAGTATACCATCAAACTGTGCAAACCAATCGTGTCCAGTAATAGAAATGTTACAGCTGATAATTGGTTTACGTGTGTGGAGGTTCTAGATGAACTTCTCAAAAGAGGGTTGACCTACGTAGGTACAGTAAAAAAAGATAAAAAAAATTATTCCTCAAGAGTTCTTGGCAAGTCCAAATCGAGAAGAAAGATCCTCGCTTTATGGTTTTAGACACAAAACCACATTGCTAAGCTTTGTACCTAAAAAACAAAGCTGTTGTTCTTGCTTCCACAATGCATAATTGCAACTGATGAAGAAAAACAGAAGCCGGAAATGATTTGCTATTATAATAAAACAAAAGCTGGTGTCGACCTACTCGACATGAAGTGTGCGGTCTTCTGTTCCAGTAGAAGAACAAGGCGATGGCCTTTGGCTATATTTTACAGAATGTTGAACATTGCTTCGGTGAACGCATTTATTTTATACATGTCATACAAAGACACACCAATGATGACACGTTTTGATTTTTTAAAGCAACTAGCTTATGACCTAACTGTACCCCACCTCCAAAAAAGGCTCTCTAATCCAAGCCTTCAACCAGAGTTGAGAGACAATATCAGGAAAGTTTTGGGTGAATACCTGCCACAGGATTTCCAACAAGATGTAGCAGCAGGCCCGAGTGAGGAAGCAGGCCCCAGCGATCGCTTGGAGAAAAGGAAAACATGCTCAAAATGTCCATCACAGAAAAAATGCAAAACTGCTTACAAGTGTAAAATGTGCAAGCAGCCGATTTGTTTAGAGTGCAGGCAGTGCAGCAAAAAGGTATGCTTGAGATGTGCTGTTGAAGACATCAGAAAAACATAAGTTTCAACAAAACTCACCTTTCTTTTTTTAAAAAAAACACACTATTTCTTCGATATATCCTTTCCATAATCTATTTCTTTTTACCACAAATATTACGTATATAAGTTTCACATTTATAAAAATGTATCATATTTTTTCCTAAGAAAAAGGGGGTTTTATTATATATTTAATTTGTCTTGTGTGATTTAATAAAATTGAGTAGTTTAAAAATACTCTGTTTATTATTTAAGTCTCGTTAGAGTTATTCAGAAAAAATATAATAACACTATTAAGTGCTAAAAGTTTACAGTCATCTGATGAGGTCTCATAGACCGGGGGTTTCGGTTAGTGTAAATCTGGGTAGGGTTTCGGTCACAGTGTTAAGTACTCAAATACACCTTTAATATAATCAATCATAATAGTCTGTAGTACAAAACATTAAGGAGGTTACAATGAAAATAAGATTAATTCCTCAAATCAGAAAAAAATATCTATAAGTGATACTATTAACAGTAAAAGTAAAATTTCTAAAGCGCTAATTATTTCCTTTAATTTGGCCACAAAAATATGCTACATTTTGAACATTTTAACCTTTTGCACTCCACTTATTTTGCCACATGGTGCCTTGCCAGATCCATTTAATTCTTTTCCATTTTGCATTTGTTTCTTATATATAGTTACAATTACCTATTATGTAAGCAGGTACTAACTGTTATATACCGAATTATTCAGTATAATCTGATTAACTATTTTGAATTGTTTATAAAATCTTCTGATATTTTTATTAAGTTTTAACATCAATTATTTTTTTTAGTTTGGCATGAACATCATTAAAACAAACATTTAATTATAGACAGAAAAGCACTAATCTTGTTTGGTTTCTAAAACATATTATAATTTCCATATGCTACTTTATAAAACATTACGAAGCGTTTCCACTTTACCAAATTATAATTTTGTAGAATACTTAAGTTTCGTGTTATGTATATCACAATTTTTTAACTGCTGCAGTTCTGTTTTGTAGTCACACTTCACATATATGCAAATAGTACTGATACTGGTAACAGTATTTTGTTCATATACAAATGAATATATAAAACTATAAACATTCGTCAAACATAGCTTCAATGTTTGTGTCATTTAAACTATCTCTACTTGTAGACGCCATAATGTAGATAATGTAGATGTAATTTTTGATGTACACGAAAATAGTACCCAAATTTAAACTATATGCACTTTGATATGTTCTAAAAATTATTAATAGTAACAAAAAAAACATAATATAAAAACAAAAACAATGTAAATATTGTTTACAAACACAACCTAAACGCGCAACGGTGAACGTCCAATATAGTGATTAGACGAGACAAGTACAAAGTACTCGCTGGACTCAAGTTCTCGGGTCAGTTCACACCAGGCTCGAGTCAGAATGAGTGGACTTGTACGAGCAGTCAAGCACGATGCTATTGCATACAGACAAACGTGTGAACTCGGACGTAATGCCTTCATATATCGAGTACGAGACCGAGTCAATCCAAGCTGTGTGATTGACTTAGGTTTTTGTAGGCTAGCCAAACAGCGATCATATATTAGACTAAGTCCGAAATCTCCCGACTATTGACGAAGTATCACGAATATGGAAGCGGAGGTTTACGACGTTTTTAGGTTATGGCTATTTGTTTAGGTTTTCATTTAGTAATTAATTTTGTATTGTAACAACTAAAATGGTTAACTGTTATGTTTGTTTTATAAATGGTTAGTACTATTAAAAATAATAAATTACTATCACGATCTAAATTTGTTACATGCATTTTCTCAATCCCAGAGTTTTAAAACTGCCAGCTCGAGGGTTAAAACTAAGCTTATTATTATCATCATATTGTAAGTCCAAAATAAAGTACAATGTTTTGTAATTTATGGATTGATTACCACACAATTACATATTAAACTAACATCACATGTGGAATCGTTTAAAACCGTTTTATACAGCTACTAAATTTAATTGAGTTAGGTTAGGTTTGTACTATACTCACACTAGAGTTTTAGCTGTGGACTCGGTTCATGAATCATTACAGAAACTAAACAAGCGTTCCAAGACTCGATGATCTCGTCAACTCGTACTCGGATTTGGTCTCTTTTACGGAACTAGAAATGGCGTTTCCAGAGTCCGAGTCCAGATTAGAACAGCGCCACGCTCCCCACCCCTCAGCCACAACGAGGACACTGAGTCTGAGTACTTTGTACTCGAGACCAGTACTCGAGTACGATTGACTCGAGTCGCTCTAGTACTCGACTCATCTCATCACTAGTTCAATGTGAACACGACAGCTGGATCTAACTAGAGAAACTAAAGAAAAGGCAACACTTTTGTCTATGGAAAAATCAATAAAAAACAAGATTTCCGGGCTAGTGATGGGTGGCTCAATTAATTTAGTATCCGTTTTCTTAAAATATCTGGCGAATAACTGTCGACAGATCAGTCTGAGATTGCAAAATTCACTTTACAATTAGAAAAGAAAATTGAAGAGGCGTGTCTAGCTCCAGACAATATTTACAATGCTGACGAGATGGGCTTGAATTGGCGACAGTTGCCAACCAGGGAAACTATTGCACCCAGGGAAAAAATGTGAAAAGAACGCCTAACTCTGATGCCATGAAGGAACGGTTTAGGAAGACATAAGCTCAAATTGCTAGTTGTTGGGAAATCAAAAAGACCATCCTAGTGCTTTAAAAAATATAAAATAGGAAACAATGCCAGTAGTTTACATTAATCAAGTCCGTGCATTGGTGTCTCAAAAAGCTTTCAGAGAATGGTATTTAAACTACTTTATCCCAGAGGTTAACAGTTTTTTAAGCAAAATAAGCTACCACTAAAGATTAGTTTTGTTAGAAAATGCTCCAAGCCACCCACTAGTCGACGCGGATGATCCAAAAATAAAAACTAATGATGGCCAAATTGAGATTATGTTTTTACCTCCAAACATGATCGCATTAATCCAACTGTTAGATCAAAGTGTCATAAAAACTATGTAAATGATGCATTACAAGAAACAACTTTTAATGGACATTGTGAGCAGTCGAAAATTTCTACTCTGTTGAAGCAATTCAACATCAAAGATACTGCTATTAATGCTGCATTTGATTTAGACCAAGTTACAACACATAATATTGCAATGTCAAGGAAGAATATCTGGCCAAAACACTACATATTGCATGACCTTGTGAATGAAACACACCCGAAAAACTGAACATCAGTTTTTAGATTAATTTTAAATGGTTTGCGGGATGCAAAACAAAAGAATAATGGAGGGCGTGTTACAAGAGGACCTAATGATATTGTTGCTTGAGGGAGATTTAGAATCTAATCTGACATATCAAGAAATAATGGACGAAGTAGCTGACACTGATGCAGACAACAGCGTCTCCAGTGAAGCTTGAGTTGCAGTGGAGTTGGTGTCTAACTTCAACGTTACCACTGACGAGGCTGTTCTGGCTACAACTACCCTACTACAATGGACCATGGAAAGGAACATGGGAATGGACAATATTCTTTTTATTAAAAAAACATTCAAGAGAAGGTGGTTTCAGAAAGTTTAAGAGTGAAAAAACAAAAGACAATTCATGAATATTTTAAACAAGTTTAAGAACTGCCATTGTTAACAAAAATGCTTGTTCATTACAATATATATTGTTTACAATTAATTTTTAAAATAACATAATGTATTTTCCACTTTCAGTGCACTGTAAATTCTTTTCTTCATTTAAATTTTTTCATTACATTATTTCTATGATTAAATGTGTTTTTTAAACATTTTTTTTAATATAAAGTGTTTTTCATTTCTATTGTAGGCCATGTCTTATTTTCAATTTAATTATGACTTATATTTGTGTACTGTAATTTTAAATTATTTAAATAGTGTGTCTTTGTAAAGTAAATAAACAAATTTATGTATTAAAGCTAAATGGTTTATTTTTGACGCATTCAAGCCTTTTTTTACTGTTTTCTCTTATCTAATAATTTATTCAGTCTTTTGTAATGATACCTCCAGTAATCCATATTCTTCTATAATCCGACAAGGTTGTGACCCCATATGTATCGGATTATCGAGAGTCTGTTGTTAATAACGACAAGAATAATGAGGAACATATCAGCTATTGCATAATAAACAGCATGTGACATCAATGCAAGTTTAAACATTAGTTCAATAGTACAAAGTCATCCAATTATACCCAATAATGTATTTGTATAGTAATTTAAATTACACAACTTAGAGACGATAGTAATAAAATTCCCTCAAATGTTTGGGAGCAACATAATTTCTATTAAAAATTTTAGTTGCGTATATTGACTATGTTTATTTTATACTAGGGGACACCCCTGCACGCTTCGTGTGCCAACGCTTTGGCATGTAGCTTTTGATTTAAAATATTAGTAATTAAACTGTATTAAGTAAAATCAAATTATTAAAATTCATTTACAGTAGCTCACTCACTTCACTTGATTTGTATTCTATTTATAGTATAATAATTATAAACATCTCCTTGTGACGTAGCTTGGGTCTTTGTCCGGTGTATCCATCCTTTTCCGAGGCTAATTTTTGGCGTTTCTGAACTGGTGTTTTCTTTTATGGGGTGGGGTAGTTGGCCCCACGCCCAACCCCCAACCTGGAGGACCAGGGTATCCTTTTTTGTCTGGCTCCTACCTCACGAAGACCTGTCCGGCAAGGGAGACGCTACCAGTAGCCAAGCTACCGGTGGCATAGCTCTCGAGGTTGTCAGAGCACGCAAGCCCACTCGCCCCACTGCACCACTGCACGTGTATGGGTGGGCGGGTGGGTCAATTCCATTGTACGTGTATGGGTGGGCGGGCGTGTCATCACCACTGCACGTGTATGGGTGGGCGGGTGGGTAAATTCCACTGTACGTGTATTAGCAGGCGGGTGGGTCAGTTCGCTTGTACGTGCATGGGCGGGCGGGTGGGTCAGTACCATTAAACGTGCATGGGCAAGGCAGGGATACCTTCGAGTGAGGCTGTGCTATATTAGATTTAAGGGAAAATTTCGAAACATATCTGTGATATCTTACTATGCCCCAACAGAGGAGGCAGACGATAATACCAAAGATGATTTCTATGATACCTTAGAACAAGTTATGTTAAACATTCCGTCCTATGACTTAAAAATACTGATGGGGGATGCAAATGCTAAAGTGGGAAATGAAGAAATTTGGAAGAAGTATACAGGTGGTAATAGTTTGCATGATAACAGTAATGATAATGGAATGAGGCTTATTAGCTTTGCAAGTTCCAGGAACATGAAGATAATGTCGACAAAATTTCCCCGAAAAGACATTTACAAAAGTACATGGACGTCTCCCAATGGTCAAACGAAAAATCAAATAGACCACATACTGATTGAAGACAGATATAAAAGTTGCATCACTGATGTGAGAAGTACGAGAGGTGCAGAGTGCGCAACAGACCATACACTAGTCATAGCCAAAGTTAGACAAAAGTTATGTAAGGATATAAGAGAGAAACAAAGAGCCAAGCCCTTAGTAGATATTAGTAATCTGAAGAACCAACACATAAAAGCAAAGTTTGAATTAGAGCTAAAAAATAGATTTGAAATACTCAACAACGTGGAGAAAGAAAATGAACAAATAGATATTAATGAGCGGTGGAACAAAATATAAACTACGGTACAAACGACGATGAAAGAGGTAATAGGAAGAAGGAAAGGATACAATAAGCCATGGTTCAATGAGGAGTGTAGAAATGAAATAGAAGAGAGGAAAAAGGCAAAACAGGTAAATATTTATATTTTTTGCAAATCATTTTTAACGTAATATGTTCTCAAACGTTACAGTGGTATTGATCCACCCACCCACCCATACACGTACAGTGGTATTGACCCACCCACCCACCCACACGTACAGTGATATTGATCCACCCACCCACCTATACACGTACAGTGTTATTGACCCACCCATACACGTACAGTGATATTGATCCAACCACCCACCCATACACGTACAGTGTTATTGACCCACCCGCCCACCCATACATGAACAGTGGTATTGAGTTCATTGAGTGAAACTCAAGAAAATAAAAACAATTACCAAAGACTAAACCAGGAAGTGAACAGGAGACTAAGAACTGCAAAAAGGAAGTTCTTGAGAGAACAATTGGAAAGAGCAGAAAAAGATAGAACATGTAACAATGCTAAGGACTTCTATCGGACAGTACGTTTTTTTTTAAAAAAGGATTCACTCCAAACAGTTTTGGGATCAAAGATGCTCAAGGGAGAGTAACGTGCAATCAAGGAGAGTGCCTCAAAATATGGAAAGAATATTTTGAGAAACTCCTAAATTGGGAAACAAGCAATGATAGTGCGAATGAAACATATCAAAATGCACAACCATTCATTGAAGAACCGTCATTGGAAGAAGTAAAGGAAGCTATAGCATCACTGATGAATGGGAAGGCCCCAGGAGAAGATGGCATACCAATTGAAGCTTTAAAATGTGGAGGGAAGTCATTAAAGGAAGAGATTCATAAGCTCATTCTGAAAATTTGGAATGAAGAAAAATTACCAGATGAATGGAAGGTAGCGCTAATCGTACCAATTCATAAGAAAGGGGACAGACAGAACTGTAGCAACTATAGAGGAATATCTCTCATTAACACTACATATTCTTACATTCTTACATATGAGACGCCGACACAACGTTGTGCGTATTTTAAGGCGAATATGAATGGTTTTATGAGTGTAGATGAGTGTAGTCTGGTTACTAACTGAGTTCAACTGTTCCTCAGAAAGGGCAATTTATTAATAGCCCAACAGCCAGGGCAACTAAGGGACCTACAGCTTTACGTGTAATCCGAACCACGTAGTGCTGGTCTGATTTTCAGCTAATTGACAAGCCTGATGCTCAGTTATCTCCCCCACACAACATCCGCACAATTATTACCACCCAACATGGACACCCCAGACTTCTCTAGTAGTGTCCACGCCGATAGCAACCACCAAGCGGACGCCATGTCGGTATTAAGAGGACCGAGCATCCAACCTATCGCCTACAATCTCCCAAACACTTTGTCCCCATGTAGCTGGGTTACAGCACTGCGCCACCAGTGCCTACATATATAAAATTGTATCCAAAATCGTGAACAAGAGAGTAACAGAGTATGGAGAAGAAATGCTGGGTGATCATCAGACAGGATTCAGAAGAGGTAAATCAACCACAGACCAACTGTTCATCTTAAAACAAGTCACCTCAAAGTACTGGGAATTTGACAAAACCACATATATCCTTTTTGTTGACTTCAAAAAAGCGTATGACAGTATAAACCGTAAACATCTATGGGAAACACTTAAAGGATATGGAATACCAGAGAAATTAGTGAAGATGGCAGAGATTTGTATGGAAGAATCAAAATGTAAAGTAAAAATAAACAATGAATATTCAGAGACATTTGAAATAAACACTGGCGTAAGACAAGGAGATGGGTTAACACCTTTACTGTTCAATCTGGCAATTGAAAACGCACTAAAAAGCACAAAAAGTTTGAATGAGGGTCTGTGGATAGATGCAAAGATCAAATTATTGGCTTTTGCAGATGATGTAGCCTTATTAGCCGTAAACGAGGACGGTCTCAAACGTCTGGCTGAGGAGCTCATTACTCAAGCAAAAATAGTAGGCTTTAGAAATCAATGAGGAAAAAACCAAATATCTTAAAATAGAACGGAATGCATTAGAAAAAGAGCAGGTTTTAGAAGTGAATCCATATAAATTCAATAGTTGTGAAAAATTCAAATACCTTGGTGTCACTATTGATCAACAAAATAAAGAAGAAACAGAAATTGAATCCAACGATATTAATCATTAAATGTGGGTTAATGAACGGAAATAGGTGCTATGGGCCTTAGGAAAAATGTTGAAAAGCAAAACCTTATCAAGAAGAACCAAAGAACAAATGTACAAGACAATTATAGGCCAATTAGATGGCTCTGAGGTATGGACATTGAGCAAGAAAACAGAAAGGCGATTAGTAACCATTGAAAATAAAGTATTAAGAGCAATATATGGGCCAGTGAAAGAAGAAGAACAATGGAGAATAAGGAAAAATCAGGAACAGAGAATTGTTTAAGGAAACAGATGTAGTAGCAGAAGGAAAATCAAGACGACTCAGATGGGCAGGCCATGTAAACAGAAGGGAGGAGGAATCTGTATTGAGAAGAGTAATGGAAGGAAGACCAGCAGGAAGAAGACCTTTGGGTCGACCAAGGCTGAGATGGAAAGATCAGGTGCAAAGGGATATGCGGAAAATGGGAGTGGAAGAAGAGATGATGCAAGACAGGAGGAAGTGGAGGCAAATTGTTGGCGAGGCCAAAAACCTTTTACGGTTTGAGTGGCCAACTAAGTAAGTAAGTAATTATAAACAAACGATGTTATTACTAAGCCTATTTAAATTTTTTCATTTTATTTAACGGCTGATGAAAACAAACACACAGACAGACATGTATTCGCTCTTTTATAATTAACTTGATATTTTACTGTATTGCTCTCTATGTTTAATGTAACAAATTATTTGGAGCATTTGACATTTGTTTATGCTGCCAGCTGGTCAATTAAAATATATCTTCATAAGAATAATATTGCTACTTTGACGCCGTGTAGGACAAAAACCTATGGGAATTTAAAAAATCTAGCTCCGTTATGACTTAGAAATCAAAATTATTAAACAACTTTCATCAAAATCGGTCAATTAATAAGTTCTGAAAGTGTGTGAACTAAATGACCTGATTGTTTTAGTATATAGGATTTCCATATTGAAAACTTTTCACTTTTTATAAATTGGAAACAGTAAGTTTTATAAAAAAAAACTCGGCCCTGCGGGCCTCGCCAGGGGGCAAGCCCCCTGGACCCCCGGATCTTTTTGTTTAGAGCCTACGGCTAAAATTCAAGAAACATGGAACATGCTTTAGCTGCGCTTTTTCGAGTGAAATTCGGCGTCGAGACCGACGTGGTGTCACATCCGAACACATTTTGTACATGGCGATGAAAATAATGCGCCTACGAATAGCTCAAGGGCTAACTCAAACGTTCAAAGTTACTGGGGATACTGCTCAAATCACAAGAAAGATGGTTGAAGATAAGCAGTTCATTGAACGGTGTGTCGAGCACAATCTGGCATTTCTCAAGTCTTTTTTGAACCAAATTCGGTCACATACATCGCAAATATGGCCTAGTGGATTTTGTCGGAAACGAAGGTCAAATTCGTGGTCAGCTAAGGCGTAGTTAGTTTTCAATAATTTGTTAGGTACATTGTTATCTTCATCGGATTCGAGAGGTCTTTTCAGAGCCAGTTTCTTTAGTTTTAGACGTTGGCGGTACTCTTTCATCCGTTCAGCAGCGGTTTTGGCAGCAGTTTTGATCGGTTTACACTCACCATTTTCGTTGGGTAGTGATTTTTCGGCAGCTTTACGCGCTTTATATTCCTTTTGACGTTGAGCACCAGTTTTGGGTTTCTTTGGTTCAGTTATTATTTCGGAGGTTGCGTTTCCGAATCCAGATGTAGATCTATCAGTAGAATGGCGAGTACATACACCTGACGATGTCGAAGGAGGGCAATCTGATCCAGGACACAACATCACCGGTGGACGGCTGGAGGTAGACTGATATGTAAATGAGGACTGGATTCTCTAATTAGGACTTAATTTTGTATATTTTTAACAAGAGTTGTCATGGAAACTAAAGATGTACTTTGATCAACGCTTGCAAATAAAATCATTATTGAAGTCAACACTGATATGTCATTGTGTTTTCATGGTTACGCGTCACCCTCCCGCGTAACGTTTTCAGACAGTTAGGTCAAGACTAAAGCATGTTCCATGCTAAAAAATCGATTGTTTACAAGTGGCACACAGCTTGAAGGTTGTTACATCTTCGTCGGGAAATTCAGCTCGTAATATGTCGTAACACTTGGGACCAACATTACTCAAGTCTTTTTTGAACCAAATTCGGTCACATACATCGCAAATATGGCCTAGTGGATTTTGTCGGAAACGAAGGTCAAATTCGTGGTCAGCTAAGGCGTAGTTAGTTTTCAATAATTTGTTAGGTACATTGTTATCTTCATCGGATTCGAGAGGTCTTTTCAGAGCCAGTTTCTTTAGTTTTAGACGTTGGCGGTACTCTTTCATCCGTTCAGCAGCGGTTTTGGCAGCAGTTTTGATCGGTTTACACTCACCATTTTCGTTGGGTAGTGATTTTTCGGCAGCTTTACGCGCTTTATATTCCTTTTGACGTTGAGCACCAGTTTTGGGTTTCTTTGGTTCAGTTATTATTTCGGAGGTTGCGTTTCCGAATCCAGATGTAGATCTATCAGTAGAATGGCGAGTACATACACCTGACGATGTCGAAGGAGGGCAATCTGATCCAGGACACAACATCACCGGTGGACGGCTGGAGGTAGACTGATATGTAAATGAGGACTGGATTCTCTAATTAGGACTTAATTTTGTATATTTTTAACAAGAGTTGTCATGGAAACTAAAGATGTACTTTGATCAACGCTTGCAAATAAAATCATTATTGAAGTCAACACTGATATGTCATTGTGTTTTCATGGTTACGCGTCACCCTCCCGCGTAACGTTTTCAGACAGTTAGGTCAAGACTAAAGCATGTTCCATGCTAAAATGCAAAGATTATCAATGTCATAAAATTATGTATTTTACCTTTACTAACCATGAAAAATAAATATTTCCATCGCAAATATTTAACCGCTGTATTGGAAAATGGCGGTTGAATATTTTAATTTAAATTTCACTCTTTTGGTAGTCTCACAAAAATAGTTGAAGTTCCCTATTTAAAGTTTGCTGTAAATGTTGTACTTTATTGACACGCTGTATTCATTAGAGAAAATAAGATTTTTAACAATGGCAGTTTTTAAGGGTGCCAGTTTAACAACTGGCAATATTTTAAAATACCATAAATCAAGTTATAGATTATAAAAGAATAAATATTCAAAATACTGAAACATAAATTCTATTCTATAATAGTCCAATAGAAATAAGTTTTACCAACTAAATACAAACTAAAGAGCAAACTGAGTTTATACAACCTTTGAAGTAAAAAGAAGGACAAACTAAATCGTATAAAAAAAAAAAGATCAATGCAGTTTTGAACATTTCACAGGTAATAAACATCATATTTTCATGCTCAGTGACTATTAGTGTGAATAATATTTGACATTACCAAGACGCATTGCTATCATTAACATAAATTACATAAAATTTAATTCAAGTGTACAGATGTGAAATTAAACTGTAGAAATACAACAAAATAAAAAACAGTTGTACTTTACCTCTTAGGCCAAATGTAGAATTATTAATATGAATAATATAATAGGTATGGTATATAAGATTGAACATCAGTTTTCATATAGTTTACATTAGTCTTTAAGATCATATCAAAACGTATCATGGATAATAGGATTTTATTATATTTTGTTATCAATGTGTATTTTTGTTTTTATAATTATTTTCTGGGAATACTCTTGAATAATTTTAGTTAATATATAACTTTATTGTTAAATATAACACTTTTTCTGTTTGTTTTATTTGCTATATAGGAATTTGGATAATTTTTGCTTTGATATGATTTTATCTGTTTACTACTGTTATAGTTGTGTGTAATTTAAGTATGAATTCCTCCAATCAGACTTTGTCTGGGAGGATTAAACATTATTTCTGTATGAATTACTGTTATTTTTATTTATTTATGCACTGTTATGCTTTTGTATTTTTGTTTATTTAAATGTGAGATATATGTGTAATGTTATTGTTATTACGTATAAAAAATTAAGTTCTATTCTAAATGAAGTGACTTCATATACACATAATTGAAATGAGTGTATTCCAGTTTCACACATGTTTTATTTTCTTTGTTACAAAAATTATTGGGTGTAAAATGCCATTCATGCCAATCAAATCACACATACAAGAAAAAAGCATGTTGAATACATTATTATCAATATATTTGTTGATTGAAGATTTAAAACGTAAGACTAATTATAAAAATAGATTACAATAGCTAATAAACAGTATGGTAGATCAAATAACTAGCTAGAAAAATAAACAAATCTTGTAATGACAGAAAAATGTTAAGAAAAATATATCACAATTAATGATTTTAGGGAAATTTTCCACTTAAATATCAATTAAGACCAAGGAATATTGTTATGATTTTGAGAAACACAAATAAATTATACAACAAAATGTTCATGAATGACTAAAAAGCAGAAAATAATATAAATAAAACAAACTTATTAATTAAAATAAAAAATGGGCTGTATGGTTAGGATAACTATTTATTCATAGATTATCAATTTTATATACCTTTTTATTTAATTTTGTATTTAGTCTGTTTATACACTTTATTTACTACTCATACACATTCATACCTTTTATAATTATTAATTGCATATTTATCTAATCAAACTAAATATTAATAAATGTATAACTGAATTTCACATATTTTAAAGAAATTACAATTTTGATTGTCTTCTACAATACTCAAAATGAGAAATTTATAAATATAGTTTAAAATCTTAGATTTGCAAGAAGTTTTATAATTGTATGAAAATACTGCCAAGTGCTGAAAACGTAAATTTTCTTTAGAGAAATCAGAATTAAATGATTGATGGATAACAAGTTTGAATAAATTTGTTCAAATTCAAGTTCATCACTAAAAGTATTGTTGAAGTGTTAATCAAATTTTAATTCAGAGAATTTTATTTCAAAGTATAGCAACTAATGCTGAGATACTGCACAGGCTGAAAATAACCTTATCAAGCAGATAAGATATTTATTTGCCATACAAAATTCCAACAGAAAAATAAAAATGATTTGTAGTATCTAGTATTGTTTCAAGTAAAAACCACTCCAAATACAAACAACAATTTAGCAATTAAATACTAGGCTAATTATTTAGAATCTTAACAGTACATTTCATTTTAAAGCTGCGTTCACTAAAGCTGCAACTTTAGGGTTTTCCAACATTTTTAGTTTCAGATTTCTTTGTTTGAAACTGAAAAGTTGCAAACAAGCTATGTTTTTGCTCTAAAGTATTAGAAATTTCTTATTTGGGTGGGTAGTGACTTTATTCAGAGCCACTCTTCGGCTTCTTGCTCTCGCGCTTAAATTGAATTATTAAATTACGAATCTTGTTCTTAGCTTCAAGTTTTGTATTGTTAATTTCATCGGCTATATCTTGCAAAACATTGTTTTTCTTATTTTTATCTTTAAACTTAACAATGTTGGGTTCCAAAGAGATATCCTTTCCCTATACATATCTATGAATAATTTTATTACATTGTCCTTAGACCAAACAACGTCATCACCTAAACCGAGATGAGGTATGGTTAGGTAAAGGTAATAAAATGGAGAATGGATACGACTAGACGAGACGACAGCAGTACATACCAACAGGATGAAGATAAAAGTTTAAAACTACAACTTTAGGTGCACATTTGAGTTTCAAACAAAGATCAAGGGAAGTTTAAATATTTTACCGACAACTAGTGGAAACACGAATTGCAACTCGAGAAAAACTAGAAAAGTTTGCAAAGCATTTACAAGTTGTGTTTTGAAAAATTTCAAACTTTCTTTTATAGTTGCAAACTGCTGTGAAAGGCAATATATTATAAAATTGATTTGTTAGAGCATTGATTTGTAGGTGTACATATCAAGGGTCAGCTATTGATAGATATTTATTAAATATGATATTTATATTCCATTGCAATAATAGAACCATATATTTTTTCAGAGTTATTACGTTAAGGTTAGTAATGTACAAATTCAATTATGTTTTGTTTTATAGTTTAATTTTTATAATGGTAGACTAGGATTCAGGAAGCGGCTATAGGCATTGTAAAGGGTGTCTTACAAACATTTGCTCAAATTAAGCCATTCGACGCAGGGATGACTCATCGGTTTCCATTCATTGGTTAAGGTTAGGAGTGCATGGCCGAGTCTAAGGGGATAAAAATTGTACTATACTTATCATTTATTCATAATATAACACTTTGACCTTTCTAAGGGCAGTCACTGTTAATGCAAATTATAGAGTTGTCAGAGTGCATTACTCTTTTGTTGAGCATTATCTTGATTTATTTGCAGGTATATCAGGCATTCCAAAATATGAAAAGAGAGTTGTACTAACCAATAGTTTTTTAATTAGCGTTTTGATTCTTTTGTGAATCCCTCTGGTCTGAGGAAGGTGAGCGTGGTTCACCGAAATCGATCACCATAATATTTGTGCATTTTGTACTTGTATTTTAATATATTTGTGCATTTTGTGCGTTTATATTGTAATACATTTGTGTTGTGTGACGTTTACTTGTACTGTGTTCTACTAACCCTCAAGCTAGCATTCACCTGATATCCGGTGTTAAAAACTCAAACTGTACTGGCAACGCCAGAAATCCGACCTAATACAGACTCCCGATACATCCAACATTTCTTACAAACTAGTGATAATAATAATAATTGTGTCATAATAATAATTGTTATACTGAACGAAAGAACATTGATTTATCTATCCAATAGAAGAAGTTGTCTCACTTGAATATCAGTACCGAATTTTATTTTACGGCTTTGAAATTATATGTTTCATTTGGTTGAAAAACGTCAGCTGTCGCCCCCGTCTTGTGTACCATTGATTTTTTTATCAGCTATATTATAAATACTTAACAATTTTTAATGAAAATTTTACTATGATGTACAATGGTTCATAGTACAATTAATTCAAACAAATAGAAAAAAAAATACTTTCATGGAAACTTATTATTACCATTGCAATGATAAACATATAATGAACACTTTTGAATGTGAATGGAATGTTGTCTCAAAATGTCAAGGACAATCAGCTAACCCTTTTACTGCCCACACCCATGTTATAGAAAATGCGAACCTTAACTAAAAATTATAGTACAATTCATATTATTAAAGCTATCTAGATGATTCTTTGTTATTTTCTTTTTATTTATTTCAGGCTTGTTAGTCCGTACTAAAAAAATTATCAACCATTTTTTTTCTTTGGAAAATGAATTAATAAAATGTTTGTTATCTATTTTGAACTTTACAAAGTGGTTCACAATACATATATGTTAACTTCTGGTTATTTATTTTACTCTACAGGTATTTGTTGGTCGGGGTGGGGTGGGGGATTATTAACATGTCATAATTAGAGGCGCAGATGTAGCAAATATTTCATTTGTCAAAAAATCTATATATTTGTCAAAGTGCACAAAATCGGCTGCTAAAAATCTTTTAAATTGTTATATGCACAAACACAGCAATAAAGAATTGAGTAAACTATCTAAGCTAGAAGAAAAAATTCATAACTATATACATTTATTTACAAAACAAACCAATGTTCTAAGACTTGTAGTCATTAAAGACGGTAAGGTATACCCTTTTGATATTTTCCTCAGTAATATCGTGCCTTTTTCCTTTTAGAGTAAGTAAAGTAATTGTAATGTTGCTAAAAACAAAACAAAAACAAGCAAATAAACTTATAAACACAAACTAAATAGTGAAGACAACTTGTATTACATTTTATTATCAATAAAGTATTATTTCAAAGATTTTCAAAATAAAAGTGTGAGTTATACAATGAACTCTGGTACTTTAATAAATATCTTATTATATCACTGACATTAGGTTTGTAGATTTTGGTTCAATATAAAGTAAGTAAAACATAAAGTGTTACACGTTCGCACTAGGCAGACATTAGTGGTTCACGTGAAAATACCGACATTTGTACTGTGTGGACGTTGGCGGTAAAGGGGTTAAGGTACATACCTCATATATATATAACAGTAGGAAATTCAACCAACTAACATTCCAACACCTTCTAATTAATACTCAATTATGTACACATTTCAATATTTTAACTTTTATTTGAATAAATGCAAAATAAAGTGTACCAATTCCAAGCCGATGACTCCAGCTCCAATAAGAACCAGTTTCTCTGGCACTTTGCTGAGAGACAAAGCTCCTGTAGATGAAACAATTGTCTGTTCGTCCACCTGGAAGAAGAAAAATAAAATTATTCTAACCATTTATAATCTTTCCCATTAGTTTTAGTAACATAATTTAATTTGTTATAATTTACACTCTTTAACTACTAATTAAAACTGAACTACACATCTTACTTTATAAAAAGTAAAAATAAAACTATAAAAAACAAATATTTTTAGACTAAGATTAAAAAATAAAAACTGTTCAAACATTGAAATAAAATTGAAAAAAATCACTTGAATCTATAATTACTTTTTGTACTGTTTATCAAATTAAATCTTCAAGAATACCTTAAAATTACAACACTTCAAACCTTAAAGAAGACCCACGACAGAATTAATATTCTAATTAAGCTTATTCAAATGATCAGCTTCATCTGGCAGTATCCTTTATTTTATACCAGCGACTGCATCAGACATTTCTACACAGCTGAACAATAATTGAATGAAATATTAGGCCAAGATAGCAAAACTAAGCTAAACTGAACATGTTTAGTACATATACGAGGGTCATTTTTAAAGTAAAAATCGATTGCGCATCGTGCCCGCGCATCCGGTCACGTGACGTCCATTCAAGGCCAGCACTTACTGGCCTGTCTCCGTCAACGCCGCCATTACGTTTCACGTCTCTGCCAATGCTAGTTATGTGGTTATACTGCTTTGTTTGTCAAAATGTCAATCAATAATTACGCCGACTGTGAAGTACACTCAGTTATTCGGTTTTTAAACGCAAAAAATGTTCATCTGCTGAAATTCACCGACAACTTCTTTAAGTTTACGGTGAGGGTGTTATGAATGATGGAAATGTGCGAAAATGGTGTAGGCTTTTTAATGAAGGAAGGGCAAGTGTTCATGACGAAGAACGACCTGGATGGCCTACTGTCATCAATGAAGAGTTGGCACAAAAATTTGATGAGGAAATTCGCCAAAATCGGCGCATCACTATTGACGAACTTAGTCAGAAATTTCCCCAAGATTCAAGATCAGTAGTTTACAACGTTACTGACAAACTGCATTACAAAAAAATGTGTTGCGAGATGGGTGCCAAAAATGTTGACACAAGAACACAGAGCAAAGCATATGGCATATTCTTTGTCCTTTTTGGAGCGCTATCACAGAGATGGCGATGAGTTCTTAAGTCACATTGTGACCGGTGATGAAACGTGGGTTGCATACTATACTCCTGAGACGAAACGTCAATCCAGTGAATGGCATCATTCAAACTCCCCGACGAAACCAAGAAAACTCAAGCAAGAACCCTCAACAAGAAAAATCACGGCCACAGTTTTTTGGGACCGAAAGGGTATTCTTCTGATAAGACTTTTTGCCACGAGGAATGACAATAAATGCTGAAAGATATTGCAAAACATTATTGAAGGTTAGGCGCGCTATTCAAAACCGCCGGCGGGGCCTGCTCTCTAGAGGCGTCATTCTGCTTCACAATGCTCGGCCTCACATTGCGGCAAGGACACAGACGCAACTGGACAAGTTTAGTTGGGAAATACTGGATCATCCACCATACAGTCCTGACTTAGCACCATCGGATTTTCATCTTTTTCCAAAACTTAAGGAATTTCTTGGTGGAAAGCGCTTGCAAAATGATGACATGTTAAAAGAAACAGTTGCGAACTGGTTTAACAGTCAGGCGGGAGAGTTCTTTGATGATGGAATCCAAAAGCTGGTACCACGACTTCAAAAATCTGTCGATGTTAATGGTGGCTACATAGAAAAGTGAAAAAATGTTCATACAGTAGTCTTCCTTTATAACGATTCTCCCTATTACGATAATTCCTCTACAACGATGGATTTGTAAAAGTTTGTTTGGTCTGCCATAAGGCCAATGTTTATTCTCTCTATATAATGATATCACTCACTCACTATAACATTGTTTTCAGTAGAATATGCAGTAGAAATACATACTAGTTTCTTAGCGATTGCAGTAAACAAATACTCACAGCTTAATTCACCCCCCTGACTCACCCACATTGTTAGCCTGGCGCGTCACGAGAGCATTCCGTTGTAGGCTACTGTATTCTGTTGTGATGTGACAAGGGAGTAGGGGGGGGGTGCGAGTTCAGTTTGCCGGACGCTGTCTTGCCGTTTACATCGGATCTCGACCGTCACTTGTTAGTGGCTATTAGTACTGTACGTTTAGTGTTTACATTTGTATTTTTGTGTGTCTGTTTGAATATGCTTTCAAAAAAGCGTAACGTGCTTACAGTTGAGGAAAAGGTGGCTTTAATTAGAGCAATAGAAAAAGGTGAGAAGCCGACTGATGTTGTTAAACGCACCGGGCTTTCCCAGTCTACAGTGGCTACAATTTGGAAAGGTAGGGACAAGTGGCTTGACACTGAGAAACAAGAAGGCAACAAGAAAAAAATGCGTAACCACAGTACGAAGATATAGATAGAGCTGTTCTTCAGTGGTTTCAACAGCAACGCATGAACCACATTCCACTTTCTGGACCTCTGATCAAAGCAAAGGCAGAGTTTTATGGACGAGAGCTAGGCATTGAAGATTTCAAAGCATCTGAAGGCTGGTTGAATAAGTGGAAGCAGCGTCACGACATCAACTACGGGCAGATCAGTGGAGAGGCTCGTGATGTTGACACCTCTCTTACCAGGCAACACCACAAGTGTCCTTCAACCAATGGACCAAAGTGTCATAAAAAGCCTTAAAAGTCACTATAGAAGAAGGCTTTTAATGGAATTGGTAGAGACAGATGGTAATTTTAAGGAGACGTGTCAGACAAGACGATTAAGCACTACTTTAAGCATGCAGGATGGGTGGAGCATGCTGCGAGAGAAGATGACTGCGATGGCGATGATGACTTGCCTTTAGTGGTTTGGGCTCAACAGTTACAGCTTCCCACAGTTTATGAGCCAGAAGATCTGCAGAATTATGAAACCGTTGACGAAGCAGTGGCTACAATGGCTGGAGCTTCAGATGAAGATATCCTCAATGCAGTACGAGTGAATGAAGATGAAGACAGTGACCAAGAGGAATTCGATCCAGAGCCAGAACCAGTCCCAACTCCTGAACAGGCATTGGAAGCAGCTAAAATCCTCCACAAGTTCTTCACTCACCACGAAGACGATCCAGCGGCTACAGACGATGTTTCACGCTTGCAAGATAAAGTTAGATCATTGCTATGGAAGACAAAAAAAGGCAAACGTGGTTGAAAGACTTCTTTCATTAAAATGTTGGTAGGTATGTACAGTAATGCGTTCGGTTTAGTTCAATGTTATGTGTACAGTATAATTTTACATTGTATTGATAATTCCTGTTTGTTAAGATATTTATATATACATTTTATTACAGTATTCTATTGTCTCTTATTATTAAACCTTCATTACTCTGCTGTACAGAATATTTCCCATAGGTTTGGTAAGAAAAATGTTTCTCTCTTTATAACGATCTCTCTCTATAACGATGAAATCGCTTGGTCCCTTGCATATCGTTATAAAGAGTCTACAGTATTTTAGTTTGTGATATCATTTATATCCATAAATAAAGTTTCTCTTACGCTATTTGAAAACAGTTTTTACTTTAAAAATGACCCTCGTACATTAACATATCTATACATACAATAAAAATAACGTAAAAAATAATTTTTGAACATAAAATTCTAGGTCACAGTTCTAGAATTTTTTTAGTTAAAATGCACCATTAAAAGTAATTTGAAAATTAAAATGTTCCTTATTCTAAGCAGTCTTAAATACATTATTTGATAAATAATAATCATTACTGTCCTTCCTTAAAATAAGTACTAAACATACATATAAAACATATAAATTTTTTTTACATGTTTTATATACATATTTATTATTTATTATTATAAAACATATACATATTTTTATAAATTAATTTTAAATCAAATTAGAAAAAAAATAAATTAGTAGTAAAATTAGTAGGTAGTACCATTGATTTTACTATACATAGAAGATAGTTCCATCCAATGTTAAATATTGAGGCACGGAAAATGGGAGCGACCGTGCTGCAACCTGTCGTCAAACAAGTTAAAGAGGTCGAAATTGCCTCCAGTTTCGACTGTTCGGTTGCACAACCTGTGAGCAGTAAAGGAACTAATCACTCCCTCTCATTCCCCCACTCTCTCTCTCTCTTTCTATCAAGACACTCATCCGGAAGTACTTGTCTACGTCGCCACTGCACCTGTACTGTCGCCGATTGGCCTTGATAGTGGGTCAAAGTGGGATATTATTCCTTGCTGTGGTTTGTCTTGCACGGAAAAGAATCGCGATCTTTTATATGGGACTCTTTTATCTTAGGCCTTAGGGGGTTGTGAATATGAAAAATGTTAGGGGAAATTTTTAGCATGGAACATGCTTTAGTCTTGACCTAACTGTCTGAAAACGTTACGCGGGAGGGTGACGCGTAACCATGAAAACACAATGACATATCAGTGTTGACTTCAATAATGATTTTATTTGCAAGCGTTGATCAAAGTACATCTTTAGTTTCCATGACAACTCTTGTTAAAAATATACAAAATTAAGTCCTAATTAGAGAATCCAGTCCTCATTTACATATCAGTCTACCTCCAGCCGTCCACCGGTGATGTTGTGTCCTGGATCAGATTGCCCTCCTTCGACATCGTCAGGTGTATGTACTCGCCATTCTACTGATAGATCTACATCTGGATTCGGAAACGCAACCTCCGAAATAATAACTGAACCAAAGAAACCCAAAACTGGTGCTCAACGTCAAAAGGAATATAAAGCGCGTAAAGCTGCCGAAAAATCACTACCCAACGAAAATGGTGAGTGTAAACCGATCAAAACTGCTGCCAAAACCGCTGCTGAACGGATGAAAGATCACAAACCAATATTGGCCACAACTTCTAATGATTGTATGGAACAATAAAATTTAAAAAGTAAAGATATATTTATATTTTTAAGATATGTTTATATTTTTTGTAATTCCTTACATGAAATCTAAAATTCGTTGTTTTCGGAGAAATACATTTGCAGAAATTATTAAAAAGGAGCCAGCAAACACAAAAAGCGAAGCAAAAGAATGTTCCATGTTTCTTGAATTTTAGACGTAGGCTCTAAGCAAAAAGATCCGGGGGTCCAGGGGGCTTGCCCCCTGGCGAGGCCCGCAGGGCCGAGTTTTTTTTGTTATTTTGTCAATGTAAATAACAGTGTGTTACAGATGTTTAGTTAAAACATTATACATTATCTAAAATGATGTAAATACTGTTTGTATTATAAGTTTATTGATATTTTAAGTAATTGTATATTTAGAAGTAGCAAGAAAAATGGTGGTAGTGCTAAATTGTTAAAGGCTAAATTGTTAAGTCCCTGGATAGCACCAAACATTTTATATAAATTTGAGAGACGTAAAAAATTATATAAAATTTCTACGAAAAGACCATATGACAGTTTTTCAAAATTATTTTGCAAAATGTACTAATGAATTAAATAATGTGATCAATTTTACAAAAAAACAATTATTATTCAACATTATTAGAAAACTGTAAAGGTGATGTATCTGAGCAGTGGAAGGTAATAAATAACTTAACAAGTGGTTCCTCAAAGAAAATAGTTGAGCTAATTGAATTGCCAAATGGCGAAGTTACGCGTGAGCCTTCCGTCATTGCTGATAATATAAACAATCAATCACCTTATCACAATCCAGTCTAGCCGTCCAGACGTTGTGCATTCCAATGCCCTTCCACCTTTACGTACTTAATGTCAACATTCATTATTTATAACTCCAACAGATTTAGATGAAATTAAGAGTATTGTTAAGCTTTTAAAAAATAAAAAAATAACTGGCTCTGACCAAATTAATATACATTTACTGAAAAATATAATTAATGAGATTGCACCAGTTTTAGTTCACTTAATAAACAGTAGTTTTATCAAAGGCATTTTTCCTGAGAGCCTGAAGTTAAGTTCAGTGGTACCTATTTTGAAGGACAATAACTCTATAAACTAGATAACATAATAACTATCAGCTTGTTATCTGTATTCTCTAAGGGTTTTGAAAAAAAAAAAAACAATGATTAAATGACTCCATAGTTATTTATCTAAGTTAAATTTTCTTAATCCACGTCAATTCAGTTTTATCAAAGGAAAGTCATCTGAGGATACGTTATTAGAAGTATCAGAAATAATTTATAACAATTTAATTATTCATTAACTTATCATCTGTCATATAGTTCACATTTAATACTAGAATTAACCCTTTATATTATTGAAATCATTATTCATTTTTTATCAAGTAATTAAAGCTTCTTGTCATTATTGCATTTTATAATTATTGTTGTATTTTTAACTATAAATGAATATTCCTTTTTGTTTAAAAGTAAATTGAACTATTTGTCATAAATATCACAATATTAAAATCTGCTTCCGGGTCACGCCGTGGACAGGGAAATGTGTGTGGTAGGCCTACCGAAAGTTTTAATATTCGTTGTTTTCCTCGTGTGTGTGAAGTGTGTTTGCTAAGTTTTAATTGATTTGTGACGCGTCCCACTTGGACTTATTTGTTTTCTTTAACCTGAAGATGCCGTCCGTATTCACGGCGAAACATGTAGTTGTTATCACCATCACATGCTGTGAACTGTTTGACGGAAGGTAAAGTAAACCTATTTTAGTCTATACCAGGATTGGCATTTTTTCTTTTTATTTGATATAAAGAGAAAATATTTGCTGTATTGATGATTTCATAAATAGTGGCGGAGTCATAAAATGAAAAAGAAAAAAACATACTTGCACACAATTCAGTTCTTCAGTCGCGTTGCCGAAAATCGTGTAATAGGCCTACCTCACTCTCTGGCCGTTAACGAGTTGCGCACAATCCTAGCTGCGTTAATTGCGATGTCCCAAGAAGGCCCCAAACCAGTACTCGAGTTGCGCGCAATACCGATCTCAGGTAGTCTGTCCAGTCTTGGTCGCTCAAAAAAGCAACTTAGACCTCAAGCTGTGCTATAGAAATATTTTGGTAAATATCACAATCCGCCAAAAATAACTTGAATTTTCACTGGTCTGATTCCGAATAGCACCAAACTTATACTACAAAATAAGCACATATCTGCTTATATTCTGTGCTTATATTTTCTTGGTTATTTGTAAAATATAATAATTATCTATATCAGCTGAACTTGTTTCCAAGATGACAAAACCAGGATTTCATTTTTCTATAACAACTAAAGTGTGACAATATCTGAATTGATTTTGGGATTGAGTTGGATAAAAAAAAACAATAAAATGGAAATATTTTTATTAATATTTATTATTTTGGTGTACGGTACTAGACTAACAATCATCGCATATCCTTTGTTTTTCCTGTAACGTTTTAAGTACAGCTCGCACGTTTTGTTATTGGACCCTCGCCTAACTCTCATTAGTGATTTAAGTTAAGTGATCACCGTAATATTATATCCTAATTAATCTAATGTGTAGCTAAATAAGTTTAAATAATATAAGTTGTTTGACTTTTAGTCATCTTTTTAACCGCAGATGTTTAATATAATTATGTTTGCCATTCATTTAAATGTTACTATTAAATTACAATAATTTTTAAACATGTATAGCCTATATTACTCCCCACGGCCCACAGTTCTAGAGTTGAAGTGTTTGGTTATTAAAAAAAGGTCCCTGTTCTTCTGTTCTTCTACTTAGGATTAATTTATCTAGTTTGAAAGTGTATGCTTATCATTAATACGATATATATATATATATAATTGTTTCAATTTGAAACCATACTATTACAGTTCAAAATATGCGCAAAACCCAAATTTACGTATTATTTTTTAACTATATTATTGTTTATTTGTAATATTTATTTGTTTATATAGTTTTGTTAGTTCTTGGCATTGTTTGTTCTGTTCATTCTCAGTTTTGTAAATAAGTCATATTCGAATTGTTATAATTAAAAACACCACAGAGTGCGGTTATAGTTAGTTTTGTTATTATTTAGACTGTGGTTACTTAAAATTAGTTATTTCTTATGTTATTGCTGGTCACGCTACTTGTGAAGTGTTACCAGTGTAATTCCAGAGTGTCTTTTCCAGAGAAATTGAAAATATAAATAAATTGCAGTTTATCCATACTTTCACATCTAGTAAAATAATAGTATGAAAAACAGATGTGTTAACTTTAATTATATTCGCCTTAAACACACGTTTTACAATGGTCCGATTCAATCAATGTTATAAATCGGTATTTTTTAAAGGGGGACATAAACAAAATTTACAATAATTTCACAACCTGATTAAAATAATGAAAATTGAATCTAAATAATCAGTAGTCTAGCTATATTCTATCGCGATAATATTTCCTAACCAATTGCAATTGACATCGAGATTGTTTTTCTCAAGAAGTAATAATAGAGTCACAACTCTTCATGATTCAGAAAAAAATAAAAACTCACCATTCACCAAACAATGAAATATTTTACAAACAATCATGCCATTACTTGGAACCAAATAATATGTTAATGTTACAGTCAGTAATAATAAAACATATGTATATAATAAAATTAAAAATAATGCTATTTTAAATTAAATGCCTATACACAGATTGTCTGAATCAGGCCATAAGATGAAAGCTATTTTTATCTTGTATAGAAGTAAATTAGTGGTTTTGTTATGATTTGTTCTAACCCTATCATTCAATTTGAATCTCATTTGGGTTTTATATTTTGCCCAGTATTATTCTATATAAATATCATAGGCCTATTTCAATATTTATTTTGTCAAAGAAATAAATAATGTCACATTTTTTAATATTTCACTATAGGCTATTATATATTCCTGGAATATTTGTAGATTAATTTCATAATTGAAAGGAGAGTCATTGATTGGATTTGAAAACAATTTATTTTTTAATCAATTACCGCATATGAAAAACTAATGATTGAGTACAAGAGTCGATTTAATCACCTAATCGATGGTTAAAATGCAATAAATAAAGATTTTTCAGATGGGCTATATAATATGAAAATGTTTACTTAAATCAGCAGTAATTATCGCCAGCATTGCCGATAAGTTAGCGGTCTATTCAAGTGTGTCTATTTACAAATACATGGTGTGTTAATCATATAAATCAATATGGTGTTTTAATTTATTCAGTTATAAATATTTCTTTATTCAATATGAATGTCACACTGAGTTTTACTGTAATAGTATCAACACAGTATTCTTTATTATTCGAAAGAGATGCAAGCAAATATAAAAACAGAGAACCCGGATAAACGTTGGCCATATGGAATAACGTAAACAATTATCTAAGCAGGACGTTGTTTGTGTGCGTGACCTGAGGAAGGAGAGGGCGGGGCGGCTGTCTGGAGATTGGGAGAGTGGGTTAAGAGGAGGGAAGTGAGACAGAGACGGAAGAGCGTGCGAGAGAGAGAGGAAATAGGGCTATGCGCAGCGCAGCGTGGGGCCTCAAAACAGTTTAGGGGCCTCGCCACAACTCTCCCATATGGATGGAGTATCTCTTTATATAGTAAAATCAATGGTAGTACTGTTACAATTCTTTAAAAGTATTATCTTCTATTTTATAAAAAACGTCGTAAATAAATAAGTTAATAATTAAAATAAATAATACAACAACTGTAATCATCGTATAAAAGGTTAACATAACAATCTTATAAGCAAATTTAGAACAAGTCCGCACACATAAGGAAATAACTTGTTAAAAATTCATCAGCCGAGTAAATTGTGTATTGTTTCAATAGCCTTTGAATTCAAAGTTTAAATTTCGACAAACAAAGTGATCTGACACTAAATGGTATTTTACTAAAACACTGCATTTGATTAAATTTATAGCTGGACTTCGCCTTGGTCAATCTGATTTTTGGAATATCCAGGTCGAGCTTTACCCCTGTATTGGCCCCACCCGCTCACCCACCATACTGTTGTAAATGAAATGAAATGAAAACCGACTTTATTTTTTAAGGCGAGGTTAGGACTGGACAGTCCTCTCTACCACCTAACCTTATTACAAATAACAAAACTAATCATAAAAATAGCACAAAACATTACTATTAATACAATATAAACCAATTGCAACAATTCCGTAATCAACAATAATAAAAAACAAAACTTGACAAATCAAACATAAAAAATAACTATATAACTAACAAATGAATATCTACAAAAAATAATACATATCTTCAAAAACACAATCATCCATCACTCATACATACCACCCGCAAACCATGCCCACCAAACGCACCTGCCTGCTCCGTCCACAGGTCCCGCAAAAATAGGTTCTTTAGCTCCGCCCCGAAGCGAGAGCCCTCGCCTATAATTTTGATATTGTCAGGAAGCATATTCCATAAACGGCACCCAGATACAGTGAAAGATCTATTGTACAGGGCAGTGCGGTGAATTGGGACTGATAGTAAAAGGGCTCCCTGACGAGTATTTCTAATGCTTATTTCAGAAATGAACTTGAAACGCTCGGACAGATAGCTTGGAGTTCTGTAATTTAAAACTTTATGAAGAAGAGTAAGTACGTGATATTCTCGAAGCTGTTTCAAATTCAAAACAGATATTTGGCGAAAAAATGGTGTAACATGATCCTCACGAAGTAAGTTAAAAATAAATTTAATGCAGTAATTTTGTGCCATTTGAAGTTTGTCTGAGAGCTTAACAGTCATATCATTGATAACGGTGTCACAGTAGTTAAAGTGCGGCAAAATAAGAGTTTTAACCAACATCACTTTCACATTGAACGGGAAACAGGAAGCATACCGCTTCAAACTGTGGATACCACCAAACACTCTGCCACATGTCACAGTAACTTGGTCAGTCCAACTTAATGTCCTGTTCATAGTAAGACCAAGATTCTTAACTTTGTCACAATAGTTTAATGTCAAGTTGTTAACACTTATTTTCGGAAAAGTGTCATTGTCAACAGAAGTTAATAGTCTAGGATGTCCAACTAAAATTGTTTGAGTCTTATCATCGTTAAGTTTGAGTCCATGTCGTTTTGCCCAAGAAGTGATTGCTCCAGCATCTCGGTTCATATTTGATACAGTAATGTCGGATTCCGTTATAGAGAAATGTTGGTATATCTGTAAGTCGTCAGCGTATAAGTGATAGTTAGAGTGTTGTATAACAGAAGTTATATCATTAATGTAGAGAGTAAAAAGAAGAGGTCCCAAGACAGACCCCTGGGGAACACCACGCACCACAGGCCTCCAGTCTGACTCTCCATCTTTAGTCCTCACACACTGCCGACGGCCAGAGAGATAGGACTGAACCCAGGAAACACAACTATCAGAAAAACCATAGTTTTTCAACTTAATTAAAAGAAGAGGATGATAAACACAATCAAAAGCCTTCGAAAAGTCAAAAAGTGTTAAAATTGTAAGCTGTTTCCTGTCCATGGCTTGACGGATATCCTCAGTAATTTTTAAAAGAGCAGTAGTAGTACTATAATTAGAGCGAAAACCAGACTGATAATTGGAAATCAATTTACTATTCTCCAAGTAATTATGAAATTGCTGATGAACTATTCTTTCAAGACATTTAGACAGAGCAGGAAGTATACTTATGGGACGAAAATCTGAAGGAGATAGGGGATTAGCTTTTTTCTGTAAAGGTCGAATGACAGCTGATTTCCATATAGTAGGAAATGTACTAGATGATAAAGATAAATTAAAAATAGCAGTAATTGTAGGAAGTGTTGCAAGTAAAGTATCCTTTAGAAATCTAATTGAAATATTATCTGATCCAACAGCGTTACTAGTAATTCTCATAATAGCCCTCAAAACCTCTCCTTCAGTTACTGGAAAGAAGTTGAACTGGTGAGCAGGTCTAATTAGTGGGATTGAAGAGAAATGATTGACAAAGTCCCGAGCCCCTGACGTATCCACAGAAATGTTTACAAAATAGTCATTAACTTCATTAAGATTTGTAGTAATTGGAGCTGAAGTATCTGATTTACCAAGGCCAAACTCTTTGACTTTAGACCAAAGAAATTTGGTAGATTTAGAATTATTTGATAATGTTTGGTAATAGTAACGAATCTTTGAGTTACGAATCTGTTGTTGTGTTTGATTACGAAGTTTTTTATAGGCTGCCCAATCTACAGCAGATTTACTTCGCTTGGCCTTGCGGAATGATGCATCACGTAGTTTTTGCAATCTACGAATGCAATCATTGATCCATGGAGCAGGTCTTTTAGTTATTCTCTTGGTAACAAGAGGGGCATGTTCCTCAAGAAGAGTATTTAAATGAACATTTAAAAGATTAGCCATATCATTGACTTCGGTAAGCTGAAGGATTTCATGCCAAGGTCGAGAAAACGCATCTGCCAGAAGTGTATACTTATTAATTCTCTTCATATCCCTATACTGAATGAAACGTAGTTTAGCCTTTGGAAGATGTAATTTATAAACACAGAAGAGGAGATCATGTTTGGACAGTCCAGGGGCCGGGACCTGGTCATAGTATGGAACAAAATCTGGACCACTAACAGCCATGACGTCAAGCCATGTATCGGCAGTGGCAGTGTGGTGAGTGGCAAGCAGTGGTAGAATAGTTAAGTTAAATGATTGGAACATAGTAGTTAAAAAAGTTTGATCATAAGTAGAAGGTCCCAGTAGGTCAGTATTGAAGTCACCCATAACAATGACATGACTGTAGCGAGCCATGATATCTAGCATTGCGTGTTCATATTCTGCCAGATATCCCAGATTAGGTGCCCTGTAACAGACACTGAGAAGAACATGAATTGTATTAACACAGATGTCGAAAAACAAGTACTCAGGGTGGTTAGGGCGAGAAGTGTCAGAGCAGTGAATAACAGAAGTAGAAATATGAGATCTAATAAAAGCTGCAACACCTCCCCCACCCTTATGAAGTCTATCGTTTCTAAACAGATTATAGCCTTGTAATTCCACAGCCTTGTCATGAATATAAGGTTTTAGCCATGTTTCACAAATTAAAATAATATCAAAAGAACTAGTTTCAAAAATTACTCTAAATTCATCAATGTGACAAGGTAGAGATTGAGCATTAACATGAGCAATCTTAAGTAAGTTGCGATAAGGAGATAATCTCTGTCTGATAAGCTGTGGAAGGGGAGGGTCGTCCCCGCCCGGGGCGGTAGGGTTAGGTCCCATCACAACAGAGTGCTACAGGAAACTGCGGACAGCAACAAACAAGCGATTTCAGCGGCCATGGCAGCGTGCGAACCATACATACCTCAATCATACTAATAACGTAAAATAATACACTTAACTTATCTAACACAAATATTGAAATTAATATTAATTTCCAAAAACAATTAAGAAACATTTAAAAGTAACATAACATGTGTTGGCTCCAAATTAAATTAAAGAAATACTTAAAATATTGAAGTGGTAAATAAAGTGGTTAAAAACTATAACTGTGGCTAAAACCAGTTAAAATAAACATTACATAAATAACAACTTTACAAATAGTACATTAGTTGTATAGATGTACTAAGAATCTATTGAAGAAGGTGTTTTAATTTTCTTTAACAAAAACTGAATTTGCATAGATATAAAGTACTGGTAATACTTATAAAACAGACTACAATTCATATTTCCCTCACTATCTCCTCATTTATTAGAAAGAATGATATCTAAGAGATACAAATTTAAAGCATAACATTACGTACGTTCATTGTTTAAAGTTCTTTTAAATTGTATAAATATACTCCACATTTTATGCTAATCGATTTAATAAACCGGATGTGTACCATCCTAAAACCACATATAAAAGATACACAAAGCATTTATAACTGTGATAAAAATATTAAAACTTACTTCTATTCCAGGGAAAGGTGTAACTTCGGAGCCTGTAGCAATTAGGATGTTCTTGGTCTTCACAACTTCAGTACTACCGTCAGGCTTAATGGCCATAACTTCATTGGGGCCGGTGATCTTGCCATGACCATTAACTAGAGTTACCTGCACAGATCAGCTTTATGAAAAAATGGTTTTAAAATTTTTAGTTGTTAAAACAAATGGCAGGAAGATTAGAGCATTATTTTAAAATAGCTTGCATTTTAACCCTTTGAGTCCCTGAGCTTTTATGATCAACTATCCAAAAGGCTTTAATATATTTTATTAAAACAGTTTTTTAGCATCTTACTTGATGGATGCAGTGTTTATTGCTTAGAGGTACTAAAGATTTTTGGTCAGTTTATTCTAAATATTAAGGGAATCCAAGTGGGAGTTTTTCTGGATAGGATTTCTTTTAATGGAGAGTAGGCCTATCTAAAATAACATTTCAAATAACCCATATCATCAAGTTTATTTCTTCATCAAATCTTCAAATTGTGTTTGGTTAACTTTAAAACTATAAAGTTTTTACACCTATCATTGTTAATAAACAAAACCAACAACCAGAAATAGCCTACAAGGTTTCAGTTAGCTACAGTGATACCACAAACTCAAGAGCAAGAGAAAATTATTCATAGAAAATACTAAAATCACCAAAATGTGAATAAAAAATATTTAGTTTTTCCTATATGAAACAAGCACCAAGCTCATAAGCCTTTAATATGCTCGAATTTGCATAAACCTGCAGCATGTTCTTTATTTCTTTCTTTCATATGTGTGTGAACTCAAAAGGTTGATGAGGGATTTGTTGGAAACTCCATTACCAAAACATTATAAAAATTGAGACCAGTTTACCTAACCTTGTTTGACTTGAAGAGCCCTACAATTCCTCCTGTCAGTGCTTTGACTGCAGATCGCTTGGCTTCCATCATAGTATCTAAATTAAGGGAAACTCCTTGCACTGAAAAAAAGAATAAATGCTATTAGAAACTAAATGGTTCGTATTATATATTGAGGAAATTAACTTAGCTACTGGGTCATTCCACATGAATTCAACCAAAAAAAAATTTGTTTGAACCTGACCTATTTAGAATTTCCTAATTTTTTGTAGGCTTGTTCTACTTATAAAGCTGGTAAAAAATACAGTTTTAAATTTTTTTGAGTTATTGTTTTTGAGTTGTGGTAGTTAAAAAAAGTTAAAAAAGCTCGATTCTGTGTCCGTTTACAAATCTTTAAAAATTCACAGCTTGAAAACTATTAGTTCTAGAAAGCTCAAATGTATACCATTTTCTTAGGTTTTTAAAGAGCTTTAATTTGATATACTACATGCCTGCATTCCTTCCATTTTAATATTTTTTTGAAAAAGTGCAAAAATGTTTTTTATAAATCTCAAAAACACCATTTTTGATTTTTTTTAAAAGAAAAATGTATGTTAATCATACACTACTAGACTACATATGTGCCAAGTTTCATGATGGGACTCCTATGGGATCCTATTTAAAGAATTAAATATTTCCATCATTACAACCCAGTTTAGTGTTTAAAGAGTCGTATAAGAGAAGTAATTGTTTACTTCAAAAAATGAAAATTGAACCAGAAAAGTTTGAACCTATACTTTGAACTAATAAGAATTTAAGTTAGGCCTTTCATCAACTTCTGGCCTTTTTTATGTATATTCAAGTCTTGTTATGTAATTATTGTAGTGAAACCACATCTACATTAATTATTCTAATTTATACAATAATTGGTCAAAAGAAAGAATTTACCAGCTGAGATCCTTTATATGCTCTATCTTGCTTGTTATTACTTGGCTCATCAGATAAGAGACAGAAAATGAGGAAAACAAAGAAGTGACTCAGAGACATTCAATGATCAAAACAAACAAGTGGTAACTTGTGTCCCCCTCCTCCTATTCAGCCAGTCTTTCATGTCACTACTTGATCTATTCTGTCTGCAGTAGAGGTTTAGAATAGAGGATGTCAGTTGTCTTGATCACTGGAAAGGTGGCTGTATCCAGTACAGTATTAAAAAAGTGATATTAATTTTTATAAAAAAAGTTTTAAAAAAGTTACTTTTTCTCTTACTTAATCTAAAAGTTTAACAAGTTTGAAAATAATTTTTAAGAAGTGTACCATATATAAAACTACTAAATATCTGGGTGATATATTTTTAAGAATGCAGTTATTATTGTTTTTGGTGTTAAATAGTGAGTGTTAATATAAGTTTGTAATTATTTCCAAGGATTATTTCCAAGTAAGTCATAGAATCTATTGTTTTTTTTTTTAATCTTTTATATTTCCTTAAAAATCAATACATTTGAGATGGAAGATAAAGATGTAAAAGATAATTGGGCAGTTTATTCAGTTAAATGTTGTAACCCATTTAATGAGAACCATCCAATTATAAAAAAAAATCTCAGAAATGTGACAGAATGGATGTGTTCTTTAAATATTAACATTGAAATGGGCATGAAAATATGCGATAAATGTAGGAAAAAATGTACTCAACATATGACAAAGAGAAAAACGTTGATGACAACATCCCAAGTAGAAGCCAAAGTGATGATACATCCTTTACTGACCCAGTAGCATCAATCGACTTTTTAAATAAATCTTTGGAACTTATTGGTGAATCGCCCATAAAAAGAAAAAACTAGAAGTGGAAAGCTACACATCAAAAAAGTTTGAAAAAGTTAAGACTAGTTTGGAAAAACAATTCATTCCATGTAAGATGAATACTGAAAGTGGAAAGCAAAATGAAGGGGAAAGCTATGAATCAGAAATGATTGACCAACTAAAACAAAAATTCTCTCTAAGCACTAAGCGTAGTGAAAAAATTACTATTTTATCTGTTTTACCCTGTAGCTGGACTTGCAAAAAAATCGAAGATGAGTTTAGGGTGAGTAACTATATGGCAAGAGCTGTAAAAAAAATTGGTAAATGAAAAGGGAATTCTTTCCTCTCCAAACCCAAAGCCTGGGAAAACATTAAATGTGAATACTGCACAACTTGTGAAAGAATTTTACCACAAAGACGACATTAGTAGAATGATGCCAGGGAAAAAAGATTATGTAACTTTAAGAGATAAAGGTATGAAAACTCAAGTACAAAAGCGTTTAGTATTGACTAACCTAAGTGAAATTTATCAAGCTTTCAAGGAAAAACACCCAACTATTAAAATAGGATTTTCAAAGTTTTGTGAATTAAGACCGAAGAACTGCATACTAGCAGGGAAAAGTGGTACGCACACTGTGTGTGTTTGTACTTTGCATCAAAATGTCAAATTAATGATTGATGGTTCTGGAATTAAAAACTTGAGTTTAGGAGGAGAAGAATCGCCTTGTAAAACTTACCACAGTTTCCTTGCTAAAATGATGTGTAATCCTCCAGCACCTCAGTGTTACATGAATGAGTGCAGTGAATGTCCAGGAATAGCACAACTAAAAGAATCATTGTTTAACACATTTGAAAATGAACTAATAGATGAGGTAACATATAAGCAATGGATAACAGTAGACAGATGCACAATGGAGACAGTTGTGAAAAACACTGATGAGTTCATAGAAGACTTTACGGACAGCCTTTTAAAACTGAAAACACACTCCTTCATTGCAAATGTTCAAAAGGATTGCTATATAGAATGCAAAGAAAACCTAGCTGAAGGTGAGGTAGTTGTAAATTGTGATTTTGCAGAGAATTATTCATTTGTTTTACAGGATGAAGTACAATCGTACCATTGGACAAGTAGTCAAGCTACCCTACATCCCTTCATTGTATACTATAAGTGGCAAGGGAAATTAAAACATCTGCAGTATGTATTTGTTTCAAATTGTCTAGAACATAACACTGTGGCGTTCTATGTTTTTCAGAGCAAATTGATCTCCATATTGAAAGAAACTTTACCATTTGATTTGAAAAAAATCACATACTGTACTTCTCAGATGGCTCAGTATAAGAATAGGAAGAATTTTTTAAATTTATGCCTGCACAATTCAGATTTCAACGTAGAATCAGAGTGGCAGTTTTTTGCCATATCACATGGCAAAAAGTGCCTGTGATGGATTAGGTGGCACTGTGAAAAGGCTTGCTGCCAAAGCCAGCTTACAGAGGCCGTACAGTGAACAAATTTTAACCCCAGAGCAGCTTTTTCAGTTCAGTCCAAAGACAACATCCCTGGAATTGATTTTGAATACTGCACAAATGATGATTATGCAGAGGTTGAGAAGAAACTTTTTTCAAGGTTTAACGAAGCAAAACCGATTGAAGGGACTCAAAAACTTCATACATTTACACCCCTGTCCGAAAACAAACTTCTTGTAAGGCCTTATTTTTCCAGTTCAAAACATCAAACAGAAACTACAACAACCATTGACTACTTAACACCAACAGATATAGAAAAAATAGAGTCAGGTTATGTCACAGTAGCGTATGAGGAATCTTGGTGGCTAGCTTGCATTCTTGAAAAAAGTGATGTTAATGAATTCAAAGTCAGCTTTCTACATCCTAAGGGACCAGCACCTTCATCAAAAATCAAAAATCAAAATCATTTATTTGTAGTTTGACAATTTAAAAATTGTATTACAAAAGTCATATAATTACAATAATTATGTATTCATCATATATATAATTATGTTGATAGTGTATGTTAACTCATTTTAACTGAATAATATAATTACAATATGTACTACATTGGCGTTATTATTAAATATACTACATAAATAAAAGCAAAATCAGTCACCTGACAAATACTCCTCCACCGAGTAAAAGGTTCCTTGAACTAGGTATTTCTTTAGGAAAGCTTTAAATTTTCTGGGGCTTTCTTCGAGTTTAATCAAATTTGGCAATTTATTAAACAATTTTGGCCCAATATTTTGAGGTAGGTAAGACGCAATTTGAAGCCGATGCTGTGCCGGTCTGTGCTGATGTCGTTGCCGCGTATTATGAGTATGCACATCTGCTCCTACTTGAAAAATACCGAATTTAAATTTATAGTATATTAACATTTCATATATGTAGAGGGACTGCAAGGGTAAAATTTGAAACGATTTGAAAAATTCACGGCAAGATTCGCGTTTATTTAATCCAGCCATTATACGGATTGCTCTTTTCTGTAACCGAAATACTCTTAAAAGCAAAGAATTGGATGCTGAACCCCAAAGGAGGATGCCATAATTAAGCCTAGATTCTATGAGAGAGAAATATATAAGCCTCATGAGAAAGACATTCTTCAATTTTGCATACCTAGTGAGAAGGAATAATTGGGATGACAACTTAGAACATAACAAATCTATATGTGGATGCCACGAGAAATTCTTATCTAAAATTAGTCCTAGATATTTACACTCACTTACAAACGGTAGCTCAAAATTATTCAAGATTATTAAAGGGTCCATCTCAAATGTTTTGTTATTTGAAAAATATAAACAATTTGTTTTATTAGGATTAACGTGCAAATTATTGCTATTCAGGTACTGATACAGATTTGTTAACTTTAGGAAACTGTCAATTTCCAAGTTTTCAATATATTTATTTTTTAAAACTATTGCAATATCATCCGCATACATTGTCATCTTAAGGTCAGGGAAAACAGTCGTTATACTATTTGTATACAACGTAAAAATTATCGGACCTAGTATCGTACCTTGAGGAATGCCGCAATTTAAATCAATACTTTTAGATTTTATGTTATTAACTTCCACGATTTGCGTCCTGTTTTGCAAAAATGACATAATCCAGTCTAAAGGCACTCCTCGCAAACCCAATGTGAACAGTCTATCAAACAGGATATTGTGATCCAAACAGTCAAATGCTTTTTGCAAATCAAGGAAAACTCCTATTGATTTGTACTTATCGTCTAGAGCATTTACAGCCACCGAAACGAAATCTATCAACGCATCAGTTGTATTTTTGCCTCTAATAAAGCCAAATTGTTCACTACACAATAAGTTGTATTTGAATAGGAAATCAATAAGTCTACGAGCGTAAACATGCTCATAAATTTTGGAGAAGGTTGAAACATTTGCTATAGGGCGCCAGTTTTCCGGTAATTTTGAAATACTGTCTTTATAAATTGAAATGAAATGAAATGAAATGAAAAACGTCTTTATTTTCAGGCGAAGTTAGGACTTATCAGTCCTTTCTTCCACTTAACCTGATATTATACTACACAATTCAATATATAAAAAACTTATCTAAGTAAAACAAAAGAAAACTATATTATAAATAAATTGCCTTTATAATAAATATACTACCCTAATTGAATAGGAATGATGTCAGTAATAATTAATCAATTAATTCATAACTGTAATCTAAAACATAAAAGCAAATAAATCATAGATAAATTTAAAACACGTCTAAATACTTTATATTTTATAATTTCCTAACACACACATACCTACTTCACCACAGAGAATTAATATTCATCTCAGTGATAACATTTACTCTTCCACTCGCTCAATTGCACGTATACACAAACACACACGCATCATCCATGCCACTCCCCACATGAGCACCAACCATAGCCACCGAAACTCACCGAAACTCGTACTGTACGGTATGGGATGGCGGGTGGGTCACTGCCACTGTACGTGTATGGGCGGGCGGGTGGGTCACTGCCACTGTACGTGTATAGGTGAGCGGGTGGGTCACTGCCACTGTACGTGTATGGGCGGGCGGGGGGGTCACTGCCACTGAGGTTGTATATGATTTTATTATCATAAGCAATATCAGGCTTGCAATATAGGTTCAATACTGACCCACGCGCCCACCCATACACGTACAGTGGCAGTGACCCACTCGCTCACCTATACACGTACAGTGGCAGTGACCCACCCGCCCGCCCATACACGTACAGTGGCAGTGACCCACCCGCCATCCCATACACGTACAGTGGCAGTCGGATAATAGCCATTTTTAAGTCATGTGGAAATATACCTTCCGATAATGAAGAATTTATTATTTCTGAAAGAGGCTCACAAATGAAACTAGCGCAATGGCGGATAACCCTATGGGTGATTCCATCATAACCGGCAGAATTTGAATTTCTTAAGTTCATAATAATTTTATAAATTTCATGCGGGTCTGTGGGGTTGAGGTGGAGAGTATGAGGACAACTAATGTCCATTGCCGAACGTAACAATGGCTCCGTAATCATAGCTTGTTTTTGCTTGCCAACGCTTGCAAAATAACTATTAAAATCATCAGGGGTTGGAATGTCAACGGGATGTGAAATTGGTTTCACCCTTCTGTCCGAGTCAATTATCTTCTAGGCATCTTTGGATTTATTATCACTCTTGCTCAAACGGTCATACCAGTGTTTGGCCTTAGCAGCTTTTAATACTCTGCGGTAAGTTTGCTTATACCTTTTATAATAATCAATAAATGCCATGGAGTTTGTTATTTTCCGTTTAAAATCAAGTTCTTTTAGCATTTGGGCAGATATACGAATACCTTTTGTTAACCAAGGCTTTGTATTGCTCTTTGTGGGTTTCCGCTTAACCTTTATAGGACAGGCTATTGAGAAATTATAGTTAAAAACATTTAAGAATTCCCTTAATTTATCTTCTGAGTTTTTTGAATGGCAATGCAGAAAACCCCAATTTTCTTTGGTTAACAAATTGTTTAAAGTGTCTAAATTTCTTATGCAGGTGTTGTGCATATACTCGCTAACGTTTTGTGATGACGAGGGGGTGAGCGGGGAGCAGTCGCGGAAAGTGAAAGTTATTGTCTGGGCGAAGTGATCGGACAAACCAGTACCCGTCACTTCCACACGAACAAAATTATGGTCAAAGTTTGATAAAACATGATCAATTAGAGTTGAAGAGGACCCCGTTACTCGCGTCGGTGAGTTTACATGTTGTATTAAATTAAACTCACTCATTAAATCATTTAATCTATTCATGACATTATTAGATTTCATCCAGTTGATATTTAGGTCTCCGACAATCAAACAAGCTTTTTTACTATTCGAGAAAAACCTTGACATCATATTATAAAAATTAATGAAGAAATTATTTATATTCGAATAGCAAGGTGGCCTGTAAATTCCAAACAAAATTAAATTCTCGTCATCAGCAACTACTATCTCAATACCTACCGATTCGAACTCCATTTCACTGGAGAATTTACTTAAATTTAATTTTCTTACGTTTATATTACTTTTACACAAAATAACAATTCCCCCGCTACTCTTATGAATACATCTACAAAAATCAGATACTACATAATATTCATGAAAATTTATACAATACAATTCTTCTACTCTTAAACCATGCTCGCTTAAGACAAGCACGTCTGGCTTCTCCATATCTAAAAATATATTAATTGAATCAATTTTCTCTCTTAAGTATTGAACATGAATAATTTTGAGGTGAATATCTTTTAAAAAAACACTATATGGACTAATTACTTTTGGGTGTGGTTTGTGATCTGTTGAAGCAGAATGTTTTTCTTTGTCATAACTAATTAGTTTAAATTATGTTCATTATTTAAGGTATTTACAATCAAACCACTCAGTTTCTCTTTTCCAGATTTGTTAAAATGGAGGCCATGCCTCGTGTAAAGGTTCCTAGTCAAATGTGAAAGAGAAATTACATTTAAGTGGTTATATTTAAGTGCTTCTACTGCAAGCTCGACATTTAGTTTTCTAATAAAATAATTTAACTCAGGCTTGTCGTAACGAAAAGGAATGGGACACAATGTGACATTGGTGTGTTTTGTTTTATCCGCTATTTTTTTTACATATTTTTTAATGTCAAAATCGTGGTTGGAGTCGACATCATTGGTTCCACCTATGACAATCACATGGTCGTTACCCCCGAGTTTTGAGCACTCGTAATCAAGGTCACTTATAACATTTCTCAGAGGGGCGTTAGATTTTATCACGCTGTGTACATCCCCGTTGCCACCAACTTTACTCTGCACCAGGCGCCGAAGATCTCGACCGTGACTGTCCGACAGCAAAACAATAGTACTCTTCTTTATCATATTGGGTTCTTTATCCTTTTGTACACTAGCGTTTTTGATTTCGGCTATTGACTGATAAATTTGGTGCACTGAAAATGTTTGCATGTAACATTGACTTTCGTCAATTTGCAGCTTATTACGGATCATGGAGCACACCAAATCAGCGAAGTGTAGCACGTAAGCACCGCACTCAACACCTGATTTCTGCCGGAGACACCGAATCGGCTGCACACGCACCCAAGGGTCCCCACTCAGCTGTGCTGCCAGTAGCTGCGCATGTCTTCGGTTCTGTGGGTGCAGGCTGTCCAAGTGGTAGCAAGTATTTATCCTCCGGGAATACACCAGGAGAGACCAGTGAGATCCGCCTTCTTTCCTTTCGTCCATACGGTCATTCACCGGAGCTATGACGAAATCGTACTTGTCAATACCTTTGCATCTCCTCAGCTCAGCTATATCCTTATGACTTTTAATCCTCTTCAGTAAGTGACTGACCGTGGGATCCAGCAAAAGCGTACTCTTCGGAGCAATTATTTGGTTCAGATATAACTTAATGTCGTCATCGGGTAGCATATACCAGCCCGTCCCCGTTGCTTTCGGATTAAGAAGTGTTTTCTTTGTTTTCCCCTCTGTTCGGGGTTTTACTAAATTGTCTGGTACCTTGCTTGGTTGACTTTTCGCATCATCTAAAACGAAATCCTGATCACTACTTTCCAAGACTTCAACCACATCTTCGTACGTCTGAGTAGAAATAGTTGTTTTCTCCGCATATCCATATAAATTGACCTTCAAGACTTGTTCTTTTTCTTGAGAAGCTCCTTCGGATTCCACTGTGGCAATTTCACAAGTTTGTGTCGCAATAGAAACTTTATCAGTTGCATGAGTGGTTAGATTTAGATCAAAAATTTGCTTTTCTAGAGAGATTGCCTTATTTGTCAGAGCTTCTTTTAGGTAAGTTAGCTCAGCTAGTCTCTGCCGAAGGTACTTATTTTCTTCCTCCATATGGGGGAATTTTGGAAGGTCAGGAGTTAATTTTACATATGGGGATACTAGCTCCGTAAAAGAAGGCGTATGACTGTCTAACGAACACGCCGATATTGTCTCTACAGAACTAAAATCATCTGTTGGAGTCTGCATTGAAGCGTTCGGTGTTCTGGGAGTCAAAGGTTCAGAGGCAGAGGGCGAAGAAATTGTATTTACATCCGGTGGGTCATGATTATGTGCACCCGGCTCAGTCTTCATCGATGTGATAGCACTGTTTGTCTTAATTGAAACCGCACATGTCCGGTTGGTGCACCGCCAGTTTATTTCACCTGTCACCAAAGTTCTGTCCCTTCTGAACTTATATTTTTCTACTTCAATGCCTTCTTTGCCCTTGGCCGTAGTTATTTTATTTATTTTCATTTTCATTTTTGAAATGTGAAAATAAATATTGTATGTTTTAAGGAGACAACTATTTTGTATTAAGTTATATAATATCACAGAGAGATATTGTAATTATCGTTACGCCTTCAAAATAGTCTCAACAATAACTGTATAACTTGTACGCATTTGATCAGTTATCAGAAGGCACTGATAAGAAGTCAAGAGGACACCGCTGCGTGTTAGTCGGTAGCGTAGATCAATAAGGCAGAGTCACCGGTTCGTCGCTAGATCGCGAGTCCCGCCTGTCATGTGGCGCTCTATTTTTAAATATTTGAAACAGGGCCGCTGTACTATCTTGCCTTTTCGTTAAGATTTCTTGTTATTACAGAACATCTTCATAGGTTAGGTAGTATTACAAATTCTTGAAAATAAGTGTTAATAAATTAAATTTACTGAAACTGATTGATAGAAAATGTCTGCGACACATAAAGCATTGACTTTACTTACTGAAAGGTAAAAACCTGCACTGTAAAATATGGAAAAAGTTTAGAATATTTGAGGACGTACATGAACCCTGCCTAACTAGTGTAGGTCAGGCCTACCAACCTCCTATGTATCATTTTACTACCCCAAGCCAAGTGATACATTAATAGTACCAAGCAATACATTCCTTCAATTAGTGCATCCAGTGACACCTACAGGAAGAGTTTATACTTTGAGTAAACTGAAAGCAGTAGTTCAACATATGCTTTAGAAAGATTTTTGAAAAGTTTATAAGTATGGAGGTTTAGTGAGATGTAAATATGAACACTGTAAATATACGAACTTCTATAGTTAATCTCTAATGCTAGTGAAAATTAAAACTATAAATTTACATTCACTACAGCAATTTTAGTGACATCAGGTTAATACAAATTTTATATTCTTAGAAGAAGTAGCTATCGTCTGTAACCAATTGTTAAGGATGAACAAGTTTGACATTAAAGAAGCCTTTTACTAAGAGCACTTTTTGGTAAGGTACCTTGTAAGGTACACTTGTTTGGTTATTTTTTGCATGGTACTTAATACTTTAAAATATTCAAATAAAAATATGGTATTTTTTAATTTCTAAAAATATTAAAATACAAAAAACTACTTCAATATACTTCCTGCTGTAAATTTCGCATTAAAAATCTGGGTTTTAGTAGTAAAGACTTAATTTGTATAATAGGATCCCATAGGAGTCCCATCATGAAACTTGGCACACATGTAGGCTAGTAGTGTACGATTAACATTAATTTTTCTTTAAAAAATCAAAAATGGTGTTTTTGAGATTTATAAAAAAAAATGTTTGCACTTTAAAAAAAAAAAACTTAAAATGGAAGAAATGCAGGCATGTAGTATATCAAATTACAGCTCTTTAAAATCCAAAGAAAATGTCACAAATTTGAGCTCTCTAGACCCAATAGTTTTTGAGTTATAGCATTTTAAGGGTTTCAAAACGTCGCGAAAAAGGCGGGTTTTTTACTTTTTTGAACAGCTGTAACTCAAAAACTGTTTATCCGAAAAATTTCAAATTTTGTATTTTTTGTTCTTTTTATGGGTAGAAAAAGTGTACAACAAATCATTAAAATCCAAAGGGGTGAGGTCCAGACCATTGGTTGATTTCACATGGATTGACCCTATTACCTACACAACTACTAATGGTTGATACACTTTGGACAATTGCAATTGTACTGATTGCACAATAAATCACCATATACTGGTTACAAACTTAAAAAACCACCTTCTGCAATTCTCTCATCAATATGTGGAGAGGAATGTGCATATTATATCTTTTCTTATCAGTAATATACACATCTTCCCCATGTGTATATGAAGTAAGAGGAAAGCCCTGCAATACATACTGCGGCAACTGCATATAGTTTCATCACCACTTCAGTACTACCATGGTAGCATCACCACCAGGCTTTATAGTAGCACATATTAATTTATGTGCTACCCTAATGTTTAGGGTGGATAGGTTGGTACCACTGCACATAATTCATTGTGAACAATCCCCCACCCACCTAACCTTAAATACTAATATCACTGTACGTTTATGGGTAGGATAGTAGTTCAACACCACTATATGTGTACATGTAGGTGGTTGGGCCCAATACCACGTGCGTGTATGAGCGGGTGAGTCAATAATATGATACGTTTATGGAGTTGACCATGATACCTGGGTGCTCGGCTCAACAAGAGTTAGCACTACAACATATGCGATTCAGTTCTGTAAAAAAAAGTACTGCCAAAGGGTATATGGTTCAAGATTGATTTAGTTATTTTTCTGAGTTTAGATTATGAATATTTGATTACGAATTATCCTAGTAGCTATATCCAATATGCTATAGAAGCGTTTCTACATCAATTATACATCTGTGACAGCAATATTGCTAAGTTCATATGTTAGTGAAGAGCTATCAGTGTACCTCGTATGATACCTTTATTATTATTGTTTTTATAAAGTTATTTCAAACTTACTGATATTACTATTTACCGTATTGCTTTTTTATGACAATACAGTAGACTCTCGGTTATTCGAGGTAATTAGAACCGAGACCACGTGGAATACTTAAAAACTCGGATAATGCAGAGGTTATGATAAAAATAATGTAAAAGCCATGAAAAAAGTACAAAAATAATTTATTACAAGAAAAAAAAATGTAAAATAGTGTAAATGTAGTTACAGTCCTGTAAAAAAGGTAGGAACATCAGGTTGTCTTTTAAAAGTTTTATTACCGTAGGATGACAAGAAGTTAGGGATAAGTATTCCATTTTAAAACTCAACATTTGGTAAAAAAATACAATAGTAGAATTTAATATAAAAATCTTATGTAATGTCCATAGCATTGTTGATGGGCAATTTCCTCTAGCGTTACATTTATTGACTGCTAAACCTTTCGTATTATTTCATCTATCTACAGTCTACAGTGGTATTCGCGTCTTTAAATGCAGGATACCATTCAGTCTGATTACTGAACCAAATTATCGTATTTATCCTGTTGTTTAGCGCAATCTGCATTAGTTACTTTATAGTGCAGGGAATCATTAAACATTTGAATGGAACAAAATTATCGTATCAATTTCACATTTGTTGTACACATTGGTGACGAAAACAATGATTGGTCACCATTTCAATTTCGTTATAAGCAACCGTCAACCATTTACCACTCACATAAAAACACTTGAATAAAATATTGAACAATAACACTAATAACAGTAACGACAATATTTCCAATACTGTAATCATTGTAAAATCACGAAAGTCAACACACTAAAACAACCACAATTATTACGAGAGCAGTAGAATAAACCGATGGTGATGTTAATGCGAATGCATTTGGGTCAGAAAATTATTTCTGTAGTAGGGTACAATATCATAAATACGTCTCGCAACGGCCATGCAGTGCCTTAACCTAGCACCAACAGCCAAGAGAGACACTGATTACTTGTCAAACGATTATATGATGTGTCACACTATAGTTTTCCTTTTATTAATAGCTTTATGTTTATTTTTCATTGTCTGATGACTAGCTAGGTTAACCCGGAGGCTTGGTTAATCGGGGCTCGGATAACCGAGATTCTACTGTATAAACATTTAAAAACAACATTAACTTCAGTTCTTAAATATTTATTAAAGCAACATGTAAGAATTATATAACAAAGTGGACTTTGGAAACAATATTGATAAAAGGGAGATAGCCAATTCTGTAATTGATACAAAATAATATGACAGTCTGTCTGACAGATAAAAAAGTTTACTTCCAGCCAGAAAATATGTCTTGTAGCAAATACACATTTTTGTTCTTTTCATAAAAGGTGAAAAATTAATTTGAGTAAGGTACTCAGTGTTCTTGTTGTATAATATTTTAACTTACCTTCAATGCCTCTATTTTTGAGATCACCAGAATGAGCCATGTGGTAGTAGTGTGAATTGTTCAGTAAGGCTTTGGATGGAATGCATCCGACGTTTAAACACGTACCTCCCAAAGTGTCATTCTTCTCTATACATACAGTCTGAGGCAGAAAAAACACACAATTAGTATATAAAAAAATGTCTTATCAAACATAGATATAAAAAAAAACAAAACTACATGTATGCAGATGACTAGAAGTTGGAATTGTAAACAAGAAAGATATTTGATCAGCCTAAAACGAACAGTTATTTAATAATCTGAACATTTGTTGAAAAGAACAAGTAAAAGTTAAACATAAAAATTAAAGTTCCTAAGAAATAAAATGTATTGAAAGTCTGTATATTCTCATATTAAAGAAAACATGGCTCACTTTGATTGTAGAATGTATAGTTCTATTTTTATAATGGTAGACTCGTGTCTGGAAGCGACGGTAGGTGAGGAAGAGTATCATTGTAAAGGGCGTCTTACAAACATTCGCTCAAATTAGGTCACTCGATGCAGGAATGACTCATCGGACTGCATTCATTAGTTTAGATTAGTAATGCACGGCCGAGTCTACGGTTATAAAAATTGTACTATACAATTCTTATAAATACAGATGAATAATTAAAAGGATTTGCATGTTAACCATATACTTAACAAAATAAACTCTGGAATTGAGTTTGAAAAAGATGATTTTTTTCTAAAAATGGCAATACTCAAAATTACTTTTTATCTCCATGTACGATAACACATTTCTAATGACGCGTGCGCACGTGCGTGTGTGTAGGATTTAAAAAAAAGATTAACAAAACATTGTAACGTTTTAAAAAAAGACCCTTGGAGCAATATTGAATCTACAAACTTTGACAAATTTTTGAGACATTTTTAGGATTATGCAGGCACTATATTATGCCTGCATAATCTGTAATGTTTTAGTGTGCTAGAGCACATTGTGATAATTCACGTGATCATTTGTTCTGCTCGCTAGTTTCTCCACTCATCCAAGTTATTTTAAAAGACTATTGTAAAAACAGTATTTTGCATTAATGCAAAATACCTATGATTAAAAAAAAAACTGAATCAACAATTTATTAATATTTTTGTTATAATAAAATTTTCACATTTTAAGAAATACTCTAAAATATCTTTACACCTTGTGAAAAATTATGGTGAGGTGATTATAAGTGTGATCATAAAAGTTTACAATCTGTGAATATTGTATGTGCATGACTGAACATAGCATGGTGATGACAGTTATTGAAAGCTCATACACATGCGTACAAAATGTCAAAACATAGTAAATTAAGATCCACATCAAAATTAACCAGTGGCTTTGGCACTCTGGGATCTGGAAACACAATATTAATGTGCAAACATATTAAACAGATTTTACTCCTACACATTGAACCAACGTATACCCATGAATAACATTAACATAGTTTCAATAAATGTTGCTGAATTGAATTGGTTAGGCTGTTTTAAGAGATCTGCATGATTTAGGGTCTGAAAAACTAATTTGAACAATAAAGCATAATTCAGCTTAGAAAATTACTTAACTTAATCTTACTATTATATAAAAATCCAATGGTGTCTGTATGTGTGTTACTCAATCGCGCAAAAACTACTGAACCCATTCATCTGAAATTTTGCATGGATATTCTTCTGGTTAACACATAGGCCTGTATTTATTTTGAAATTCCATCAAGAAACCACCCAGGGGTTCTAGGAAGTATCAATGCAACCCATATGGCAATACCAATTTGACAATCAATTGTTTATAATAGTTTCATTAATCAGCTGTTTGAATAAATAAACAACTTACATAGTTCTGAAGTAAATACCGAACCAAAACTAACCACAACCATGGTAACTAGAAAAGATGGTAGGTATCACATGGGCGAAATCACCTAGTTTGATTATTCGATAAAATACTGGTAACTAAATCTACCAATCGCATGGAAGCATTCAGCTAAATAATAGGCAAGTTATTTACCACTTATCAGCTGGAATTGTAAACTACGGGAATTAGAACATTATTTGTTTGTTGTTGCCATTTCGCCCATGTGACGTCACAGAAGATGCACGTGATACCTACTGTATTCTTTCATAGGGGTACAGTGACCACAACACACTTTTGCATTATACAGATGCCAGTAGGTACATGTTTTGTATTACTGAATGCAATACATAAGCACAATACAAATCAACTTAAACTCCGTACGAAGGACGGTTACTGTAAATATTTAATTACTATTCATGGTATTTAATTACCTTCATCCCTAACTGGGCAGCCTTAATGGCTGCAACATATCCTCCTGGCCCTGAGCCAATGACGACAATGTCCGCCTCTAGACTGGACGAATACAGCCTCTGCTGAAGCGCTGATAAGAGTGGGGGCAATGTTTGCGAACGTTGTATGCATACTGCAGGCTGAAAATTGAAATGAAATAGTGAGTTTATTCCTTAACAAGAAACATAGATACAATGATTGAAATAACTTGGAATAAACGCTGCCTCTTGTCCTGTAGTGTGACATTCAGTCCAGAATACTGATAAGGCTTGCTCTCCATGCTGACTGCTTATCAATAACATAATTTACTGCTTATCTATGACTAATCTATAACTAAGAACTACAAAAATTTTGTGTTATCTGAGCTGGTGATTCTTAAAGTACAAGAAGAAAAAACACAAAAGAAATAAAAATAAACATAAAACAAAAAACATAAGAAACTTATATTTACTTCCCTTATAAACATACTTTTAAAACCAGTAAGAAAAACTATTTATTAAATAAGAATGATGTTCATGAAGCTAATATCACTTTTACACAATTACCATTTTTTTCAATTTTAAACAAAAAATACTTAGCTAGGGCTCTTTTTTTAATTTCTGAAGGTAATTGATTAAAGTATTTAGGTCCCAGGTATGTAAAAGATTGTCTAAAATTATGGTAAGTTATAATTAATAATAAAAATGTTCCATGATTATCACGATTTCAATACTTCAAGGAGATAAATTAATTTTCTTACCTTTAGTACACTAAAATAAAATGCTAAATACAAAGGAACCAACCATAATCATACAGATATTTTATTTTTAATTCCTGGTCAATTCAGTCTTTTATTCTATCCACGACAGAGGTATTTTTACTCTCGGAATTAATGTAGTCCAAACCCCTAAATTGTTAGCAAATTTTTTATTCCAAACCCCAAAAAAAGTTAGCAAAATTTTTTGTTTGGACAATATAAAATCATTACTGTATGGAAACTGAATGCTAATATTAAAGATACAAAAATATATTAAAAACCAACCCTCAGAACATTTATGGGGAGGTTGGCCAATACCGCTGTACGTGTAAGGATGGATGGGTGGGCCAATGAGTTAATAAAAAGGAGTAAAATATTTTACTTTTGGTGTTAATGTTAATATAAAGGTACCAATGCATCAAGTATTTATTATTTGAATAAGTAAATACTAAAATAAACATATGAAAAATAAATATGAATTAAACATGAAAATAAAGAAATGTTATCTATAATTTGACAAAACTAGAAAATAATTTTTAAAAATCCCCAAAATATTAATGAAACATAAAGATTAAAGGCTCTCACTAACGCGTTATACAAGTACGAACCCACTGCTGCTATACACGTCCCAAACACATTCGCTTATACACAGTGTGCTTCAAACATGAGCATGTGCCAGCAGCCTGCGCACACTCACACATACGGGTAGGCACCCGCAATTCATACAAGTTTACGTACTCACGTGCACGTAAGCACTATTGTTAGTAATAATTTTTATTTTTCTATTTTTGTATATTTTAATTTAATTTTATTTTTGTACAGTATAACAGATTGGGTGATAGAAAATTTATTTTTTACAAAAGGCTAGTGCTTTTATAGCAGAATTTTCTTCTATAGTAGCTATAGAACTATCTCTTACATAGTTGTCTTTAAGTTGCATTTTTCCTCGTTTGATTTTCAAACGGGTCAGTTTAAGGTACCCTCTGGAACATCTACAGGTAAGTCGGTGCTAGATATCATCACCTACTCAAATATGAACAGAACGTGTGAACAGTGAACACGTGTGTAATAAGCAAGCTTTGCACGAATGGATGCTAGACGAGCACGTTAAGACCTGTAGTGTTTCAAAAGTATTTACTTAGCTCCACAAAGTTGCAAGTATTTACTCGCAAGTATTTCCCTAGTAATTCCTCGAAAACGTTAAGTAAAAGATTTTAAGTTATTGACTGTTTTATTCACTTGGTTGACAAGCTTTTACTTTACTCGTGAGAAAATACTTTGAGCTTTTACTTAGTTTTAATTCACTTCACCTAATACCACCGTACATGTGGGGAGGGGGGTCAACACCACTAGGTACATTATGGGGGTGATGTTTGCATCCACAGCAAATGTTTAAAGCTATACGTACCCTGGGTAGTTTTAAATAAGCAATAAATCTGGTAGCTACTGTCATGAGTTTGTGATCTCCCAGCTACGGCAGCTACCAAAAAAAATAAAAAAGGCCCTTTTGAAGACCAAGTCAAATATAAATATAGTCAAAATAAATTGTGCTGTTTTAAATGTAGTGCATTTAAATGCTGAGAGCTTAAGCAAGGCAAACAGTGAGTGCATCAGTAGGATCCTAATTGAAAACAACGTTAATTGCGAATATGGATGGCTATATTACCTTAAACCATAATATAGGGTAGCTATTAAAATAAAAAGTACTATAAAAAAACTGATTTTCTTTAATAGTTTGCAGTTTTGTAGATTTTTCAACACAACCCAGAAATTCTGATTCAGTTCTGAAAAATCATAGGGAATTGGTGACGGGTGTTCTTTAACCCTCCGATGGTTCACTATTTTACCTCTGGTGGTTCAGCCCATTTTTGCCAATTTGCAGCCTTATTTTTAAAAATCTGTAAAAAATTTATCTTTTATCTAAATAGGGTTTATTATACATCATTTTGTTCATAAAACTATGGAGTATTATTATATGTATTTAAAAATGACTTAACAAGTAGTTTGGGATTTTATTTAACGGAGAGAAGAGGAAGAATAAGAAAATCCATTATGTTTTTCACACTTTACACACACACAAAATTTTCACTATGTATAATACAAAAATTCTAAGATAGCCTTTTTGTGCAGAATTTATAACTGAATAAGAAAATATAAACTTGTAAGGACTTCATTACCAAAATAAATAAGTTATGTACAAAAAACTATATACAGGCGCAATGGTGAAAACCGCTCAATCTGACTCACTCCCGCTGATGGGAGCTCTTCTTTTCCTGTTACCCCTAGATGGTCTCCAGAAGTGTTGTCATTTGGAGTCTCCAGAATCATTGAACAACTCCCTATCAATCTCACTCGTATGTAATTCAGACATTTTCACGTAAAAACCACTAAAAACGAAACATTATTACGACCAAAACAACGAAGATGCGACACAGTAGTAAACAACAATGGCGGGCTGACAGTTAGAACTGTCAAATATGGAATTGTATTTTGTTGTCTAGGCCAACGCCATCCAAATAAAACTTTCACCAGATTAAACAGTAGAACCAGCTGTTTCAAATGACATATGATATAGGATGTTTAGTGAAGGATGAACACCCGTAAGACACAAAATAGTGAAGGTCGATTTTTCGACTCTAAACCATGGCAGATACGTTGTAAAGGTCGATTTTTCGAGATTAAACCATCGGAGGGTTAAGTGTTAATGCCTGTACAGTAGACTCCCGACTATCCACGATAATGAGTGGCAACCTTTCGTGGATAATCAAATTTGTGGATAATCCAAAACTAGCCTAAAATTGCCTGGCAACGACTAAAATCAACTCTGAAACAAAACTGAGCCTTAAATTAGGCCTTACTCTGAGTTTAGGTTTATAAATAAAACAATTAAAATAAGTAGTACAGTACATACGACATTTAATTAAGTATTTCTTGAATCACAACAATATTTTAATGGAAGTAAAACAAACGCTTTTATTGTTGGGTTGGAAAGAAGTCTTTTATAGATTTTAGATTCTTAGTGCTAGACTCTTTTCTTACAGTGTTTGCACGAAGTTTTCGTAACACCATAATATCAAACGCTGTTGTGTCTTGTTCCCCCTCTATTGATTTTCCGTTTATCCATCTAGTAAATCAGTCGATAAGCACTTCCACACTGCACTGACTACTGTACACAACTGACTCACAGTGGCAGTGAACTCAAAATAATAGAGCGCGCCAAGCACGCCTGATGTGACTCATCAAAGGCATGCGAAGTACATTATAAACAACTACCCTACATGTTTAGAAAATAACGTTGGAGAGCGGAAATAATGATAATAATTTCAAAATTTATAAATATCATATATTACATATCAAGAGACATTTCGAACATTTAGTGATCATTATGAATCTGTAACTATAAGTTAAATTTTGATTACAAATCAAATTATTATCATTATATATATCATAATAACGTTGTTGCATAAACTATGTGCTTTAACTTGTGGATGAACGGGAGTCTACTGTAGTTATAATGGTGCATTAGAAGGTTAAAGTGTTAAGTGTGCACAATACTGTACCGTGTTTTTGAGTACTTCATCAATGATTTGTTAAATACCAAAGTGAGAAGTAAGTAGTTGACTGAGAATGAAACTAGAGTCACTATATTCAGTAACTTTATATAATGCAAATGTCTCAGTTAAAACAGTGAGCTTTATTATAAACTTTAGGGCCTATCAGTAAAAAAACCTAGAACAATTGATTATAAATGAAAGGTACAGTAAAATGAAACTGATAGAGAAAAATATTAATAGTGTGAATGTTCTAACTTTTTTTTAATTGGGTTGTGTATAGTAGGCCTAATATTATTATAATAATACAAAAACAAACAAAAAAGTCATATGGATGTTTTACAAAAATTACTGTATTGTTGGTATCAAGATGTTAACAGTCTCCCACAAACGTGTAAAATTTAATTAGGCCTCTAGTGAATATGCAAAATCTTCTAATTTCCTTTAAAAATATTTGTTCTATACAAGTCTTTCAAAATAAACTTATTTTATGGGATTTGGAGAAAAAACTTACTAAGGATGAATCTTATAACTAAAAATGAAAAAATTTCCTTTTCAGACCATTCCTTGTACAGCTTCTTAAGTATGATTCTACTGAGAAATAATTGTCACAGAACAAAATAGTTTTCAAATTCATGTTCAGATTAAAAAACAACAGAGCAATTCAAAAGAAGATCGTAAAAATCACTTTAATTCATTAAGATACTATTCGCTTAAAGTTGATTTTCAAATATTTTTTGTATAAAACAGGATTTTCACAAAATAAAATCTAAAATGTTCCCAGAAAAAAGATATCATTTTAGCCACTGTGATCCAATATCTACTTTTGGGAAGCATCTCACCTTAAAATTGGATAAATACCAAAATCAAATAGTATATCCTGCCATCCATTGTTTCAAATTCTACAGTAAACTGTATGACAAATCAGTTTCAGGTATCAAACGTTCATGTATACCCTTACATATCATATTAATTAATACTATGATAATTAATGATAATAATTAATTAATATTAATCATTATATATACTAAGTTAATGGGAAAGAGCACATTACCATATGCATTTTCAAGTATCTAAAAATACTCATAAAATGGGCTAATTTTAAAAGTACTTATTTTTTAAGGAAAAGCCGGGAAAATTATGAAAATTGAACAACTTTTTCGTTCACAAATCTAGCGTTGTTGGTACACAAATTATGCAGAATTTTGTCCTGACCACATTTTCAACATAATAACATTAAATTGAAATGAACAAAATTCTCACAGATTTAACTTGTACGGAGGCGGTCTATATGATTCATTAACCCTACTAAGTTAAGATTTTTCAGTTGTTTACAGATAGGCCTAGCCCTAGGCTAAATATAAGATCTAACAAGAGCGAAACTGAAATGCAACAATATCAAACAAGTAAAACTAGTTGATCATAATTAAAAGAAACAATCTAAAAAGCAAACACGCCAATACGTAACCAAGTAAACTTATAAAATAAATAATGTTTAATTAACACGACTTAGGTGACCTAGGACAGGACGGCCTCGGTCAGATGCAGGTAGAATCATATGTTACAGGACTTAATCAACGGAAATTTAACAATTAAAACAAACTAAAGACAAAAATTTAGTATTTTATTAATTTTAAAACAGAGTTTTACCTTGATTGAGTTTGAAATCCGGCTCAGGATATTTGCCTGCATTCTGTAACCACAAAAGTCGACCTACACTTGGGAACGAAGAAACATTTTCTCTGTTCCCATTACAGCCGTAGCAGACAGCAGTCATATGTTCACGGTCTAGGTATAGTGGAAAGGGGATTCATATTATTTATAAAGTAATGTTATACAAAAATATATTTTAGTATAGAAATAGAAATGAATCTTCAATGTCAAATAAAATTGGATGATAATGATTCAAATGAGTTTATTAAGCTTTTCAACTAAATACAAATTGTAATAGGCTATGTCTAGAAGATCTTAAATGCTAAAATATATAAGATTAATATACAGGGAGTTCCCAAACTACGTTCCGAAACTTAAGGATATGATTCATTGGGTAAAAATAAGAAAAAATCTTCCTATACATATAGGTCCTATTACGCTACGTTTTCAATATGGTGGCCATTTTCGTATTTTCATTAAATTATATGTAATTTCATAACTCCTTTCAGTACAGTAGTCAAACTTGGAATGAAGGTACCTGTTATGATTCTTTTTAAAGTTGTAATAGTACTATTTTATTGTGTTCAATATTTTCAAAATGGCAGCACCTTTAATTGTAAATTATGAAAAACCGCGTAATCTTAGAAAAAATGCACCGGTAATGAAAAAGTTGCACAATGTAATAACAAATCTAACAAGTCCTAGTTAATCTTAGAACTTAGGCTTAAGCGGCCGGTGTCATAACTAGAATCTACAGTTTCCGGTGACAACCGCGTCAAGGTACTATCTACAATATTTACAAGATGACCAGACGTTTCGCCCATACTGTGATGTGTGGTGAGAAACCACTGAGGATGCCACATCACAGTATGGGCGAAACGTCTGGTCATCTTGTAAATATTGTAGATAGTACCTTGACACGGTTGTCACCGGAAACTGTAGATTCTAGTTAAGTCCTAGTTAAATAAAATCCGTTCATAAATAAAGAAGTAACACTAATTTAGGCAATGCACTGTATGCTCTGTTTCATTTTATTAGAAATTGAATTGCTGGTGTTAAATGCATATTAGCTGATGAAGTAAATATTAAACAGCTGATATTTTAGCAGTTGTATTGCAGATTACTCATTGTTGACAAATTAGGTTATTATATGTGAATAGTTATTGTTAGTTCTAGTAAAATAATTGTTTCTCCATTACTTGTTTTCAAATAATTTAGTTAGTATCTTTGTGATTAGTTTCTTTTTATTATTTTTTGTCTAAATAATGACAGGTAATTATTATGCTTACTCAAACATTGAAAAAGTCGATATGCATTTGATGTATAGTCATGCAGAATGTAACAGTTATAAAGCTGTATGAATTAAATTCTCCTAATATAGTTGTTCCATGTCACAAAACGTTTTCAGCCATACATGTTCAACTCAATGAATCTGGAAGCTTTTATCGTAATAGAAATGACACAGGGAGACCAAGATCAGTTAGAACTGTTCAGTTGGAAGAGAATATCCCTAATGAGAAAACAAATTGCTCAGAAAAAAGCACCAAGGAAATAACCTTACAATTTCAAACTCCAAAACACACTATATTGAATATTCTGAATGAACAACTACTTCGCCCGTACCATGTTCAAAAGCTTCATGCCCTCTTGCCAGACGATTATCCACGCCGGATTAGGATTTGTCAGTGGTCACAGAAATGTGATGACTTAAACTTTTTATGTAAAGTCCTGTTTACAGACGAGGCGAGTGTTTGCCGAACCGGCCTTGTAAACTTACACAATACGCACATTTTGGTGGATGAGAACCCGCACGCCATAATGCGGCACCGCCATCAACACCAAATTTCTTTTAATGTTCGGGCCGGTATTCTTGGTGAAAACTTGTTCTTTTGTTTCCTTCCTCAGAGGCTTAATGGTGTGCGTTACCTGGATTTTTTGACAACTGATCTTCCAGCCTTGTTAGAGAACGTCCCATTACTTGAGCGTATGGATGCATGGTTCATGATGGATGGAGTACAAGCATATTTCAGTCGGGATGTTAGGAATCACATTGTTAATACCTATGGAGAAAATGGATTGGCCGAGAAGGTCCAGTGCCATGGCTTCCAAGAGCACCTGATATTAATCATCTTGATTTTTTCCTGTGGGGGCATCTGAAGAGCATAGTCTATTCTACTCCAGTAGTTTCAGTTGAAGATCTAAGACTGGGAATGGGCGCATTGAGAATGGGATTGACACTATTCGGCAAATTTCTGGCTTATTTGAAAGAGTACGGCAAGCTATGAGGAGGCGCTTAGATGCGTGCGTGCTAGCTGGGGGCCGTAACTTTGAACAGTTCCTGTAGTTTTTTGTTATCCAGTTTTCAATTGTAACGTGTTGTTTATGTATTAGATACTACATTAACTTATATTGTGAGTTATTACTAATGTTACTACATCTTCAGTATTTTGTGAGTTTTTTATACATTACTGAAGTAAATATTAAAATTCTAACTGTTAGAAACGGCAATGTTCAACTGAACATTGTTGCCGTTGAATGAACTAACAGAAACAGAGCTTACATTGCATTACCTAAATTAGTGTTACTTCTTTTTTATGAACGAATTTTATTCAACTAGGACTTGTTAGATTTGTTATTACATTGTAAAACTTTTTTATATCTTGTGCATTTTTTCTAAGATTACGCGTTTTTCATAATTTACAATTAAAGGTTTTTAAGTGCCGCCATTTTGAAAATATTGAACACGATAAAATAATAATGTTACACCCTTAAAAATAAGCATAACAGATATCTCCATTCCAAATTTGAGCACTGTACTGAAAGGGGTTATGAAATGACATCATTTAGTGAAAATACGAAAATGGCCGCCATACTAAAAACGAAGCATATTACGACCTATATGTATAAGAACATTTTTAATTATTTTTACCCAATGAGGTTAAGTTTCGGAATTTAGTTTGGGAACACCCTGTATAAAACAACATGCAATTTCAACATAAATAAATATGTATTGTATATATATATATATATATATATATATATATATATATATATATATATTAGGCCTGCAGCAAGCAACAGTAAAACACTACAATTTCTATGGCATGCAAATAATGCACAAGCTACCTGAGAAAACATACACTAACTACTGTACAAGAAAATACAAAAGTTTCTTATCTTGTAAGCTACTTATGGTTCAACTTATTAATAATTTGCATTTGCCTATAAATAATTGAGAATATGGGAGTGGTCTGCCTCCTCATATTGTCTCAAACTATATAGGGGGTGGTCCAGAAGCCAATACCTCATAATCTGAGTAAACTTTGCTTTGGACAACGATATTACTTCATGCGGTAGTGTATTAAAATACCTTGGACCTGTAACAGGATAACAATTTTGAGTCTCACTAAGTCTGTATCTATTTATAAATAGGTTGGAATTATTTCTTGTTATTTGCACATGCACATGCTGGTTTCTGACCAAATTTGGTTCTATATTCCTAATTTCTATCATGCAATGAAAAATATATAAATTATGAACAGTAAATATCCTATGCAAGCAAACAGGGGTCTGCAATGTTCCAGCCAACCTGCACCACTTAAGATTCTAATGGCTCTTCTGCAAAAGTAGCAGCCTATACGTACCTGAGGAATGCCCCCACAGTCTAATCCTATAGGTTAGATGGAAGTGGAAAAAAGCATAATAGGCTGCTTTTAGAAAATCATTAGGCAGTTCACTCTTTAACCTTCTTAGTAAATATAACACTCTACTTAATCTAATACATGACATATTTACATGCTCATTCCAAACAAGCTTCTTATCTAAGTTAAAAAACAGAGTTGACATGCTTGTAATTTATTAGGCTAAAAGTAATTTCTTGAGTTTTTAACTCGTTCAATACCAGGCACGTAGCCAGGATTTGGATTTGGGGGGGGGGCTAAGTTGATGGGGGGGGTCGGTTCTGCCACATAAGTAAAATCAATAATAGCCTATTCCATGAATAAATATCTACTTAATACTGTTATAAAAATAATAACTATGACTGGGAGAAATAAATAACATTAAATACTTTTAGAATACATATAATTTAACAACATGTATGCAATTTTAATTAAGTAGAAATTAAACAAACGATTTCCAGAAAGTTTATTACAACTCATAATACATATGTATTATTTGTTCCTTATAATACAAAAATAAATAAAGCTATTAGAAAGACATTTCAACACAGTAAATATACACTCAGTTACAAAACAAAGAACAATACTTTTACTTTAATTAACAAATTATCCAACATAGAAAATAAAAATAAAAAGTATGACAAATCTGGTATATATAAAATAAAATGCTCAGAATGCAGTTCTTTTTACATAGGACAAACTGGAAGAACATTTAATTTACGTTACAAAGAACACATACAAGCCATAAGAAACAACAACTCAACATCAAATAAATCTAACTTTGCAGAACATATTCTCCGGTCAAATCACAGTTATCAAAATATAAATGAAAATGTTACAGTTTTAGAATACGAGAAGAAATGAGAAAAAATGAATACAAAATAAAATTTACACATATACATATTAACAATTATAATGAACCAAAGAACATATTAAGTACACAAATTAACATGAACAATCCTACATACGAAAAAATAAGAGAAGTTAAAAAACATAAGAATCAAAAAGTAAAATTCAACTTACCCACACACTAAATTAATCATATGTTATGTTATTTTCATCTGTTTTATTTTTATAATTTGTTAATTTATTTTAGGTTATATTATTTACTATCTGAAGATGGCCTAAAAGCCGAAACCGGTAATATATTTTTATAAAAAATGAATAAAAGGGTACTTCATTATATTTATCGTTGAATTTATTAAAATAGTAGCCCTAACGTGAACTAGTTTATAAATAAATAAATAAATCAAATTTTATTGTCATTAAGCAACAAACATGAGCAATAGACAACGTCAACTTACAACTAATTATTGGCTAAATTAAATAATGATACAGTTGAGCATAGCACAAATCAATCATATCATACAGATAAAAACATTTCAATATTTAAATAACCACAAATTTTAAACACTAATAAATAAACCAGTTTAAAAGTATAAAATTACATTAACACCTATGTACACAAAATCTCTATAAACAAACCATATTTATATAAATAATGACAATGTATTTCAGTTTAAAAATAAAAATTACAATACAGAATCAAAACTCTAGTTATATAGAAGAAGTTATAATGTACATTATTGTACAAGTATTACAACTCCTGCTTCATTTACTGCATTGTTGTTTAGTTCTATGAAATCACAGCAACAGTCTCCTTTTCTTCTCGCCAGCCATTTTATCAATTACATCATCAGGTTTTATATTTATGTCTCGGTGGGTGGCTACCATAGCCAGTGCGCTCAACCTTTTGTCTGTCATTAAAGTTCTGTAAACACTTTTTACCCTTTTCATTGTTGAAAAAGTCCTTTCAACACTGCAAGTGGTCACTGGCATGGTAGCTAATACCGTCAGGAGGCAATGTATTGTCCGGTAGTACGTTTTGTCACATAGTTCGAGGACTTTCAAAACTTCAGTATCCTTTTTCAGTTCTCCTATTGTACTCGAACACCACAGTATATACTCAGCTTTTACAGCAGCTAAAGAAATATTTTCCTCAAAATATGCAGTTAGATTTTCCAACAGATTTACTTTATCAGGACTTGCAAATCCCGGAAGGAGGATTTGAAAACTAGATAAAATGTCTTCATTTGTTAAAAATCTTTCTGTTAAATTTTGAATAAGCGAGTCAATACATGGTATGTAAATTGTTACCCTGAAATGATCTTCAACTGAACTAGTCTCCGGATTTTCCCGATGTGTCTGGCGTGAAGTTAGTCTGGGAATTGCCAATTGACAGTCAAACAATTTCTTACTTAATATTTCAGCTGAAGTGAACATGTCTCTAAAAGCATCATCGTTTCTCATAGAGTTCAAAGATTCCAACAATGTTCTTGCATGGTTAATAGCAGACACCATATCTATATATTTTTCCTGAAGTGAAACAGACAGGGGCAAAGTAAGGCTAAAGAGTTTCTCACACACAAAGAGGCTCACAATGAATTCACTTTTTTCAACTGTAGCCAAGTAGCTTGCTGCTGAAGAAGATATTTTCTGTGGTGTCTGTGATATTTCTTCCAAGCTTACAACAATAGGATGCAAAAGCTCCACAAATGTTAACACACTGTCGTGTCTTTCAATGAAACGTGTTTCACATAGACGTGTTAGCCTTTTTTTCTTTGAATCAGGAGCATGAATGTTAATATTGTGTTGTAAAACATTGTTAGCATGTGTACTGTTTCTGAAAAAATTTGTGATTTCCTTTATTGCTCCTAAGCTATTTCTAACACAAGAGTTTGAAAAAGTGTCACTCAATGCAAGGTTTAATCTATGGCTGGCACAATGGAAGTACCTTGCTTTTGGGTATTTTTCTCTTATCCTGGATTGAACTCCAGTAAGATGGCCAGACATAGTGGCAACTCCATCATACCCTTGTCCTACACACTTGTTTAAATCTAAATTCAAAATGTTACATTTTTCCAAAATTACTCTTGTAATATTCTCTGCAGTCTGACTGTATATTGGTACAAATCCAACAAAATCTTCTCGTATTACGGGTATTTCAATCTTGTAATCTACGTAATGGATACATATAGATAATTGTTCAGTTGCTGTGATATCCACAGTTTCATCGGCCAGGATAGCAAAGCAATCCGACTTCTTGATTCTAGAAGCAATCTCTTGTGTCACTAAATTTGAACAGGTTTGTATAATCTCATTTTGAATCTCAGGACTTACATACGTAGCGTTCTTAGCACAACTAATAATGTGCCTCTTTAAATTTTCATCTCCTGCACATGCTCTAAACCGAAGCAAAGTACGAAATTTCCCATCATTTTTATCTGGCTTTTCTAATGTGAGTGGCCCACTGTCTTCATCTCCTCTTAACGGCAGCTCTTGCTCGGCACAAAAAAGTATTGTTTCAATTATAGGTCTTAGTGCTGACCTATTCTCCTCTCTTTCTCTCGCACGTTGAGTGTCTATCTGTGAATGTACATCCATTTGTTTTCCTGACATAACCATCATGAATTGTTCTGCAAATAAAACACACGCCTTATGATAATCTGTCATGGAATGTTTAATGAAGGTTTCCTTTGCTTTTTTCCAGTCTCTAAATCCACTACTTACCAATTTTCCGGGAGCCTCATGGCCTCCTTTGCCCACACCTGTTTTAAAGAATAAAAAGCACGGTTTGCAATAGACTGCATCTTCTTTTTTAGAATATGCTAAATAAGCAAATCCTTCTGTTGTGTCTGTAACCCACTTTTCTTGAAATTTCCTTTTTTGTGTTTTACCTTCACTTGAGGGATACACATACGGCTGTTTTGGAAGCAATACTGACTTAAGAATATTTTTCTTTAGGTTATCATCTATATTTTGTTGAATGTTACCTATGTCAAAACAATCTGGAATCCATGTAGATTCACAAGTTTTTGAACATGTTCCAAAACTATTTGCTCATTTGGTAGCTCACCCACTTCCTCTTGACTTGAACAGGGAACACCTTGGGCTTGTGTCACTGCATTGGTTGTGGAGGAAATGTAACTGGAACTGCTAGCATCAGCATCTGAAAGCAAACGCAAATAATTGCAATTTGCATCACTGCTAACAATAAATGGTACCAAAATATGGCACAAACTTTCTAACAAAATAAGATTAATTTTAAATAGAAAATATTGCTGTTATTATAATTTCCATGTTTCATGTTCGTTTAATCAGAGCGCTCTGGTGGTGGGTTTTAATATCTTTTAATGGATAATAAGGAACCATTTCAGCTAAAACTGTGTACATTTTATAAAAAACCGTTTTTCACACGATCACGATACTTTCTACCCCATATACTTTTTTAGGGAGAAAGTAAAAAGTGGTTCAGGCATTCAGCATTATTGTATAAAGAATTAATTTCGCTAAAATCAAGAAAAGTCTAACAGTAGTAAACAATAATCTAAAATCAAATATTGTTTTATACTATTACAAGCGCTGCGGGTTTCACCCAGTAAAATAATAATACACTAAAAGAGTACCGTACTTTCTAGGAAACTAAACAAAATTAGGTAATTATGCACTTTCTTGCCACCAAACAAAATTGAAAAATTTTGCTTGAAATGGGGTCTAGAATTGGCTGTATTTTCACGAGATATGCTTTTTATTCCGCGAAAATTACGTATTTTACAGAAAAATTCGAAAAAACCAATGTCACAACTTTAAGTATTTTTTTCATATTTCCGTTAATTTAAATGGTATTTTAATCATCTTTTTTTATTTTGGTGTGTTTTTTGCGCTGAATACAAATTTGAAAACTATTTTGGTCTATTACTAATATTTCTCGAGAAATGACGGAAAAACTACTGTCGCGGCGGATCGCGATTAGCGGCCATTACGCGATCATTATATACAACTATTAATTACAAAAATCGAGTTCACCTATATTCCTGCCGGAGTGACGGCCGGTAGGCCGTCACGGAGGCCAAACGCCCGAATTTAATGCAAATTACGAATTTTTGTTGAGAAAATAGACAATTAGGATAAGTTAGGTTATGTCAGCAAAAAATGCATTTTCGAGCTGAAAAATAATTTTACTACAAAACCAGTTATATATTTCTGTTCAGCATAAAAAGACACGAGAAATGAAAAAAAATTGTCGAAAAATAAAGATTTTTTTTAAAAAGTTGGTTTTTCAGTATTAGATAAAAATCCAGTTTTTTGATTTTTCGGTAAAAAACGAGTTTTCCGCGGATGAAATCAAACTCCTCAAGGGATATTAACTCATTTTTCACCACTTTATTAATATGAAATCGTATTTTCAGAGGTGGCAAGAAAGTGCATAATTACCCAAAATTAAAACTGAATGTAACGTAGGTAGTTCTAATTTATTGATAGAGACACTTACCTGTAGAGAAATTGGTTTCCTGTCTTGGTTTCTTGAAGAATGATGTAATGCTGGCTTGAGTTGTTCCTGTTATTCGTTTCATATTTTCATTCCTTCTGACACAAACTAACCACAATGTCAAAACCACAACATATAAAATAAAATCTGTCCTACAGTAATGTAGATATGTAGAGCTATCGTTTCGTTACACTACAACAAAAGAAGTAGCTACTACTACAGGCAAAATGGAAAAAAACCACAGAACATCTGCCATATGATACTCAATAACACTGACTGACTGTTGCTATGAATGCTATGTGGCCAAGGTCACTCGTGATGCGCTGGCGCCGTTTCCCTCTCCCACTGCACAATGCTGCCAACTGTTTTTTCTCCAGAATGCTCAGTGTTTTCACATTACAAAGCACAAACTCTCAATTCTTTGAAAATTCATAATAAAATTTTATTTATATACACTAAACAACATAAAAAAGAAGAAAAGAAATTTTGGCCCGTAGTGAAAGGTTATGACAAATACTGTGGCAGTGAACGTTTAATGCCAATATGTTTTTTAAATCATACACAAATTTTTTCTTTCCCTGAAAATTTCGGGGGGGGGGGGCTGAAGCCCCTCAAGCCCCCCCCCCCTGGCTACGTGCCTGTTCAATACCAATTTATTATTTTGAAACCATTTGGATGCAGTTTCAAGCAAGTTTCTAGCAAGTGTTTTTGCCGTAGCATAGTCAGTATGACTGGCAAACAAGGTGGTATCGTCTGCATAGAGAATGGCATTACCTGATACTCTATAGTACAAATCGTTTATTGCCGCGACAAACAGAAAAGGCCCTAGTACGGAGCCCTGAGGGACACCATGTTTTACAAACATTAAGGTTGAGTTTTTTCCACTCCAGCTCACTACTTGCTGTCTTAAATGGAGATACGAGATTAAGACCTTGAGTGCACCACCCTTCACGCCATACCTTTTGAGCTTACTTATAAGAATTATATGAGAAATACTATCGAAAGCATGTGAAAGGTCGCACCATACAACAGAGGTGTGCATTTTGTCTTCAAAAGATTTAAGGATTTCCTGAAGAAGGCGATCCACCGCCGAGAGAGAAGATTTGCCCTTTCTGAAACCATATTGGGCAGGCACTAAAAGGTGATGCACTTCAAAGTAATCATAAAATTGTAATAATATTGCTGCCTGAAACACCTTAGCAAAAACAGGCACTATAGATATCGGCTGGTAGCTGGATACATTGCCTCTAGGACCCTTCTTATACATGGGAGCTGTTCTAGTTATCCTTAAGACATCGAGGAAAACCCCTGACGCTAAACAGTTATTTATCAGATAGGCTAATTGTGGGGCAATCTCTCATACTGCACTCTTTAAAACATCCACAGTCATATCATAAATATCTTTACTTTTGGACGCATTAAAACTATTTACAATATTTACAATGTCCTTGTCGAGGAATGGCTTCCATACAAAGCTACTATTTATTGGTGGAACATTGTCGGGAGCATTGACAATGTTTGCAGTACAGCCGTTCACAAGAACATCAACAGATTCTAAAAAGTATTTATTATAATCATCTGCTTTAGCAAAATCTAGCTCTGGGATATAAGGATCAGTCTTACTTAATATTATAAAATTACATGCAGTTTTACATGGATTTGCTGACTTTGAGATGGCAACAGCTATCTCTGTTTTTTTGACCTCCTTTAATTTGGAACGACACACTCCACGCAACCTTTGTAACAAGGGCATGAGATCAGGTCTATGTTTTTAGCATTGAGTTAAGCAAGAGAATAATATTCTTGAGCTTAGCCAACTCAGGAGTGTAACATTTACTTGGCCTAATATTACCTGGCCTCTTACTCTCACACAGAAGTTCAAGTTCGGGCAACTTGTTTCGTTAACACTGAATATTAATCGTGCAAAGATTTATAACACTGAGAGAGGATTTCTTTGGCTTAACACTGTTTAAGCCAAACTTTTCCCTAAAAAAACACGCAACTGCACATAACCTCTATTCATTGGTCTTTCAATGACTAGAGTACATATGATATTTAGTACAATATAACAATAGCAAACTAATTAAATCCTAGTTGAAATCTTTACTTTGATAAAAAGCATTTAAACGTTTTTATCATTTAATGCTCTTCAAATAGACAATATATCATTAATAGCATTAGCGAGAATTTATGTAGTAGTTAACTTTTTAAAATCGTCAATTCAGTAATCCTCCACATCAATTTAGCTCACTCGAAGATAACTCGTCACAAGAGCCTAATATCATAGACATTCTATTATACTAGGCATTTTTAGCATAGACCTTCTGGAAGGTCTATGCTAATATCACAGACCTTTTATAATATAAGGTATAATTAATTATTTTATTTATACACTTGAAAATGACTATTAAGTCGAAACATGTTGTGATATTATTTAAATAAAAAAATGTTTAAAAAGGTACTCAGTTTATATTTAATAAGTCATAATAATAATTATATATATATATATATATATATATATATATATATATATATATATATATATTACTCTATTTATATAAGCCTCTATTATATATATATATAAATCTCTGCGGTTATTTTCCCTATAGCTTAGTAGTTTCCCCCCCACAGATAGCATAGTATTTTTTTTGGGGCGAGGAAGTAAAATTTTACAAACGAGGCGTGGGACTCTCGGTTTCTCTAACTGCCCACTACAAAACTCCCTCTTCCACTAAGAAAAGCCTGGAGCCATTTATCACAATCTTCAGACCAGGCTTATTTGTTTTTTTTACCTCCAAGGCATTCCACAGTGTAAACCACTAAGTTAGCTGTCTGGAAATGCCTTCTTTCCCCAAAGTATGCTCTCAACATACTGGGCTACTTGGTTCCAGGTGTTTTCTCCTCGGAGCATCCCACTTATGACATGATCCGGGTTGATGTTATGGACCTCCACAGTCAGAGCAATTGTTCTCAGGGCCCAACGGTCAAACTGGAAAAGTGTGCTCCACTGTTTCCTGTACGCCAGGACAGCATATGCATTCAGAGTTCTCTGACTTTCCCATCTTGTGCAGGTAGGAGAAAGTATCCATGACTAGAAAAACTGAGTTACGAAGTACCCAATATCCTCATGTCCTCATTCCACCCAAGGTCGAACTTTCCTGATGCTGATGAACATCATGGTCCAACGTCCTCTTGGATCAGTTCCCCAATCAGCCTGCTAGCGTAGGAACAATTTGTCTCACTCTTCTGTCACATCAGCCTCTCTGTCAGCCGCCCTCCTTTGGTAAATCACCTGTCACTATATAGCAACAAAATCGATAGGGACGACACTGACGATTACCAGGAGGCCGGCTCAGATACTGTCTGTGAGATGGGTTGCTGCAATCCAAAGAGCTCCCTGGCACTGAACATGGGAAAGCCGATTCTGGAAACACTTCTTCTGCAAAGCATGGGCCCAGATCTCCACTCTGTACAGAAGCATAGCCCTTACTTTATTTTAGCCTTTCAACATTTGCCATGAGTCTGCTAAGAGCAGTAACCATCTTTGCGACTTTATCGGTGGTACACACTATTAGAACTCTGAAGCTTATCTTGGACTCCACAGTGATACCAATGTACTTCGCAAACTGCTTTGTATCCACATACAGCTCCCCTACTCACATAGGGAAAATAATATTGGTTCGCTTCTTGGTAAGTACCATGACCTCTATTTTGCTAAGAATTAGAGTCAGACTGTGGTATTCGCTGATCCCATGACTATATTTAGCTTGAGTTGGGCACGATTGACGCTCCTTGCTGAAATCTCCGCGGTGTCATCATACCCTACCAAGCAGGTCTCATCTGGCATTTAAGCTCTCAGCAAGCTGTCGTATGACATGTTCCAGAGATTGAGTCCAAGAAACAATTCTCAAGCAGCTTCGAAAGTGACAGAGGGATGCTACAAGGGTGTACAGTGTCAGTGTTATACAGCAAAGCACAGTCTTTCAGGTATCAATTAAACAATTAAAATATCTTCATTTACTCTGTATAGTTGTATACCTTTCTGCGAAAAAACGTATTTGTCCCTCAAGACCAAAGCGTACCTTAAATCATGTAATTAGTTGTAAGTGTGTAAGAAAAGAAAGTATACAACATTATTTTAAAATAATGCATCAGAATATTAGATCATTATCAATTAAAATAAGCCAGTTAGTAGAATGTATTCTCCATGAAGAAAAAAATTATTTTAAAATAATGCATCAGAATATTAGATCAGTATCAATTAAAATAAGCCAGTTAGAATGTATTCTCCATGAAGAAAAAACGATTTTAAAATAATGCATCAGAATATTAGATCAGTATAAATTAAAATAAGCCAGTTAGAATGTATTCTCCATGAAGAAAAAAAATGTATCATTTTTGACAGAGTAATGGTTGGCAAATAATAATTTGGATTTTCTGCAAGTCCGTGGTTTTGGGCAGGGTAGTGCCTGTGGTAGACAGACTCATGTCATGGGTGGAGTTTGTATCTTGGTTACATCTGGTTTGTATTTTTGATTATAGTTGATTAAAGCAATAAGGAACTTCACTTTGAGGCGGCTGTGGTAATGGTTCCTGATTATCATCGTTAGTCACCTACTAATCACCGTTTTATACAGATCTCCCAATGATGATGAACATACATTTTTTGAGTATTTTGAAAGGATGTTGAGCCTTTTGAAAAACTAGATCTGAGAATTCCTAATATTACATCCTTTGGGAAACTACTTTCTAGAATATGTGTCAATCACTACCAGTGACAATCACCACCAACTCTAAATGTGTGACAGGCCTGGGTTTGACTAGTCAAGCAAAATGACACACACTACCCCGTCTCCTCGCAGAAGAGGCAATGACGGTTTTACATCGACATAGATCCAAAACACAAGGCAATCAACAAGAACCAGAAAACCATTTGTTTGGAGCAGTAACATCAAAACGCTTGTTCGGTTCCTTGAATATTTTCATGAGAGATATCTAAAAAATGAATAAATCCCAAGTGAGTTTCAGTTTTATTGTAAAAGATGAGATCCAACAACCAATTCAAGTGAGGGATCAATCATAAATAATTTAAATATTAATAAAAGGGAGTGAAGCTGGATTTTAGCTCGTTGAAGCTAATAGTTCATTTTGAACACACCTATATGCAATAACTTTTGCTTATGGCCAGTCCAAAGTCTGGAATTTGTTTGTAATTAATTATCACCCTCACAACTAATTACAATGTTAAAAATAATTTTAATGTAACAATACATAGAAAGAATGCATATTAACATAACAAGTAGAATATTCTATGTGTCTGAGGGACATTGGTAGTAATTAACTCTGGTAGCGATTGAAAGGACATTGTACTCTGAAATACTAATCTCTTTGATGTTGGTGTGATCGCTCAATGTACTTCTTGATGTGATAAACCATCCATTTTAGGGTCAATTATTTAGTGAGCTTAAGTTCTATGGTAGTGATAATTATTTTTTTGTATGATGGGAAAATGCATTATGCACCGTTAGGGTCATTATTAAAGGCACCTGGTGTGTGGGACTCGCACCCACTATAAACCCATTAGTCCAGGCAGAATCCCCTCTTAGAACCACTTGCCGCATTATTTCAAAAGGGTGCCTACGCGAACCTTCACTAGGTTACTACTATGATTTTGTTATAAGTTGTTGGAAAGGCTGTTATACAACATAATATAACCAATTCTTGATTCTAATGTTCCAGTTGAGCAGGCTGGTTGAAGTGACCAGATTTTAGCTCTGATATCATTTATAGAGAATGGGTTTCAAACAAAGTTGAAAACATCTGCAGCTTTTGTTGATCTTACAGCGGCTTATGACATACATTATGGAGCAAAGGTTTGTTGTTAAAGTTCTACAGCCTCCTTCAAGGTTAGTAATACAAAAACTATTCTTTGGTAGAAATAGAGAGAAAACAATTATAATAGAAAAATTATTTTTGGTGAATTAAGTCTTTATAGATTAAGGTTAAAATTTGCTGCTTTATATAAGAGCTAATATACAGTATATCCAAGAGGTCTGGAAAGGATTTGTTACTATGATTTGTCATTTTTCTAGGGGATTTTTTTCTGACATAATTTGCAGAAATTACAGTTTTAAAAAACAAATATGGTGCCGCAGTGCCCATTGGTATCCTAATATAGATTAGTTTATTTACTTTCTTAATTAGCTTATTATGTGTTGGTTGAAATACAAAACAAGAGAACGTTATATGACACAAATTTATTATAGCATAAGTGTAGGATGTCCCAATAAGAATTGAAATTGTGAACATAAAATTCATTTTACTAAAAATTTACAAATAACATACGATAAGTCCTCAAATACGAGACGTATTTAAATTCGAAAGCTTTTACATTACATCAGCTTTCTTATGATATACTATAATTGTGATCACCTGCAAACTGATAGCAAACTATTTCTTTTGACAAAGTTAAGCTTTTTCATTTGGCTAAACATCAATAACAAAACAATAATTTATCTTTGAGATATTGAATGATCTGAGGATTGTTGGCATATGCAATCAACTTAAAATATCCTGAAAGAAAACAATCACAGACCATTCATGGCCTGAAAGAGGAAACTCATCATGCTGTTAATGTCAGCCTCAAGATTATGTAAAAGTGATATAAAACAATTGAGACCTATAGAAGGGGCAAGTGCACCTCTATAGGGTTACTGTAGTTGAAGCTAAGTCAGCCTGCTAGGATAGAAGGACGGAACCGTGCTTTTTTTCAGGGCTGAAATTTGTAAAACTCGCTCTCAAAATAACTGAATTTTGAATTACTTAGGATCAAGATTTTGTTTTCAAACATTATATAAGTATAGACCATTAGTTGTTGAATATAACACTAGCTTTGTAAAAAATAATTGTTACCTGTGCACATTTTAAATATTAATTAAAAATTTTATTTTATATGTGAGTTTCAAAACACGACATAAAAAATCAGTCGGCTACCAAAAGTTTATTTTGTACTCAGAAACATAGTCAAAGCAAGACAATTTTAGAATTATAACTGAAGGATTTTTCTATGAATTTTAAGTTAATTCACAATTTATACTTTGGACGCAATTTTAGGTTTAAGAGAAGAGTTGTAACATGGCAACTAGGGAATTGGTACAACATAGCGTCGTTATCTTTGTTCCATGCAATGGTTTTATGCAGTCCTGTTATTGAAAGTAACAGTACAGTATTATAGTTTTATTGTTTGAAATAAATGTTTTTATAGAAACATGCATTGATTAAATAACTTTCTTTAAGTAATTTTGTTAAGGATTAATAGGGAACAAACTAAAACAGAAAATGTTTTGGAACAGGATGAAACAGTAATGATTTAAACCTAACAACTGATATAATCAATAAAATTAAAAATACAAATTGTCCATTATCATCTTCTAAGTTAATTCAAAATGAAAGATTTATATACAATTATCTCAGCTCAGCGCTCGCTACTAGTGTGATTCCCCATGACAGTAGAGGTTTAGAACGGAGTTGGTAACTTCACTTTTGAGCGAAGATGCCCCTTCTATTGATTTTATATATTCAATGTACACAAATCTGCCAAAGAGTTCCAGTTTGTCATCAGACTACAGGTGGGAACTTCATACATAGAATGTCATAAGTAAGAAGAAGTAATTTACTTTAGAATTATATGTTATTTTGTTAATTTAGGTTAGAAATAAATGTTGTGGTCACAATTTAAATCCAACCTACTTAAAGGGACACCCATTAAAAGTAAACATATTATATTATGTATTAAGTAAATATAATATTAATATTATGATGATGAGTTTGCTGAAGCAGGTTTGCCACTCTCAGACTAGAGAGGTCGTTATTGCAATAAAACTTTTGTGTGATGTTCACTTGTTTTGTAAAGGAGATTCCACCTAGGAGATCTTGTAGTCCAGCTCTAAGTTGATAAGCAGTGTAAAAAAGAAATATATTGAGTGCATATCAGAGCAAGGGTTGTAAGAACTGTGGGCCAGAGATTTGCAGCAGCATAGACCAAACATAATATACTTACTGATCTCTGGCAGTAGATAAAGGGTCAGAATAATGTATGAGGATTTCATCAGCGTATATGTATAGATGGAAAGATGGGTCAGTATTACTACAAATTTACAGAGGATAATCGACTGTTTTTATTAACATAGCTCGACTGTTGGTTATAGAGGATAATAATCAACTAATAAGTCACTTATTTGTAAATAAATAGCTTATTAGTTGGTTATTAAAACCAGTTGATTATCCAGATATAGAAAACCATAGTGAAAAACACATATATTTATTGCTGTTGTTAAAGAATAACACATCACATATGGTGGTATTGACCCACCCATAAAAGTACAGTACTGATGACCCCCCTTCAAGTATGGTGGTATTTTGTTGTGGAAATTAAAGGGAATAGAACCTATATACATGTTTTTTTTTTTTTACTGTACTACAGTAGTTGGTTACTGCTATTTTTATGAGTTTTTTTATTATAAAAATAGAAGTTCATTATCAGCATTCTTTGATTAATTAATTGGTGGATGAAGAATGTTGCATATACTGAATGGTGAAATAATTGCAAATGTGAAGAATGAAAATAATCAATTGAGTTGATAAATAACTGAAACATTTAATTTTCAATTCTATTGTTTCTCACATCATGGTTTATAATCTCTCTCCTTGTGACCCACTACCCCATACTCCACTTCTTCTCTCAGCATGCCACGGCTCGTGCTACAGGTACTACAGGTGAAGGAAGGGACAGTAATGAGGTCTGACAAAGACGTTCATGGCTCACTCGATCAAAGATGTTGGCAAAGATGAGCTTAATGGTATCTCACTCCTTATGGCCAACCTCCTTTTTAACCTTACTCTGCCCATTCCTCATCTACTATTGATCTGTGCGAGGAACTTATTCAGACAGAGTAAAGGGGGCGAACTAGTACATTAGAAGGCGAATATTACTGATAAATCTTCCAGTCCAGGCCGGATTCGAACCAGCGCTATCTCTAACCCAGGCTCAAAGTCCTGACGCCTTAGACCTCTCGGCCACTGGTCCACTCTTTCGATGATGTCAGACTTGAACTTCAATAGGTTTATATCTAGGAAGCAAATGTCAACAAGGGATGAATGTAATGTGGGAATGACCTGTTTAACAATTTTTTGTTACTTTTCAAAAACAACTTTAAAAAGCCCCAAGTCATGATTGTATTGACCAGATACTTGGGGAGGGGGGGGGGGAGTCAGCAAACAGTTCAGTTGCAGACTGTTCATCAAAGGATAAATATGCAGGTGAAGGATTGATGTAATTAAAGGCTCGAGGTAGGATAAAACAATGTTTGCTTGGGTGGAAAAAGTTAATTGAGGTTATATGAAATATATAAGACAATTGATTATTTCTGGAAATTTGTTTTCCTAGCACTAAAGATATTTGCATTAAGCAGGAATTAATATTCTATGTAATTATTTGGGCATTGAAACTCAACACACAATAGTAACATAATTTATATAACACAATCCAATGAAGATTTAACAATATAGCTTTTATGATGTTTAACTAAATAATCAATAAAAATGAAAATCTCTATTATGTACAGAACTATGTTACACTATTTACATCATGAACTTTGTGCTTGAATACTGTAATATACTTTTGACAATAATGACACATTCTCCTAGAAATTTCTACTGTACTGTCCCAACTAAGCAAAACCATATAAATGTATCCAGAAGTAAACATAATATACTTGTCTAAATTTCATGATTAATGAGCACTATGCTTCCCCATTTCAACAAAAACATTATTTATAGGCTACTAAATATATTAAATTCATATTGAAATATGCAACATGGATAGAGAGAGAGAGTCATCTCTGATTATTAGCTTGTATACTTGTACACCATTATAACAAACTTGGTGTTTCTCTAACACTGTTAATTTCATCTTAGTTTTAGATTTCTTCTTCAGAACAATATAAACACAGTATTTGGAGGGTTTGAATGAAAAGAAAAACAAATAAAGAAAAATAAAATGTTTTGACTTAGTCTTTTCCCCATTAAATCTATCAAACAAATAAACTTTTAGGTTAAAATGCATTTCTCTTTACAATTTTTGGAATTTGGTGTTAGTTCTTAAACTTAGATATACAATAAAGGCATGTGCCTTATTTCTAACTTTGAACTTGAATCTAACCTTAGATCCGTGTTCTAATGTACGATTCCTTATTTAAGCATTTTAACATGAATTTTGTTCAAGTTCAAACATACGAATCAGTTGCTTTGCCTTGAAATGGATCTAGAGTTGATGTAAATTCATGTTCAAATTAGAAAATCACACATTGATCATGCAGAATGTACTAAGAACTTTTTAGCTATATGGAGGAAGAATCCTTATGCCGGAGGTTAATACACTACAGTAGAGGAATTGTAAAATTTCATATAACATTTTGATGCCCTTTTAAATTTGTTATTAGTATTAGTTTTGTAAAAATAATGTTAAAATAATGATCACTTAAGACATTACTACTCTAGAAGTACTTAAGACATGAGTACTCTAGAAGTACTTAAGACATAAGTACTCTAGAAGTACTTAAGACATAAGTACTCTAGAAGTACTTAAGACATAAGTACTCTAGAAGTACTTAAGACATGAGTACTCTAGAAGTACTTAAGACATAAGTACTCTAGAAGTACTTAAGACATAAGTTCTCTAGAAGTACTTAAGACATGAGTACTATAGAAGTACTTAAGACATGAGTACTCTAGAAGTACTTAAGACATAAGTACTCTAGAAGACTAGTTGTCATACAATATATAATAAATATATTTTGTATGATCTGAACAAGATACTAGGTTATAAAATACACATTTAATGTTAAAGTGCTCATCTTTCTTATTTAGTGAAATGCCTAACAATTTCCAGACAGGTACATAACAAGCTGATTTAATGAACTCTCTAGCAGTTTACATAATATTATCAATTCACTTATTAATTACAGGCTCATCAAATATCTTAAAATGATCTGTATACACTCATTTATATTATTTTGTCACCTATTTAAATGTTCATAATAGTAGAGTTTATTTTTAAATTAAAATTGACGGTACACAGAGATTGCTCACTTTGTTTATATTACAGGTAGAAAATCAAATTGATTTTTGTTTTGATTTCTTTGATATTTTTAATAGTTAGTTACTTGCTCACAGAGAAATCCTGCTGGCTGATATTCAGTGAACTGGATAAAAGTTAGATTCTAATCAGTAGAATCTAGGCCCTAGATTTAGTGTCAACTAAGTGTATAATTGATAAAAATAAGCTAAATCTAATAAGATGTATTTACCCTTATACTGCCTTTTTTCGGATAAAAGTAGATTCTACTCAGCCAGATTTTCTTTAGAATTAGATACATCTTGATTGTGTTATAATTCAACCAGCGGTCGGCGAGAGCCTGTTGGTGTTTAGAAAAATACATCCTGATAAATATTTTTTCCAGTGAAAGTGAAGAGTTTGATAACAGAACAGGTAGCAAACAATTATTAGTAGATCTTCTATTGTTTTTGAGAATTCCAGAGTTCTGAAAGTTGTAGAAGAAAAGAGGACTGCTTGGAATCTTATAGCAGAAGAAAACTACAAAGCAATTGGGAAAAAGTATACTGTTGATTGGGTAAATAAATTATTAATCAATATGAAAAGCTATATTAAGAAGAAAAGTGACCTAAAGGAAACTGGTAACACACCAATCATGATTAAAGATTGGGAAAAGGATTTACTTTTACTGCTGTCATATGAAAACAATACAGTTTTTATAAAAGTACCAGGAGCTATTTCAGTTGGTAGTAAACAAAAATTGCCAGACAATGCTGAGGAGACAAGTATGCAATAAAATTCTAATACGAATCCATACGAGCGTCCTTTTACATCAACAAAACCAACAACTTCAACATAAGTTCGCCCTGGGGTAAGAAATTTTGCTTTGCAAGAAACGGAGGAAACAAAAGATTTATCTTTACCCCAGCTTCAGAGATTAGTGTTATTAAAACAGTTGGAGTTACAAAATCTACAAATATAAAAAAAAGAAAATGCAGAGAAGAAGGTGGGAATAGACAAGACAACTCAAACTGACTATTTAAATTTATACATCTAACCATATAAACTACAGTATATAAATATACCAAATTAATTATATAATTATTAACTATATTAATTATTATAAATTGCAATTAATATAATTACAATTGATTATATTATATTAATTGAAACAGTATAAATTTATCTATGATTGATTGACAATCAATTAGGCAGTGGCTGGAGTGTCAAACATAAAATTGCTTTGTATATCAGTGTAACTTTTATGAAATAAAAAATCAGAATTGGAAATATTTATCAATATAATGTTAATTTATTAATATTGTTAAAAATAATGAAGTATAATTAATCAATATACATTTTATTAAAAAGTATTCTTCTGTAATTATTTTGTTTCATATGTAATATTTATTAGTTCACAGTAATTCTACAAACTTAAAAGTGTGGAATAATCTTAATTTGGAATTGAAAAGTTTATTTTTGCACTAACATCTTATTAGTACTGACAAAGTTGCGATCCTGCCAAAACCACTATGTTTGAGGCAAAAATAAAAACAGAAAACTGTTGGTATAAATTTAGTAGAAACACAAATATCTATAATTAGGAGATTTTATTATTTATCGTACAATTTAATTATTTTACTGAACTGAATTTTTATACACCAAAACAAAAGCACTTTTGTAAAATAAAGTGCATTATTTCTTGATGCTTCTGTTCACCTAGAAGATTAGTCACATTGTTTTCCTTTTGTCCTTCAATGAGCCCATCATCTTCAAAATCATTATCTTCTACTTCATCCATACCTTCCATATCATAAGGAAATTTGTTGTTCAAATGTTTACTGATGTTATGGAGTATGGCACATGTTATGATTATTTATGGAACTCTCTCTTAAGAAACTCTACTGTAGTTACAAACAATCAGAAATCTTTGTATCAATTGCCCAAATACCCAAATCAAATATATTTATTTGCAGTAGACAACAACAAGCATTATAATGCAAGAGTCAATTTTATATTTAGGCATTCTCACTATAGTATTTTTCATTCAATTCTACAACACAATTTATCAGTCATTCAATGCCAATCCCCTCCCCGGCGTCAGTATAATAAGTCACCCAGTCACCCAAATAAGTGGTCTCCCTGTCAAATGCTAAAAACTCGCCGACAATTTAGAATGCATGTAACGCTAAACAGTGATTAAGACGAGTTTTTACCGCCTTGGGCATTGGAGCATTTTTTACTAAATTTGGTAATCTATTGATAAAGTGAACACCAAGGGCAGGTGTTTGTGAACCACCAGCATTCTGTGTCTTCCAGTTAGGTTGTTCAATCTGCCCTTAGTCTCATACCTCTTGGCCTCTTGTTAAGGCACATTTAGACATGAAAAACATTGTTGTTTCCAAAATGTATAGACTAGGCAGCTTCAGTAGTTGAAAAAATGTTTTAAAGGCCTCTTTATACGACTCTCTGGGTTGCATTTTAGCAATGATTCGAACAGCTTTTCTTCTGAAGCCTGAACGCCCTCATGAAGTCTGTGTTTGCACTCCCTCTCCAAAGGACTATTCCAAAGGAGAGGTGTAGGTAAATCAAGCTGAAATATGCCATGAATTGAGCAGTATTTGGCTAAAGACCTCAAGACATAAATGCCTGAGGATAATTTGGCACAGACAGAAGTGATGTGATGGTTCCATGTCAACCAATCCATTATTTTGGACGCAATTGTTGAGAGCAACAAAAGATTGAAGTTCCAGAATTGAGTGTGACTTTGAGCTGAAACAGAGAGTCGTATGATCAGCGTACTGCATGATCTCCCCATGCTGTAGTGATGATCCTATGTCACTGACATAAATTGGAAAGAGCACTGGATTGAGAATAGATCTCTGATGACTCCATAGCTCAGTTCAATTGAATTAAAATTAGTACACTTTCTACTATTACTCTCTCCCTGGCATGGATCAAGTTGAAATGGCTTGCTTTGATCAGCATTCCTTGGCGGCTTGACGAGTGATTAGCCATGGCGATATCCTATAGCCTGATTAATTATTTTAGTAAGCAAACACCACCATCATGCTGCAAAAATAAATTCCTCCTTGTGCTAAGCCCCCAAATTCATGCATCGTGCACACTACCAGGCCATTCTAGACTTGAACTAGTAAATTTCTCTATGGTTGTCTGCACATTAATACTTGCATAACCTTTACGTTTAACATATTCGTCTCCATGTAGTGATAGTTTTTCATTTCTATTTGGGTGCAGTCTACAGCCACAACAATGGTTGGCAAACGAATATATATTTGCCATTTAACCTTTGCCATGATTATTTCTTGTACCCTTGATTGGAAACTTAATCCAGTACTCCATCCAGTAATTAGGTCTTAAAAAGGATTTGATCCATGACATAATTAACGGTTTTACATTCTGTACTTTGGTCAACTTCGAAATCGTCTGGCACACCACTCTGGAAGCCAACACATACTTTTATGAGAAGTAAGAGTTCCATCACCTGTTTCTTCTGTCACTAGCAAAAAATCTGCTACCAAAAAGTCCTTGTTCTCACTTTCAAAATGTAACAAGTTTTTACACCTTGAAACATCCCTACAAACTCAATAAGTCTTTTCTTGACATGCTAGATTAAACATCGCCATGATGATGACTAACACTCTGCCAAAAAGCTAGCATGCCCCTCCACAGTCTTAAAATGACTTATATGTATCTCAACAAAAAAAGCTAGACACTACTCTTTATTAAACATTAAAATTAGGTCATCCAAGAAATTATGACGTATCTAAGTGTATTAGATTCTACTACTTTAATTCACAAAACATTTAGATACATCTTAAACAAATGTAGGATTTAGCTACATCTAGTTTTTATTCACATCGCTTATGAGCTTGAAGTTAGAATGTTTAAAACACACTTTTTATTTTCCTTTCAAATATTGCTACAGTAGTTATTTTCGTTAACTAATTATACAAATGAAATAGTATAGTTTTTAAGTTAGGTTAGAGAGCATTAATTTTGGCAGTTTTTCTTTTCCAATATAAATTAATTAACCAGGAAGCATACATAAGAGAAATTCTTACTAATACAATAATTTATTCAGGCGAAGGATAGTTATTTTAAAACAGCCTCAACATAATGGATAAAGGATAACAACAGGATCAGTGTATAAGATTTGCATTTTAAGTCTTAATAATTTTCTTGGTGTATGAATATCCCACTTTCTACAACTTCTCCTTATTAATTTTTGCAATCCAAAAGGCCTCCTCATAGAGAGACTGACCATCGGAATCTTGTTTTTAGGGAAATTGAGGGGCCTTTAGGCCTTATATTTGTAAGAAAATTTGTGTATATATCTGTTTAAGAGTTATCAATGTTATTTAGGTTTCATTGTAATCTATAATACATGTTTGAAGTATAATTTGTTTGGCTATCAACTGTTATTATAATAGTTAATTATATTTTTTGAGTATTTTTTAAACTGAGATCTAAAACATTTTGGTGAGCCTGTATATATAAAGGTTAGTATTTGTACAATATTTTAAAATTAAGATATTCACTCAACTAAACTCTCTAACATTTTGATTGATAGTAATAAATATTATTGTTTCCTTTAAATTAATATTTATCTATAAAATACCTCCTAACTAGTGAACTGGTAGTCTATGGTTCGTTCAATAACAGATTGTTATGTTGCTAGGTCTAATGGTATATACAATAGTCTTCTACCTGTACTCGGTACAATCTAAGCCTATTCCCTACAAGTGCATAAAACTTTTAAAATTTAACACATTAATAGTCTTTTCAAGCTAATCTTGATTTCATAGCACCTTAAAATATGGAATACAATTTTAACAATATTTATTAAAATAGATTTGTACAATTAACATAATTATATCTTTACATTGGATCACTTCTCAAAATAGTAATGTTAAACATTTAACTATATTCCTGTGCTTCCCAATCTTCACTTCTAGAAACTACAGAACATCATCTAAAATTGTCTTTCATTGTTTTAACACATCCTCAGTCTCAGCGTTCAGGTCCACTGTAATTATCTTGAGCAATAAGTAAAATGGGGCAACTAAATTTTTGGAAATGGACATTTTATAGAAATTTAGTTGCCCCATTTTACTTATTGCTCAAATAATTTCAGTTTTAAATTTCTTATACTGTGAAACACAAGTTTTACTTTGATTAATTTCTATGAAAAATAGTTGCTCTGCATTAAGGTTGTTCATCCAGACGCCCAGTTGAGCACTCCAAGGAATTTAGTAGGTTGTTTAATACCTTTTGTCTACTATATTCTCTACATTTTAATGAAATATATCACACGGTTTGTTAATGAGTTATGCACCAAAAAGACAAAACTAGTCACTTTAGGTAGCCAAATATCCGCAAAGAATTTTTTTGGAATTTTTGTCCTACAACACATTATTACTTATATGGAAATTGAACATTATACTTATAATGTTCGATTGAACACCCTTAACAATCTGCTAACCAAATATGGATTTACCATTTAACAAGATGCAACTTTTAAAATAATTTAGGTTTTTTATAGCGTTTGTTTAGTGATTAAATATCATTCAATCAATTAAAAACATAGTTATTCCTATAGCACAGCTACTGTTGAAGAATTTTTACTAAATATTAAAAAATCAAATTTCTAGCACAAATTTGCAAAATATATATGTTTAGGTCTCATGAAGGAACATAAATATTTTTCAGTTAAATCACCAAATATTTTGTACCCTTTAACTAGTTTAGCTTAAGTAATAATAGCATAAACTATTCATATTTTGATTTAGTATTTTTTTGGGGAACTGTAATACAAAAATAATAGATATTCACAGTCCAACCTCTATATTAACTTTTTAAACAACATCCCCTTGCATTCTCTCTGCAACAAATTGCCAGACTATCTCAAAGCACAAATAGAATCTAAATTCTTAAATATTACACTTAGATAAAGTGATCCAATGTCAAGGAAAAGTATTATTGGAGTTATTTAAAAGTCGAATTAAATTTCTAGTAAAAAATAGACAGCAACATTTTACGAAACCTATGACAAACTGCAAGGCAACTAGGTCTACAAAGTCACTTGATACCGTAGAAAACATACATGCTTTGGAGTTAACATATGTAGTAAGTCTCACTAGTGGTATTTTGATATCTACAACTCTCCAATATGCTATAGTACAGTAATGTGCGATATAACCAGAAATACTTAATGAACAATCTAAAATTAGTTTCTTTTCATCGAATATGAACTGTAAATATTTATTAAGACTATATATATAAAGAATTCAGCAAGTCCAAACACAAACTTTTGTGTCAAGTTAAAATTACTAACTAAAAATTACATTTATATTTATTTGTTTGGTATCGTCTGATGAATAACGTAACATGTTAAAAATTTGATTTATGTCTATTTATATAGGCTTTTCTGTCTGATATTAACAAAACATGAAAAAACAAGATATTTAAATAACAGTTAGTTAAGATGTATTATTTCATTATTTGAAATAGTTTTAGGTTGTTATTGAATTCAAGTAACACTACAAATAAGAATTACTTAGGTACTTTAAAAACCTCATTCTTATTTATTAATTAATTGAAGTGTGACATAAGTCTAAAGTGAATGTTCTTATATCTCTTAATCTTGGCCTCACGGTATTGCTTGGTATTTAATTATTCATTATTTAATGATACACATGGAATAAGATGAAAATCGTTTAGAGTCTTTAATGCTCATTAAATATTCACGCATTCAACAGGTACATTTTAAGTTTTTATATAGTATCGTATCATCGGTGTACCCCTTAATGGCGAGTATGCAGAGGTTGACTGCCTCAGTTCACATAAGTGATGTCAATTGTCGTTCCACGGAAACGACACAATCCACACAAGCCAGGTGAGATCCTGGCTAGCTCCTGTCACAAGGCGCAGCTACCAAGCATAGAACACAGCAGGAAAGTCAGGTGATCTCAGGTTGGGTCACGGTCTTGAATGGCTTCCATGAGTCTTCGTTTTAACTCATGTTCTGGGATCTGTGATAAAGTCATCAGCTCTGCCCTTGACAGTCGACTCAAGGCTGTGGACTCGGTTCTGTGCAGGTCTCCGCTAGAGCCACTTTGCGTGAAAACATCACAGTTTTCAATCACAGGTATCACTTCGAGTTTTGAGTCAGGTTGAACACTTTCCTGCATAACTGAGTCGGAGCTAGCTCGTTTCCTAGACTTTCCTGAAACATTTTTGCTTAGTAATTTCAAAAATCAACACAACATTTAAATGTTTATGCACCAAATATTGAGGGTTATTATTAACTTTTAAATATATGCTTTTAACCCTGTAATTTTGTTGTTTTTTAATCCATTGTTTATATTATGTATTTTAAGCTATCGAACCTAACTAATTCTTGATAAGGATAAAAAATAATTAATACGGATAAAAATTGATGAACTGCGCATGGAATCTCTGAGTTGTTACTACTTTTCAGGAAGCTTAAGAAAAAAAATATGTAAAAAAAACTATAGCTCCAACTTTACTTAAGTTAAAGGATGTAAGAGTATATACTAATATTATTTTTGTTTACTGTGTGTTTTACAGGGTCTTACAGGGGTTTCATAAAAACCTCTTCAAGACTTCTGGATATGGTTATGTACATGAAAACTAGGAAAAAGTTCCTATAAACATATGTCCTAAAACGCTTAGTTTTCCTCTGTCTGTCATAACATATTTTACATACCACTCAAGATATATTCAAACCCGGTAAATGAAGGAGAAGTAATAAAACCTCATTCAGTATAAAGTATCAAGTTTCTATTTTGTACTATTTCAAAATGGCGGCTATTTTAACTTTCACAGCTTAATATCTTAAAAAGTAGACATTTTTTAAAAACTATTAGATACGCAATAATTGAAAATATTATTTCATAAAAGATGATATAAAGATTGTTAAGATCGGATCATTAATAACTGATAACTTAGTTTTCATGTATGTAATCATATCCCAAAGTCTTAAAGGGTTTTTTTTATGAACAACAATGTTATTATGTTACAATATGCAATAATCAGTGGGAAGCAAAGATTTTGGGATATATTTTCAATGGTTTTGTGTGAGATAAAACGCAACTTGGAATTTAGAAGTAACACTTCAAGGCAATTTTTTTAAATTTCTGCATCCAACAATAATTATTATTTACTACCAAATACAGTGTATTAAATTTACACAAAAACACATCATCTTTAAATTAAATACTTAATAGATATGATTTTGCAAAATTCAACTAAAAAATATTACTTTCTAATAACATGGTTGAACCACAGATAACTAACTCTAACCAGATAGCTAATTTCAATGCTAAAGAGTTTAAAAATCTCTTGCAGTATGTCAACTGTCCGCTTTAAAGCGCGTCGAGCGGCTGTCAACTGGGCGTCGTTGCCTGAATGAACTCAATAAACTAACCATATTAAAAACTGTTTTACAATAATAAATATCAGCTGATAATAATGATTGATATTTAATACTTGTCCAAAATTCATGGTCCTGTAGTCCGTGTTGCCCATAAACTCCTTAAAAAGTGCACACGCTTTTCCTGTATATTGTAAGCTATCTGGGTAGAATTAGTTATCTGTGGGTGGAACAGTCCTAAAAATAACTATAATTCAACTAGTAATATGTTTCCTGATGGTTGATATTCTATTTATTTTAGTAAAGGAAATAAAAAAGATTGTTTGTATTAGATAACTGTCAGCACTACATGGTATTGGTCCATCTACATGGTAGGCTATATTAAGAAAGGTACAGAGTATGGGAAGTTACAGTAGCTCAGGGCTCTGGGAAAACCTTTACATGGTTTCTATTTTTGTCTTTTAGTATAAATATGCTATTTATACTAATGCTATTTATTTTAGTAATGGATGAGGTAATGGAGGGTGTGGCAAGAAGGATTGGAGAGGGGGAAATTAAAGCTATGGCGTTTGAATATGAATGAACTTCAATGTTGAAAAGAGTGAATATATGATGATATCAATGGAGGAGAGAGAGATAAAAATCCTGACACTAGGAGATGGAAGGTTGAAGAAGGTAGATTGCTTAAAATACCTTGGAAGTGTGATCTAACCTTGGGAGGTTGGATAAGGAGGTAAATGAGAGAGGAAGACAAGAGGGAGCATTCTTGAGGACAACTGTAGGGCTATTGAGAAGATATGTGCCACTAAGATGTAAAAAAGTACTGTAAAAAACCACACTGATGTTTATCTTGTACTGATACTAACACGTGGATCAGAAACATGAGCAATAAGAAGGAGGGACAAAAGTAAAGTATAGGATTGTGAAATGAGGTTTTTAGGATTTGTGGGGGGAGTGAGCAGTAGATACAGAATATGAATGAAATCATCAGAGAGCAAGTGGGAGAAGAATCACTCCTGGAGAGGATTGAGAGAAATAGACTAGATGGTTTGAGCAGTAAAGAGGATGGGGGAGCACAGATTGCCAAGGAAGTTCTTTAAGAGAAGAATGGAGGGACATAGGCCAAGTGGAAGACCTATAGATAGATAGCCTAGGGAAATGAGAGAAGGAGTGGACTAGAGCAGTGATTTCCAACCTGTTGTGGCCCATCGCCCCTCTTAATTTTTACCATATATACCTAATTATAATTTTAGTTAAGTATAATTGATGTAAATAATAAAGCAGTTTTATATTTTGCCATAACCAGTTCTATTACCATATATTTAGTTTTGGTATTAGTACCATACACCAAAGAAATCAGTTTTTTCCAATCATTCTTAAATTGAAAACTTAAGTTAAAATTTCCATTAAATAACAGGAGTAATGGTACGTGTTTCAATCTTAATTTTCAAACTGAAAAAATTGTTAAAGTACAGTCAAAATTTGAAAAACTTAATTAAAGTTTGAAACACTTTGTTATTCTACTTTTTCTTTGTCTACCTTGAGCTTAGCGGATTTAAGTTACAACTTAAATATCAGGCTTAATATTCATCAAGTTTAAGCGCAAGTTTCCTTTGATGTAAACTATTAACTTATTTCTTTGTTTTGTGAAGAACTGGGTAACAGAACTAAATTATTTTTCAACTAAATATGTCAATACACTTCACCCAGGCTAACTCATAACCACAATTAGTTTCATATTTAACTTAATTTAAATACAATAAATTACAGTTACTAGCTGTACTGTAACTATGGTAACTTTTTTATGATGGCTATAAGACTTAGAACATAAGTAATCTGTAGGAGGAGGGTAAAGTTTTAAATATTGTAGATATAAATGTATGTAATTTAAAATTTAAATAATTTAATGGATAGCTAAATTTTATTCAGTACAAGTAAACGTCACACAACACAAATTTATTACAATATAAGCTCAAAATGCAGAAATATATTACAATACAAGTACAAAATGCAGAAATATTATGGTGGTCGATTTCGGTGATCCACGCTCACCTTCCTCAGACCAGAGGGATTCACAAAAGATTTGTGTATTTTGTACTTGTATTGTAATATATTTGTGCATTTTGAGCTTATATTGTAATAAATTTGTGTTGTGTGACGTATACTTGTACTGTATATGTACCAACACGTATTATGCTAATTAAAAAGCTATTTAAATTGTATTGTAAAATCTAATAGTTTTGTGACTTGACCATCATACATTACATATATGGGCAGGTAAGTGGGTTATTATCACCATATACTCGTATGTATAGGGTGGGTTATTACCACCGGATTTATATTACAATACCACCGTACTAATATGGGTGGGTGGTGGGTAAATTCCACATACTTGTACATGGGCTATGTGTTGAGCATCTTTGTTCTTGTAATGATCCTGAGTTGGGTCGATTGCACCATACATGGACGGGTAGATCACCACCAATAATCGTGTATGGGTGGGCAGTTAGGTGTCACTCCGTGTGTGTATGGGGAATTGGGTGAACTTAAAATACTTTATAAATCATGTTTTAGCTATAGATCACGAATAAGTTACACACAACATAATTAATCATAAATATTCAATTAAACAAATTAAATAAATTATCCAGGTTATAATTTGTATATTTATTTACTTATTTATTTTATTTTTATTTATTCATAAGACGTCGATTGTCAAGATATGGGCGAATATGGATTTCGAATGAGTGTGATGAGTGTAGATGAGCGAATGTAGTCATTGTTACAAACTAAGGCTGACTATTCCTTATATATACAAACATTATTAAACCAAACACTAGTTAAAAAATATGGTTTAGTAACAATAACATACAATAAATCAACAACTAACTGTGTCAGTAAAATATACAATATTGAATTGAATTACACACTTGAATTACAGTGTAGATGAGTGAATTTAGTCATTGGTACCAATTAAGGTCGAATTTTCCTTAGAAATTGTCATTAATTAATAGCCTAGTGACATATGAACAACTGGTGGTTATCAGCTTATTCATTTCAATATTTGTTCTCACTTTGTCATTACAAGAATTTTATAGAATAAAGCCTTTAGTACAGTCTAACAACATTCACACAAGTCACAACACTCTCTTAGATATTGGCAACAAGCACAACAGCTGTGATTAATAAATGTCAAATGACTGATTTGTTGTGATTGATAATCTGTCATTGCACTTTTTCTATTTTTATTATTCTAAGATGCAATACAATACAACAGTAATGCCTAGGTTTATATACAAGAGATTGCCTCATGCACATACGCATCCGTATTGTGCAGGTAGCATTTATGTCATAGGGAGGCCTCAGCTGGGTTTTTTCTACCTTCACTGCTGTAAACAAAACACACTGCAACAATGTAAAACATGTATTCGTATTCTAATTTGTAGTAATTTTTAATAATTCGTATTATAGTTTTTTTTAAAAACTTAAACTTTTTTAGATATCAAGCTTTGAAAGTTAAAAGAGCCGCCATTTTACAATACTACAAAGTAGGAACTTGATACTCTATACTGAATGAGGTCTTATTACTTCTCATTCATTTACCGGGTTTGAAGATAATATCTTGAGTGGTATGTAAAATACATTGAGACAGATAGATGAAAAGCTAGGCGTTTTAGGACGTATGTTTGTAGGAACTTTTTCTTAATTTTCATGTATAGAGATATTTGTATTCTCGATTACACTTCAGTCTGTGTTGTTTAATTTTTAATATGGTTTTGTTTTGAATTGTGAATTAATATGACTCTGTTTGTGAAATGCCTGGAGTGAGATGTGCTGTTGCAGTTTGTAATAATAGCCATATAATTTTAAAATACCAGACATTCAAATAATTCTAAAATACTCTTGAAAACAATACAGTAATGGTTTTTAGTATGTAGTTTTAATTGTTCAGCACACTGTGTTGAACGCACAGAGTAAGTAATACACTTACTCTGTGGTTGGATTGGAGGTCTCCATCTAACCTCACGATGTAGATTATATAGATCATATGAGAATGAGGCAACCTATTATATAGGAGCCTTGCATAGTTCCATAGTTGTGCTGGCTACAGCACTGCAATGGAAGTGTTGTGACTGTATTAGACTGTGCCTTTAGATTGTATAATAATGTATATGACTTATCATGACTGCACAGTTTATTGTGAAATTAGTGAGTTTTTCCATTAATGCTGACCTAGATTTTGTAATTTTTATTGAAAGATTATTGGTTTAAATTTCAAATTTTAATTACTATAAATATTTACTTATCAATATTAATTTAAATGTTCTATGTAAACAAATTAATGAGGGGTAAATTGAATTACTACTAAATCATTAGATTGACCAGTGGTGCTGAAATACAAAACCATTAGAGCGTAATAGCAGAGTGGTGTCCACCAAAAACTGAAACTTCAGCTACTTTAAGGTGAAATATTTTTGTGATAACAGGTAGTAAGCTATCAACTCAATGTTCACTCAGTTATTATAATTTTACTTTAAAAGTCTAAAGACATGAATTTTTAATGGTAAGAGAAGGCTCTAACTTGTCAATATAACCAAAATAATCAGAATTGTAGATTGTACAGATTTCAAAGTTAAGGAAGGTTTCTATTGTTCTGGACTTTCTAACTGAAATTGTAATTGATCTCAACTAAGAGCCAGTTTGCAGTTATCCACATTACCACCCATCTTTGTTTATATACCATAAATAACCAAATCAACTTGTGCTATCTAATCAAAACTAAAAGGAGCTATTTAATAATACTTACCATTAACTCGTCTATGGCCGGCTTCAGAGCTTAGCTTTCTATGTTTCTTTGGCAAGTAAGAAACAATCTTTGGTTTTGGTGTTGGGGGAGGCAACGTTTGATTTTCTGCTAGCGTTGAGATTTGTTCAAGGACACTTAATCCAGTCAGACTTCGGGAGGTCTGAAGAGTCTCTCCTGGAGGTTTCAGCCTCTCTTTTGGCACAGGTTTATTTGATTCAGGAATCACAATCTCAATGAGGTGTTCAGTGCCTTCTTGAAAATTAGCTCCAAGATTCTGTTGTTGAGGGGCAGTATTCTCTTCATTGTTTTTGTGAACAATTACTTTCGGGTTATCCTCTTGAGACGGTTCCTTGAACCGAGAGAGTTTGGTTTTGAAAGATGGAGACTTGATGTCAACATATCGAAATCTTGTAGTTGAGATACAGTCAGGTGATTTTGGCAGCGTCTGTGTTAAGCGTAACTATAAAAAATAAAAGAGGTTATCCTTCTTAAGTAATAATTCTGACATAACTTACTTTAAGTAATGGAAAATGAATATTATTGGAAGTATATACAAGTAATATAAAGGCATGATAAAATATAAGCTTACTTTGAAACTTTATTGTGTTATTTTCATAAATCTAAATTGATCTAATAAGCTCTCAATGTATTAGTATGCGTACCGTATAGTATGCACACAATGTATGCGTATTGAAGCAAAGTGACTCTCCACTTTTCCTATGACCTAAGATATTAACCATAATTTCCATACTAAATTCATCAATGAACTTAGTTTTAAAATATTTTTTTTTCCCTAAAGAGTATAATTCAGTGTACATTCTACATTTTAGTGTTAAATGTTCGTGCTACAAAAAAGAAAAATTTAAAATTTTACTCAACAACATTTGTCTCAGTCTTAATTTCTAATTTTTTTCTAGAAAGGGTTGCTAGATTCTCCTCCCCCTTGGGATATTCAGTATTTACCTAAAATTATTGAAAAAGCTTACATTATTCAAATTATACATGGGTCCATTGAACATAGTGGTGATACATATAAACCAAAACTTTGCTACAAAATTTTTCACATCTTCCATCTCCTCCTGAGATATTTAAAATTAATTCAAATGTCTTCAAAACATAATTTTTTGTTTTATAGGAGTGCAGAATTTCAGATGTTGAACTAATTCTGCTAAATAAATTAAATTACTTAAAACCTTGTAGCCCAGGCAAATCAACTACAGTATATTTAAGGTAAAAAGTGTAACATTTTGAAACCTAAACCTAAGTATAGTTCGATTTCACAATCTGTTTTAATATTGAACAAATGCACCATAACCTCATTTTCAAAACAGAGAAGTGGTCTAAGACGTTATACAACTTATATTGTGGCCAGGTGCAACATTGAGGATTGTGAGTTCAAATCCAGCTGTTGCTGCCTTTTCCCTACAACTTGCATAGTTGCGCAGGGCCCACTTTAAATCTAAGGTGTCCAGCTTGCGGGGTGGAAGTTGAATGTATTAGTGTTTCTATTATAGTTGCATGAAACAGCATCTGTTTTCAAATTTTTTCCTGTATTATATAAATGTATGTGTATATAAATATATATTATATTTCAAATAATTATGTCGAAATAGAATAAATAACAGCTGCAATCAGTAAACAAAAATCCTTTCTTATAGTTCTTTGAATGACATTTTCCTTTTAAATGAACACGAGTGTACAGTTTTAATTTGAACTCACTGAGTTAGTTGAGTTGGTAGGTATAATGAGATTAGGACTTCTTGGAGGCACTGACAGATCTGAAGAGCTGTCTACATCAGAGGGATTAAGGAACTGAGAGGAAGGCTTGCGGTTGATGGACAGATGGCTTGCTCTGAAACATGACAACAATTGTAAGTTAAAAGATTTTATTATACTTGTAACATTCAACAGTTAAATTATCTAGTATTTTAAACAGTTTTATACATTTAGCTACAGATAGCAAAATATAACAATTATAAGATAGTCTTAACTTGGACTTGATAAATATTTGGGTACTCTGAGTGACCCTGGAAACAGGTTGCGTGCAGTTTTGCGCTTATGAAATAAAAACAACTTTATTTTTAAGGCAAGGTCAGGACTAGACAGTCCTCTCTACCACCTAACCTTATCAAAATTAACAAAATTAATCATATAAATAACACAAAACAATACTATTATTACAATTCAAACCAATTGCAACATATCAGTAATCAACAACAAAAAACAAAACTCAACATATCGAACGTACAAAATAATTCAAGTCTGTAAAAGCACAATTATCCATCACTCATACATACCAACCGCAAACCATGACCACGAAACGCACCCGCCTGCTCCGTCCTGCTACAGGTCCTGCAAAAATAGGTCCTTTAGCTCCGCCCCGAAGCGAGGGCCCTCGCCTATAATTTTGATATTGTCAGGAAGCATATTCCATAATCAGTACTCGGATACAGTAAGAGATCTATTGTACAGGGCAGTGCGATGAATTGGGACTGATAGTAAAAAGTCTCCCTGATGAGTGTTTCTAATGCTTATTACAGAAATGAACTTTAAATGCTCTGACAGATAGCTTGGACTTCTGTTATTTAAAACTTTATGAAGAGTAAGTATGTGATAATCTCGAAGCTGTTTCAACTTCAAAACAGATATTTGGCGAAAAAATTGTCTAACATGATCATCACGACGTAGGTTAAAAATAAATTGAATGCAGTAATTTTGTGCCATTTGAAGTTTGTCCAAGAGTTTAACAGTCATATCATTGGTAACGGTGTCACAGTAGTTAAAGTGCGGCAGAATAGGAGTCTTAAATGGGAAACAGGAAGCATACCGCTTCAAACTGTGGATACCACCAAACACTGCCACATGTCACAGTAACTTGGTCAGTCCAACTTAATGTTCTGTTCATAGTAAGACCAAGATTCTTAACTTTGTGACAATATTTTAATGTCAAGTTGTTAACACTTATTTTCGGAAAAGTGTCATTGTCAACAGAAGTTAATAGTCTAGGATATCCAACTAAAATTATTTGAGTTTTATCATCGTTAAGTTTGAGTCCATGTCGTTTTGCCCAAGAAGTGATTGCTACAGCATCTCAGTTCATGTTTACTTATGCAGTGAACTTGGGATGTTATAGAGTTAAATAAAAGGACACTCTTGGAAACATCTGATATTTTAACAGCTGCTGTGACTAAGACAGCTTTGGAAAATATAAGTTTGTGTAAAATGTGGTATTATACTGTAGTGGAATATACTGCTTTGGTAAAAATTTAATTTTTGCCAACAAAGAACTTAGGCTGGTCAGGAATTCGAGTGTAAATCTCACCTGCGAGAATTGATATCCGGAGGGCTGAGCTTGGTATCACTGCTTAATCGTCGCCCAATGGCTTGGGAACTATGACAGTCCAGGAACCTCCCTGCTGCCATGTTGATATCCGAGCTGAGTCGGCGGATGCTCAGATTGGTCGAGCTCTTTGATCTGAATACGTCCTTACTTAGCCGTCGAGCTAAGTCCAGCCTGAACAGAGGTGGGGGAGAGTGAGGGGAAATGCTACCACTACGGGAGGAATGAATTAGGAGCAATTAATTGTATAGTATTTTAATTTTATTGATCAATCAGAGCTGGTCCTCTTCAGCTTACCGATTGTAATAATGTAAACCACAATGATACAAATATTATTGCACAGAAATGAAAATAACAGTAATAACAAACATTTCTTTACAAAATTCTTAGTTCAGTTGATTTCGGCACTTGATGAGCCAACTGATCAAATGTCCATGTTTCAAAATATATGCAATATAATGAGATCAGTATATTTGTGAATTATTTCACTGAATATATGTAAAGCTACTAAATGATTTCTGAAGAGAGTAAGTTTACTATCTTTCCAACTTATAGTTGCTCTAATAAGTCAATGTTTTTTTTAATTACTGTAAGAACTGTTCAAACAAATTATACTTTCTTACCCCAAGGATTTGAGATTGGTTTGCGTATTCATAATATTTGAGTTAATATATTATCTTGCATATTTATTTAATCAAATCAATTTGATTGGTTTTTACTTGTTCCAGGTATATCGATGAAACCCACAATAGCTTACATAAGAGTTATAAATATACAATAAACATAGAAAAGTATTTTTAATTTTGTGTGTTATTAAAAAATATATATAATTTTTTTCAGTTAACTATGATGAAAGTATTAAAATATATACCTCAAATAATTGGACTTTAAAGTTGGATGAACAGAGGCTCTTACAGTTACTATAGCCAGTAACCAGTTTCAAAGAAAAATAACAACTTTTGAAAAAAAATCTTGCAAACTAATAACAGATCAGAATGTGTGGAGAGCAAGAACAATTACATAATTGTTCTCCCTGACTCATCACCAAACTCAAATGTTAATGATTTACTTGAGTTGGCCACATAAGGCAAGGGATTTGGATGTAGATACATAGACAACCTAAATCTAGATTGTGAGGAAAGAGCAGCGATTGGTACAACACCACAATAAAAATAAAATCAAGAAAAACAGTGTTAGGCATTTAATGGGATTGATAATTTCTTAATTTTTGAGTAACTAAATTTTTACTAGTAATGTATTTTTGGTTTTGTGATAGTATTTAATGTACATGTATTTTATTATGATTTTAAAGTTCAGTGTTTGATTAGTTCACATTCCTGTATTAATCCTAGCTTTGATTTTAAGGCACATACCTGATCTGACATTTGATGAGTCTTCATTGGATAATGAACAGTTCTCCTTTAGAGGGATTATAAATTCTTGATGGAACTGTCCATAAAGTACTGAAGTTGATGAAATGGCACAATGAGTTTAAAATAGATTCCACAAGTTACAATGTTAAAATTTGAGGCTATATTAGTGGGTAAAGGTTAGAATGACATTTAATACAACAATAAACGTGCCTGGAAAGATAAGTACATTTATAAAAAAATGACACAATAAAACAAAAACTTTCAATGCCACTGTCATCTTCATTTGGTATATGAAGAAAGTTTCAACAGAAATAAACATCAAATCTTTCTCCTGAAACTATTCTTCAAGACCAGATAAATAATACATTCTATTGAAACAAAAATTTGTGTATTGTTGTGTTACACATTTTGTTTTAGTGGACCGTCTTTCTAGATATGTTTACTGATATCCTGCATCTCCAATCAAATTTCATTGTTTTAATCTATCTGATCATTGCACGATTAAAACTTGGATATGTCATTGACTGTGTGTTTAATATGCTTAGTTTTTTAATGCAATTCTTTATTCTTTACGCTTAAAGTAATCAAACAATCAAAATGCTGTACTTGGAATGTCGGCGGTTTTGTTCAGGAACTTGTTTCTTAAGGCGTGGACTTTTTTCTTCTGGGAGAGCTAGCATTGGAAGGGTAGCATTGACAACTTTTTCCTCTTGTTGAACCCTGAAACAAACATATTGCTCAATTTAAAAGATTTTTATTTAAATTTTGAGACATTAAATTATTCAATGTTTGATTATGAAGTTTGCTTAATCTACTGTAAGATACTCAGATTGTTAGATCCCATATTGTTTGTCTAATTTTTAAAACATCATTCACCCTTTCCCTTTGGATGACCAACACAGCTACACATCACGATTTTGCCACCAGCTCGGAGAGTGTTTGTCTAAATGTGTCCTCTTAGATCGAGTGTCCAAATCTGGTGGCCACTACTACGTTCACGCTCAGATCAGATAAATTTTAGTTGCGTTGTCCGCTGGAATCGGCTGTCCAACTGTGATGGCGGGCAATGATTTCCCTACGTACTCGGATGTCCAACTCTGTTGGACTTGACATATGTTTTTGTATTTTAGATATAACTTGTTTAAGCAATATTTTTAAATGTTTAACAGCTGTTTAAATGTGCCGGGATTATATTCAACTAGCTGGTATCATCCGTTTCCGTTTCTGCTTTGTGTAGACATTCTGATTGTGTGTCAGAAATTGGCAGTGCGTCTAGGCAATCTCAAGATCGTGCATCTTGAGTGATATTAATTATTGTATATATTCTATTTTATTGAAAAATACTGTATGTAATAATAGTTATATAGTTCACGTTTTAGTATCCAGGTCTTTGTCCTGGCATATTTTTCGTAAAGTATCACACTCAGCAACATTTTAAAAAGTGATTTATTTCAAAACTAAATATTACTTGAATAGAACTTGAAATTATGTGTACCTGAGTTTGAAGGTTGTTTTCCTCATTTGATTGTACCTTATTACAAATGAAACATGAATTTAACACTTTGATTATAAGTTCTAATAATTTTTATCTCAGTTGGAACAAAAAAAGTATTGGATTTTCAACTAGTTTTCACTGTACATCAAATTTACAATGTTATTACTAAAAAATCCGTTCATGTAGCACATTTATATTTTATTACGTGGTTGATAGGAATGTTTCCTATAAGTTTTATAATTTTATAATTTCAAGATAAAAAAAGTTCTTATCAATTACCTGAAACATTGTTTTCTTAGCTTCTAGAGGTCTTAAAATTAATTATTGGGTCTTATTTTAATCCTTATTACATATATAGTTATGATACATCATTTTCATATGTGTAATTAAATGTAGTGATTTTAAATCAATTTAAATCAATTCAAAATAACTTAAAATTGATGAATTTAAATGGATTTAAACAATATAAAATCATGGCATTTACTTACACATATGAAAATAGTGTATCCTAACTATTAAGGAAGAATTACAACAAGACCAAATAAATATTTTACGACCTCTAGGAGCCAAGAAAACAATGTTTCAGGTAATTGATCAGAAATTTTTTTCTTGAATTATAAAGATCTAACATTTTTAAAACGTATAGGAAACATTCCTATCAACCACGTATTAAAATATAAATGCGCTACATGACCGCGTTTTTTTGTAATAACACTGTAAAATTGATATACAGTAAAAACTAGTTGAAATTCCGGCACTTTTTTTGTTCCAACTAAGATGAAAATTGTTATAACTTAAAATAAAATTATGAAATTCAAATGGAATAACGCACAATTAATGAGGAGTGGTATGGTTGTAGTTTTCATAGGCCTCTTGAATTCTTAGAAAACAACCTTCAAACTCGGGTGCACATAATTTTTGCCTTAATAGCAGGTACGTGGTGGAGAGCGTATTTCAACTTGTTCAAACCAACTTGATCGCGTAAGCTTGCAACCTTCGTTTAGGATGGTCAGTTGGCTTCGGAGGTCCAAAGAGTATATCTGCAGCAAAAGGGACCCAAAAGTAGCAGACTGATATCTGGCACGATGTAGATAAAAAATTAATACCATTTTTTTAGCTGATAACCTTTTTGTATTTTTGTTTCATGGTTGTGTCTTTTTTGTCCATGTTCTAATAATTGAATTTCAGCAGTAAAATAAATATTATTTTACTAGGGGTGATAAAATATTTTTATTTTTATTTTCAGGATGAGGAAAAAAATCATTGAGGCAACAAGATCACGTTCTCTCTTTTACTTTTTTATCTCTTGAAAACAAAATAATAAAGAGTTTTTTTAATTAAAAGAAGTTTAATTTAACAATTGCAAATGGAACATAAATAAATATAAAGAAAAACTTATAACATAAAATGGATAGTAAAATAAATGTCTCAAATTTATAAAAAGTTGTTTGTTTATTTAAAAATAAACAAAAATTTGTATCTATCATGGATAAGAAATTTTAATGAACAAAGAAAGTATGGGCCTAGGATATGTGATATGTCGGTGAATTAATTAGCAGAATTTAAAGTAATTATCCTAATTGTGTATAATGATAAAAATGGGACATTAATGTTTTAAGACCTTTAATTTCAAATAATGAGTGTAATATTTGATTGAGTTAAAATTAAAAATATCATCTTGAGTTGCTAAATGAATAGGAGAGCGTGAACTATTATGGTTAAATTGTATTAAAACGTAATACAGTAGTTCAATCTGTTGCCGACAACAATGTTATCTCCCTACGAGTTTCCCAATGATAATGTAAATAAAAGTAACACACCAAGTGTTGTTACTGTTTGGGAATCCAAGGGAAAAGAAGGAGACTCAGAAAGGTTGCATACTAGCCTTTTACTGTATCAAGCCTGTCCTTCCCGATCCTAGAGCAGATTGCACCAGATAACAGAATATATATGAATGTTTTTTAATTAGTGTATAGTAAAGCCTGGCTACCAACAACCAATATTATAATCATTCCTCGTTTGACCAGACTCATTATCACCCGCAATACAGGTACAATGTCACAGTGGAATAATATTTGGTACAACAATTTACCACTGCAATTCCTTTGCCATTTCAACATTTATAAAATACAGCTACTGAACTCAAGATCTTTATTTGATAAACAGTTTTTAATTTGTATATATTGGACAGTGTCATACAGTATTTTAAAATCTATGCTTGTAAATTCATAATACCACAACCCATATTTCTACATACGAATATTGCACTGATTTTATTCTCGAATGTTACAATAATTATTTGGCATGTTTTTTTTATATAATTTCATAATTAAGCTAAACCATTTATTAGACAATTGTAAAATCATAGTTATACATCATTATGATTTTTAAATTTTGTAACTACAGCCTGACAACATCATCCATTTTAAAACCAAGATAATTCTAAGATTTTTTAGTTTTAAAAAGTTGCCACTATGAACTTATTAAGTTGTCATTATTAAGTAATGCTTTAACTTAGCTACTTGGGATCGAACATTTAGGTGATAGGTTCTGTTTTGTGTTCATTGTTTGCGTCGGTGTGTTGCCATGAAGAGGTCTTGTATCGACGGAAATTAGGGGTAGTATGTTGTTAATCGATCAAAAATTATATTTTTGACATTTTTTGAAAAAAGGTTTCAGTCTTCTTACAAGAAATAAATATGTTGAGGAAAAATAAAAAAATATGGAGATATAGGTACCTAAAGGGGCTGATTTGACTTTTGTAGGTACATAACTCATTAAGAAACCGTAAAATATATTTAATTATAATTTTGAGAATAAAATGACAAAAGGTACTAACCAATTTTGAGCTGAATGAAATTTGTACAATTATCTTCAAGAAAGAAGAATAATATATATTATTAGTGAAAGAGTATGTCGGCACTGGTGGCGCAGTGTTGTAACCCAGCTACTTGGGGACAAAGTGTTTGGGAGATTGTAGGCGATAGGTTGGATGCTCGGTCCTCTTAATACCGACATGGCGTCCGCTCAGTGGTTGCTATCGGCGTGGACATTACTAGAGAAGCCTGGGGTGTCCATGTTGGGTGGTAGTCATTGTGGGTATGTTGTGTGGGGGAGATAACTGAGTATCAGGCTTGTCAATTAGCTGAAAATCAGACCAGCACTACGTGGTTCGGATTCCACGTAAAGCTGTAGGTCCCTTAGTTGCCCTGGCTGTTGGGTTATTAATAAATTGTCCTTTCTGAGGAACAAATGAACTCAGTTAGTAACCAGACTACACTCATCCACACTCATCCTACACTCATATAATCATTCATATTCGCCTTAAAATACCAACAACGTTGTGTCGGCGTCTCATATGTAAGAATTGTAAGTACACTAATAATATATAAAAACTTCATTCCTAGAGTTTACTACAAATGAGGGAGTTATGTACTTTTGTAACATTGCGAAGCTGGTAGGCAGGGACAGTGAGTTATAATAATTAATTTAACAAAAAATGTCATGTACATGACAGTAAATGTAACATTTTTGTCAAATATCAGCCTTACAGATGTTGATTCATCTAATTTGTTTGTTTTATGTTTTTTTATAGTGAATGTTTGTACTATTATTTTCATGTTTTTACCCACTTACAAAAATCATAAGGTAACATTTTCTTCAATTGTAACTTAAGCTTTGCGTTTTAAGGCAAGTATTTAATATTGCATGTTTGAAACAAACTTTTATGTAAAATTACTTTATTTAATGTTCAAATGAGAAAAACGGGTATCTTAGTTGAAGCTAAGATAAAGGATAAATAGTATTGCTTTTATTGGAGGCAATATATTAACCAATTGAAGGAAACAAATTACAACATAATTTTTACTTCAGTTAGTAACTTGGGATGTCTTTATCATAACAAAAAAATACTTTCTTTTACTGTACACATTATAGTCTGTATTGATGCATTTCAATATTTATTTAATAAAAACAAAACCCTCTCTGCAGCTTCAAGGCCACAAAAAGCTTAAACAATACAAAGAGGAAAAGAGAATACTACTACCTTTGTTACACGGGTAAGATTGTTGAAATTATTTAAAATTCCTTTGTTCAGCGTTTCAAAGCAAGTCAAGGCCAAAGAAACTTATCTATCCAACTTCTTGTTTGCATCTCTTTATTAACATTAATACTAGACACTTTAATCTAAACATGTATATTATATTAATTTAGCCACCGTTATACAGTTATTTAGTTTAGTTATAAAACTCTCAGCCATAGTACTTCACAAACATTTACTATGCACAGAATTAATTTTAAACAAAGGCAATAATAACTTTATGTTTTTTAAGAATAGAAAAATATACTAGCAAGTATAGAGTTTTAAGTAAGTAATTACTTTGCATAATAATCTGCATAGTACTGACTGATAAAGTACAAATATTATTAACTTTTTATATTAATTTTAGATTCAACATGAAGCTCAAATATGTTAGTATACAATTTGTATGAGCTCAGAGGGATTTTATTGTATGAGCAATAATTTTTATAATCATTTCCTGTATACTCTCAACTATAAACATACGGCCAAAAATCATGTTATATTTTCATAAAGCCCTTGCTGTGTCTTGTCCCCGTGATTGCATAAAGCAGTTGTGCCCGTGATTGCACAACTGCTTTAATTTTATAGATGACTTTATATTACTTAAACACCTATCTATTTTCAGTAATAGCATATAACATATAAATATCTCAACAGATTATTCTATCATAGCTTTGCAGCCTTGTTCTGGTTTTGGATGCAACTAACGTTTTTTTTATTTTTTATTTTATTTCCCCATTTAAACAGAAATTAAGACAAAGGCATTAATAAACTAAATTACCAGAATAATGCTTTTGACCATACATTTCGAAAACCTGACACCAGCATGTTTACTAAATGTTATATGTTTAATAAATATACATATTTATTTATTTAAGGAATACAAAAATGAACAATAGTGTGTCCCCGTCATGTCACACAGAATTTTCTACAGACAAATAATTAACTCTTTTAATAGTAACTATATCAATGACATGGTGCATTTTGTCTGATCCTGATGTATGGTTAATGAATGAAGGTACAATTTTCTGCCTGTTAGCAATATGATGCTTCACATATTGAACCATAGTATAAATAAGTGGAAAAATAAACAAGATTACAAATATTTTGATACATTCTTTTTGTCTTTTTACACCAATATTATTATATGAGTGCACTGGAAGCAGAAGTGCTAACCACTATGCTTGTAAGAGGTCTCATTTTACAGACAAATAAAAGTTACAAATAACATACATTTTGGGAAGTGTATTAGAATTTAAATCAACCCACTTTTCCTTGAACTTTGACAACATTTTCCCCGTACTTATTCCTGTATTTTTTAAGACACAAGCATTTAAAAATAGAGCAAGCATTATTTATATCACAAAAGATGCACCTACTCTATTTAGTTGTTCAAAATACATGACTATACCATTTGTTGGAAATGTTATGATTATGTATGAATTTAGTCTCCTACCTGCGAGTATAACATTGTTTCAGGGGTGTTTTTTAGTGCTGCCATCCATTATTACCAATAAAACTCCACATATTTCATATAATATTGCTATTGATTTAGGAAGATAAACTGATTCATGATCTTGTTATGTGATTATTGTTGTCAAAATATCAAACAAACAAAATTACATCTATAAATTGTATTACTTAACAGCTTCAGTTTAAATGTTGCCATTTATTCACTGAATCCAAGTAATCATTGTGTATTAAATTAAGAGTATGTAAAATACATGCTTAAACATTACAGACATTACTAATGTAACATATTTTACCTTCTAATCTCCTGAATCATCTCAAAAAACTGTGCCTTACTCTTCCTTCTGCGCCTCTGTTCATGTTCCTTCTAGAACAAACAGATGCATTACGGAAAAAGATCATGTCAAGATTTTGTAGTAGGCTATATCACATTAAATAACTGAACATACTATTTTAAAAAGAAATAATACATCCTTATAAATAATCCCAAATCACTGTTATAGGGCCTACAGCTTATACAGAGTGTTTGAAAAGTATGGGGTAAAACTACAGGAAATGATTAAATAGGTAAAAATAAACAAAACAGTTTCTAAGAAGATGTGTTTTATCTTGCGTTTTTTTAGTTTGGCACCTGTCTGTATGTGTGTTTTTTTAAAAAGTACCATATCTCTTAAGTGGTATTAGCTATAGTTTTTAAACTTAACAGGAATATTTAACCTAACACGCCCTAATATACTGCAAAAATGTAAAATAATATTTTTACCTGTTTAAAAATGGTGGTCGTTTAAAAATTTGAATGCTAAATTTCACAAAAACCAAAGCAAAAACAAAAACTGTCATGAAACATAATATTTAGCTTATAACGAGGCAAATCTTTTAGTTCCTCATTTATTACAATCAGACAGTAAATAACTGAGAAAATGTAATTTTCAAACACCCAATTAGAAAATAATAAAAAGAGGGCCACCCAATAAGTTCTCAGAGCTCTATATAAAGACAAAGTTATTGCCACATTAATTAAAAGAAAAAGATTATCACTGCAATTTCTAAATATTGAAATTTTTATAAAGGAATATTGGATTAAATTATTGTAAAGAACCTTTTAAAGACTGGAAAGAAAGTTAAAGTTCCACTGGTTTACAAAACTTCTAAATGGTAATGACAATCAGTTTAAATGCTATAGAACATTTATCAATCCACAAAGTAGGATTTTACATATCAAACATTTTGCCATTGTCAAAAAAATGCAAACAAAAATAAGGTGTTTTAATATTTTTGATTTTATTAGGTCTTATCAAATATGTTTTTACAGTCTGTTTTGTCCTTTCAATTTGAAGTATAACACTAAAATACAAACTTCCTAGAAGTTTTTAACAACAAAATATAAATTTTTATACAACTTCAGTATTTTCACTTGGGAAGAGAATATAGGACTAGTATACTCATAAATATTAAATATTACTTTATTATAAAAACTTTCAAAAACATTAAACTATTTTAGAAAGCTATCGCTATGAGCTGGTATTATGAAGCACGGTTAAGCTCTATAAATGAATTGAAAGACCAACCCTTTTGACACTCTTCTGGAATAGGCTGGTAATCTGGCCCTGCCGCAGTGTGTGGACTAACTCTCGAGCTGCGTGATGTGGGGAAACCAACTCCACACAATTGATGAAACGGTACAGTTTCTGGAATAGGTACAGGAACTTATTTTGTATTAAAGGTAATTGTGAGAAGATTATTAAAGAACAAATGTTTTCTACAAAACTGTTAAAGTCTAAGATTGCTTTAGTAATGAATGCCTATTTTGGAAAAGTTAACTTTATTATACTAATTTACATTAGGGTTTTTACTATAGTATATTTATTATTTTAAATTAATTATCAGATAGACTATTTTATTTGAGAACTATCACCGTTATTTCAGTTTCTTATATAACAGGGAAGAAGTACTACAACTGTTTAAGTACTCTCTCATCCAACATTCATTCAAAACTGATGCCACCCCCTCTCAACCATGTTCACTCAGATTCAGTGGTACCACTTACAACTTTTCTCCCTCCCATAAAACTCACTCAGATACAGTGATAAAACTCAAACTCTTTTCCCCCTATCTATGTTTACTTAGATACAGTGATACCACTCACAATTCTTCTCCCTAACATCCATGTTCACTCAGGTACAGTGATACCTCTCACAATCTTCTCCCTCCCATCCACGTTCACTCTGATAAAGTGATACCACTCACAACTCTTCTCCCTCCCATCCATGTTCACTCAGATAAAGTGATACCACTCACAACTCTTCCCCCTCCCATAAAACTCACTCAGATACAGTGATAAAACTCAAACTCTTTTCCCCCTATCCATGTTCACTTAGATACAGTGATACCACTCACAATTCTTCTCCCTAACATCCATGTTCACTCAGGTACAGTGATACCTCTCACAATCTTCTCCCTCCCATCCATGTTCACTCAGATAAAGTGATACCACTCACAACTCTTCTCCCTCCCATAAAACTCACTCAGATACAGTGATAAAACTCAAACTCTTTTCCCCCTATCCATGTTCACTTAGATACAGTGATACCACTCACAATTCTTCTCCCTAACATCCATGTTCACTCAGGTACAGTGATACCTCTCACAATCTTCTCCCTCCCATCCATGTTCACTCAGATAAAGTGATACCACTCACAACTCTTCTCCCTCCCATAAAACTCACTCAGATACAGTGATAAAACTCAAACTCTTTTCCCCCTATCCATGTTCACTTAGATACAGTGATACCACTCACAATTCTTCTCCCTAACATCCATGTTCACTCAGATACAGTGATACCTCTCACAATCTTCTCCCTCCCATCCATGTTCACTCAGATAAAGTGATACCACTCACAACTCTTCTCCCTCCCATCCATGTTCACTCAGATACAGTGATACCACTCATAACTCTTCTCCCTAACATCCATGTTCACTCAGGTACAGTGATACCTCTCACAATCTTCTCCCTCCCATCCATGTTCACTCAGATAAAGTGATACCACTCACAACTCTTCTCCCTCCCATAAAACTCACTCAGATACAGTGATAAAACTCAAACTCTTTTCCCCCTATCCATGTTCACTTAGATACAGTGATACCACTCACAATTCTTCTCCCTAACATCCATGTTCACTCAGATACAGTGATACCACTCACAACTCTTCTCCCTCCCATAAAACTCACTCAGATACAGTGATAAAACTCAAACTCTTTTCCCCCTATCCATGTTCACTTAGATACAGTGATACCACTCACAACTCTTCTCCCTAACATCCATGTTCACTCAGATACAGTGATACCTCTCACAATCTTCTCCCTCCCATCCATGTTCACTCAGATACAGTGATACCACTCACAACTCTTCTCCCTCCCATCCATGTTCACTCAGATAAAGTGATACCACTCACAACTCTTTTCCCCCTATCCATGTTCTGTACCGGGTCGTTTGACCGGTACATTTTGGTTACTTTCGTCGTGGTCTGCTGGGCTGCCTGAGACCGCTCGTGCCCGGCGGTTCGCTTTGCTTTGGTGGCCGCTTTGTAATACCACTTACACTCTTCTCCCTCCCATCCTATGTTCACTTATTACTACTGAGAGCCATTCCTCGCACCCATTGTTTAATTGATACCATAAAGGCTTCTTGAGTTATCAGCAAACATTTCTTCATTTTCAACTAATTTAAGGTTGAAAGTTTCAAATGTATGGTTTCTCCAAAAATAATGATATTTAAACAATCAATAACTCTATTTATATCGAGTTTACAGAGTAATTAAAAAACTAATCTCTGCTTTTTTACAAGCTACATTTTTACTCTGCATAATTTCTCAGTAAAATGAAAATTTTTGAATTAATTTGTTGAAAAGGATTAATAATTTTCGTGTTTTTTTTCCTATAAAAAACATACATTTTAACCATGAATATCCCAGGAAGTTTAACCCTACAAAAAAACTGTAGAGAAAAAAATTGCTCAGAAATGGTCGATCTATTGATTACCGGTTTATTTATTAAAACAATCATTAAAGCAATTAATAACTGCAAAGAATGGAGTGTATCGACAGAAAAAATTAACTGTAAAGAGAATGATAGTAGAAGAAAAAGAAAAATGTAAGAGTGAGTTCACGGAGGAGCTTCAAGAAGACTGTGTTGGAAACAAAAATCTAATCTATAAGGCTATAAACAGCAAGTGCAGAACTTGTGAAATCATAATGACCTTGAACATGGAGAAGGTGAGTCGGTGATTAAAGATATTGAAATCACTGAAGTAATGAAAAACCATTTCAACAACCTATTAAATGGAATTTTAGAAGATATTCATGAGACACAAAATGTACATGTCTGTTTGAAAAAGAGCCACCAATAACATAGTTAGAAGTAGAAAATTGAGTCAAGGCTGTGAAGAATGGAAAATCAGCAGGAGTGGATGAATTTAGTGCTGATATGATAAAAGCAGCAGGAGTGCACATGCTTGATTGGCTTACAAGAGTCCTTAACTCTATATCGCGAGCAAATAAAATTCCCCACTGTTGGGAAAAAGGAGTGATAATCCCTCTATTTAAGAATGGTTAGGAAGAAGAGTGAAAACTACAGAGGCATCACTTTGCTCTCCCATAGACAACAGATGGATAATGGAAAAGATCATAGAAAAGAGTTTATGAACGGCCAACGAAAATCAACTAGAAGAACAGTATGCTCTTAGAAGAAACCACACAACAACCAACCTGATTTATACCAAGAGGACAAATTGAAAAACATATTGAAAAGATAAAACCGTAAATGTAGTATTCCTCAATATTGAAAAGACCTACGATAGTTAGAAAAAGCCTTATACAGAAAGTAAAAATGTTGTATGAAGAATATCAAAGCTGTGTCCAGATTGGAATTAACACCACATCCTGGTTTGAAACTAAAAGAGGAGTACAAGAGGGGAGTGCACTTTCTCCATTTATATTCACTTTAGTTATGGAAAAAATTATGAAAAAATAAAATTAGAAATGACATCAGAGTTTAGAGCCATAGTGTTTGCGGATGATGTGGTAATTTGGGGTTACACATGGCAGGATGCCCAGGAAAACTCAATATATGGAACAGCAAGTTTAAAGAGCTCAAACTTACAGTAAAAAAAAAAAAAAATATTAGTAATGACAGTCAGCAATAACTTAAATCCAGTAACCTTAAAACTAGGAGATAACACCCTCAAAAATGTAGAGCACTTTAACTATCTTGGAAGTACTAATGGCACAGATACACTTGAAGTCACCAACAGACTAAATAAAGCAGCAATATTTTTCCACCAAGTCAGAAGTTTGTTATGGGATGGTAAAGTACCAAGAATAGCCAAATCAACAATGTTCAATTCATACTTTAGGCCTATTTTAACACAGCCTAGAAACTTGCACCCTAAATAAAAAAGACTGTTGTAGAATCCACGCATCTGAAATTGAATTTTTAAGAAAATCTTTGCAGACGATACATACATAAGAGACCAGTTTGGGTGTAATAGGACAGTTGGAGAAAAGATCAGAAAGGCAAGATTAGGATGGTTTTGACATGTAAGAAGAATGGAGGAAGGAAGATTGGGAAAAATTTGGTTGGAAAGAGACATTGATGGCAAGAGAAGAGTTGGGAGACCACGAAAGGAATGGATGGACGTTATATAGGAAGACATAATACTCAAAGGACAGCAGCTACAACAAATTGAGGAAGACAGAATATACATGGACAGGAGAAGATGGAAGAGGCTTGTCAGCACAACCGGGAGACTGGAGCTGCTAAACCAATGATAATGATGATTTATTAAAACAAGTTTCATCCACAGATGAGATAGCTTTTACCCTAAGGGTGCTTTGGCACAGGGTACATATTGAAGAAGATGATAAATACCACCTAACTTCAAATTTTCAAGAAAATATTTATGTTGATTACCAAAATTGTATGAAAAAACAGCCTAATTCTGGACCATTAAAAATAAAATAATAGCTTATTTTATCTTAATAAAATATTTGAACCTGACCCCTTTTTATTAGAAGTTTTTGAAAAAAAGGACCGCACATTTTTGGGCTCCTATGATTTCATAGATAATATTACTTTTGTTTACCTATTTTAAAAACTGTGCTTATTATAGAAATATCTTAAACATACATGTTTAATCTACTACATTAAGAAGTTAAAACAATGTTCATAAATCAATCAATTATTGATAGTTAAAGTAAATTGTACCTGGCTAAAAAACATAATATTTCTGCTCCTCCAGATTGTTCCCTTAGGCTTATGTCGAAGGCGAGGCAGAGTGTAGCGATAGAACAAATGTTCAATAAGCAATATAAGGCACCCAACAATCATGCCCATTCCGAGCAAAAGAAATACACCTGCAAACATATCAAGAATATTATTAGTACAACATTTTCCTATCAATATTATATTCTAAAAAAACATTCATTTGATATTGATATTATATACTAAAAAGAACAACTCTTTTGAATATATGAAAGAAGTATATTATTAATTACTTTGTTTCATAAAATATAATATATACTATGGTTTGTTTGGTAACATCTGGTTTAAATAGAGGAAAGGGAGAACAAATTGTTCTTTTAAAGAAAATACCTGTTTGAGTATTTTAGTTAGTAATAACATCACATTTTACCAACTAAATTAGAAGCAACGAAGATAATCTTATCAAAATCATAAGTATCTACTATAAGCCAACAAAGTGCAATCATCCAAAGAAACTTAGACTATAATTTGCAAACAAAAAATCACATATAACAACAATTTTCAGGAGATTTTACCGGAGAGGCAGGCTTTTATATTTTATTTTATATAAATAAAATTTTATTGTCATCAAGCAACAAACATGAGCAATAGACAACGTCAACTTGCAACTAATTATTAGCTAAACTATATAATGATATAGTTGAGCATATCACAAATCAATCATATCATACAGATAAAAACATTTCAATATTTAAATAACAATCAATTTTAAACACTAACAGATACAAATTAAAAAGTATAAAATTACATTAACACCTATGTACAGAAAAATTTCTATAAACAAAAAATTTTTATATAAATAATGACAATGCATTTCAATTTAAAAAATAAAAATTACAACATAAAGCAAAAACCTAGTTATATAGTAGAATTTACAGTGTACATTATTGAAACAAGTATAATAATCAAATAAATAATTTCAAGGAACTTAAAACTATATATCCACAACTATACTATGATCAAAGAATTCACTAAGAGAATACATTGAGGTTTCCACTAACCAGCTGAACAATTTAATTTTGAATCTAACCAAAGGTTCCTTTATTTAAATTTGTGGTAATTTATTATACATTTTCAGTCCAATAATATCATAGCTATTCTGGGACTTTGACAGTCTTTGAAAAAGAATATTTAAATTATTTTAATTTCTTGTTGCATGGGAATGTATATCATGCCTAAGTATTTTGTGCACATTAGTTTTTAAATGAATTAAAACTGTGTATAGATTCAAATTTATGACTGTTAAAATTCTTAATTTAATAAATAAAGGCCTGCAATGGTCTAAATTACCTGATCCAGATATTGTCCTTATAGCCTTTTTCTGTAATAATAATACACTATTTACATAACAACAATTACCCCAAAACAAGATACCACACAAAACTACACTTTGAAAAAAAAGCAAAGTATGATGATCTTACATAGCTTTCAGGAACATGATTTTTAAGATTTTTTAATAGATAAATGTACTAGTGATAGTTTACTGGTAATATAATCAATGTGGAGCTTCCATGACAACTTATTATCTATATATACACCTAAAAACTTAACACTACTTAACATATTTTTTGCTGGAATATCTTTTAAGCTAAAAACTATTTGTTGGGTTTTACTATCATTTAATAGGAAAAAAATTGCCCTAAACCAAATTGCAGTTTCAGCTAATATCTGTAGTGTATAGGTTGAGAGTGTTTGAAAATCTATGTTTGTATCAAGGAAGCTAGAGTCATCTGCGTAAAATATTGACTGAACTTTTATTATACATGGAATATCATTAATCATTAAAGTAAATAGGACTGGTCCAAGGACCGAACCCTGTGGAACTCCAAATTTTACTAATTCTACTTCAGACTTATTTTTACTGATACAAACTATTTGTTTGCAGTTGGATAAATATGACTTTACTAACTTAATGCTCACAAAACTCATACCATAATGCCTAAGTTTATTCAGCAGAATTGTGTGGTTAAAACTATCAAATACTTTACTCAGGTCACAAAATGTAGCTTGAGCAAATTGACCTTTTTCAAAAGCATCAAACACTTTTTTAATCAATGAGTCACTTACAGTCACAGTTGATCTACTTTTAGTAAAGCCAAACTATGAATTGTTTATAATTTGATGCTCACTTAAATAATTACAAATTAGCAATAATATTACAGACTCGAAGATCTTTGAAAATACAGGAACTAATGATATTGGTCGGAAGCTTGATGCACAACTTTTTTAGCCTACTCCAAAATTAAACACAAAAGTAGAACACAATCGAAGATGACATTTTGTTATTACAAAGTAATGCTTACTTCATTATTTCATACTATGATTTGTGATCATGAAAATTTTACTTTCATTTGTGTTCTTTTTTTGAATTGGGACTGTTTTGAAAATGGACTTTTGAACAAGGCATAACTTCTTTTCCTGTGAAATCTCACAAACATACTTTAAACTAACCTGTAACCGCAGCCACTCCCAGTGGTCGAGGTTGAGCCATGTCCGTGGCTAGTTTAAAACAAGGAAGACCACCGTACCACTTCTCCTGCAGGATGTCCATATAGCCATTGCTGGAATACTTGGCTATCACCGCAGATATACTGTCCTTGTAAGTGAACATTTATATTATAAAACAGTTTTAGAAAACAGAGATATATTTATTTTTACTTTATAATGAAAATATTGTAAATTTAAACATTTGAGATTTGGCCCTTTACCTATAGTCTAAGGCATATACCTGATCTGAGAACAAATTTAATCTAAATTGACGTTAAATTGATCTTCATATATGCAAATAAGGTCCATAGTTTATTGGATTGTAGATCCACACCTAAGTAACTATGAAGTTCATATTTTGGAACGTTTGATTTAAATATTTCTAATGAGTACTTTGATTTCAATGATGAAGCTTCTAGAAAAAAATCAACCACACAATTTATTTTATAAATATTATAAATTGAATTTTATTTTTGGGTATTAATGTTCTAGTTCTAGGGAACAATTTGTTTAAAACATCACAAGCTCACTTTGAGTGGGAAGCCTTTAGTCATCCCCACAGCGTATGTATCTTCGTTAATGGCATCTCCAATTTTCTGCAGTTTACATCCATGGTCAGTTGCACGATAGTAGTCCAGTATGGGTGTGTCAGCTATCAGGATGTCCAATGAACCATTCCTGTAAAGACCATTATAGTGGAAAAAATATGCAGATGCCAAAATATTGTATTTTACCAAGATCTTGACACAGTATTGGTACCTTTTGAATATTGATTGTTTTTGAAAAGGTAATAATTTAATTTATGAACCATTGAGTGTATTTTTGTTAAATGTATATGGTTGCAAGATCTTACGTTACTAAAATGCCAAGATTTGATCATGTCAACTATCTTAACAACAAAAATTTCAAAAAATGCATGGTTAGAAAATAAAACACCTTAAAGAAGATTATTTAAAAGGAATTGAAGAATGAAAGTAAAGTTTTAATAGTTGGAATGAACTGAAGATTGATATAATCACAGATCAAGTATTATGCACAAATATTATGGTAATCGATTTCGTTGAACCACACTCACCTTCCTCAGACCAGAGGGATTCACAAAAGAATCACAGAGTAATAAGTAAATATAAGACTTTTAAAAATTGTAAAATAAATGACAGCCCCATTAAAAAGGAAGGGCACTTTCCCCAAACAATGAACAATTTATTTTGTACTGAAAAATATATGACGCATGTGATGGTGGGTTAGTGGAACATGTGTCCTTTAACATGGCTTTAAATGGCTTTGGGTCCATTTAAATTGCCATACTATTAAATACAGTAGTTTCACTTTTCTAGAAAAAGCTTATAACAACAAATTTATTAGAGGAAGGACAGTCAGCTTACGTTGTATTAACAAGTAGTCCAGCTTCTTTATATAGCTAAAAAAATAAAAATCATTCCTCTCCTGTTGGAGCTTTATAGATATTTTTGAAATTTAAAAGAGGTGAAACATCTTGTACACTGAGAATTATTTACATAAGAATTTAAATACGAAACTTTGATTGAAATGCAAATTAATAAACATATAAAAAATATATAGCCTAAAAGTTGGCGGCCCTGAGTTTTTATGCTATGGTATATCTGTGAAAGGTACCACTTACTTTAAATGTTGTACACCTGTTACAATATCCTTCACAGAATATCTTTGCATATGTTCCCAGAGAACGGGATTGGCTCTATGGATGTAGTAGTCAGCGGCTGAAGCTCTGGGAGTCCCCACTCTAGCTGATAACAGCTGTTACCACAAAAAAAATATTCATTCATCTGCCTATATTAATTAATATATATTCCAAGATTATTGGTATTAACAATATACTATAGATAAAAAAGTCAAATAAATTTGAGATATTAGTAAATCATTTGTTTCAATTGAACAAATTTGAAGTTAAAATGTAAACATTTTTTAGCTGTTTCAAAAATTCAATGCTGAAACCAATAATGACCTGAATTAAAAAATGTAATCTATGTTTCTCTTTTCGTTATGACAGTTTATCTCCAAACACATGGCAGTTCCAACATGTTTTCCCTAGAATGAGTCAGACTATTCATTTTATCCAGTTCAAGGGACTGTCACTCTCAGAGCTGTTCTATCAAATGCAAGTCTTATTGCAAAAAACGTTAGACATGCTTTTTCTACCCAATGAGTCTTTGTAAAAATCTATATAAGAAAATACAGTAAAAAAGGGAATAAAACTTATCTAAATAAGTTACTATTAAGAAATAAAAAAATTGTTTGAACATATAATAATTATAAAGGCTTTAGGCCTGGTGTGTTCGAACTGGTTTCACTACCTAAGAACATCCCTTGACAAAAATCCATATCTTAGAAGGTTTTAATGATATTACTACTTTAGTCAGTACATTAAAATGCATGTTAGTGTCCAATTTTGCCTGATATTCTGAATACTAATAGTTTTGTATTAATGTTACTAATCATATGATAATTTTAGTATATCCTCAAAAATTCTATCTAGTTTTATACTGAATAATTATTATTAATAGTCCTGAAATTAAAGTAAATTTTTATTTTCTTCAGTATTTCTGTTACTTTTCTCTGTTTCTATATTTTTTTCAGATTGAGGACTTACATACATACATATCTTACTTTTTTTCTGCACCTTGATAGAAATATGTAGACAGCTACTTAATTGTATTTGTAGCTGACAAACTGAAGTAACTACTTACACTTCGGTCATGGTAGTCCCCCACGGCATTGTGAAAGAAGAGGCCTGCAATGAGGGCTGCGATGTTGGCTGTGTAGCTGGCCACAAAGATTACAGAGAAACCTCCCCAAACATTAATGAGGAACTTGTTCGGCCAGGACTTGGGAGCCTTAAAGGCGACTAGATGGCCACACAATAGGCCCCAGCATACCCACAAAGCAGAGGACATGCTGTAACACAAACCAACCAAGCCAAGTTTGGCACTAATACAACATAGTGTTTTTTTTCTTTTCTTCTATCTCAAAATTGGGGTATTTTTGAATATTTAAAGTTAGTTTCATATACTTCCATACTAATCATTTAATGTTTGCCATCAACATGGACACTACTAGAGTCTGGGGTGTCTATATGCGATAATTGTTAGAATATAGGTGTTGTGCAGGGGAGAGTATTAACTATCAGGCTTGTCAGTTTGCCGAAAATCAGATGATACTATGTGGTTTGGGTTCCACACTAAATAGTAAATCCCTAAGTTACTTTGAAATTTGGGCCTTTCTAAGGAATAGACAATCTTAATGAATAATAATTAATAATTAGTAACAATGGTTAACTCGTTCATCTACACTGATTCACCATCCTTATTCTCTCATATCTTGATAATGGGTTTCTTTATCAACACAATAAAGAATATTCTAGCAACAGATGTTTAAGTAGAGCATGGATACTTCTTCTCAACAAGTATAATGTCTAGTTTAAGAAACTGAGACCTAGGTAAGTCCTCTTCTAACACTGTGTCTGTTACCTAAATACAACAATTGTTTCATTTCTGGATCATTGCCTCGGATCATTTTTCAGTTAGTGCTCTTTTACTGGGAAATACCATTTCTTACTATAGAAAGCTAACAAATAATTTATTTTTCTTACAACATTGATCTATGACTTGTAAATTAAAATAATCTAACCAAAATGGAACAGTAATTTTATGGCATTTGTCCAAAATATAACAGGTGAGCATGCATTTTATACTATATAAATAGACTAGGGGACACCCCTGCATGCTTCGTGTACCAAGCCCGACTCTCGCTGCGCTCGACACACCTTGGTTTCCAGCCTCGGCATGTGGCTTTTGACTATACAGTAAGTAGATTAGCTGTATAAAGTAAAATCACAATATTAAATTGATTTACAGTTTCGCAACCACATTACTTGCGTTGTTATCTATTTAATAGTATGAATGCCTACTATGATTAGTATGAATTGGTATTACTTAACCTATTTCAAACATGTTCGTTTCATTTGTTTTTGTTTAGCATCTGAAGATTATGCATCAATAGAATAATGTCAAATATACAAAATAAACATGTTTGTTTAATTACAAAACAGCTGTTATTAATTTACTAAAATCAACCAAATGTTATTCTTATGGAAAAAGGAAATTTGAGGGGCTATTTGTACCCCTTAGGAATAGAATTTTGAAAAATCCTTTCTTAATGGGTTTGATACTAAAGCTAACTTCCTTTAAAATTTCGTATAAATCTGTTCGGTGGTTTTGAGATTTCGTGATGAGTGAGTGAGTCTGTAGTATTTGGCTTTTATACAGGGTGAGTCTCTACTGACACCATTAAATGTACCTGTTTGTTGTACTCACGAAAAGAAACAAAAAAGTCCATATTAACCTGTGTCCGATTCTCAACCGTTTGGCTGTAAGGGCTCATATTGTGTGTTTTTAAAATTACTTGACATTAACTCACTGATTGAGCTACAAAAACCAAAGAAAAACACCTACCAGATTCTTATTAATACCATGGAAAATATCGTTAAATTCTCTATAAATGTCAATTATTTTGCTAGCAAACGTAATTAAAAACTAGATTTCCTAGATAAAGTTTATAAAACAAATATGCAACATGTATGTTTCTCCAATTGTTCAAGACGCCATATCAGCACATAAATGTAGTAAAGTTAAGTAGAAAACTTTCTCACTAATAAGCTTTGAAATAGATGTATAATTGAATTAGGTTGATATCATGAAGCCATAAATAACACCTAAAATATTTCATAAAACATGGTTCATTCGGTTGTACATTGTCACTCTTTACGAAATAAAAAACATAATAACTGTAATATTTAGATAATCATGCTTTATTATAACAAAAACTACTTTAACAAGTGTTCAATATGTCCACCATTTTCACTTATGATGGTACGGACTCGATTCCTCAACTCTCTTACACTTGCCTCTAGATTGATTTCATTTCTAAGGCGTCTAACAGCCCTCACGATTCGATGTCTCAATTCTTCGGCTGTTTGTACTGGACTTCTGTACACTTCTTACTTCAAAGAACCCCAGACGTAGTAATCAACAGGGTTGAGGTCAGGGGACCGTGGTGGCCAAGCAACAGCACATGTTGAAGTGTGGTGGTGCTCCATCTGCCTGGAAAATAATGCGCCAACGCAATTCCAACGGCAAGTCTTTGAGAAGGTCTGGTAGGATATTATTTAGAAATTGAAGGTATTGAACTCCAGTTAATCATGTAGGGAGATCAAGGTAGGGACCTATCAGCTTGTCCCCTATCAGTCCAACCCACACGTTTAACTGAAACCTAGTTTGGCTCCGTGATTCACGACAAAGATGTGGGTTTTCAGTGTCATAGAAGTGTTCATTGTAGTAGTTAAAAACACCATCTCGTGTAGATGTAGATTTGTCTGTCCACAAGATTGTTTTAAGAAAATCTGCATTATCGTGCTGTAAAACCCATTGACAACATTGACGTCTCAGAGGAGGGTCTCTGGGTTAAATTGTCTGGACACGAGTAAAGTGGTATGGGTGTATTTGATTTTTACGCAAGAGTCTCGACACAAACGACTGGCTTACTACACATTCAGTAGCAATTCTTCTTGTACTTGTTCTCGGATCTCTTTTGACTTGGGCAAGTACAGCTTCCTCTAACCCAACATCTTGTATGATGTTACCAACCAAGCGGTCATTGACAGGAAATCTACCAGTTTCACGCAGAAAATTATGAACCCTTACAAATGTTCTTACATCAGGAATTCTTCTCTCTGGAAATCAACGAATGTATTCTCTGCGACTTTCAGCTGCATTGCTAGAACACAAACCGTACACAAAATGTATATCAGCATATTCTACATTAGTAAACGGATTCATAGTTCACAACAAACGTTTGACGCAATGCCACAATAGAACAAATGCTAATACACTCACTAATTTTAAACTAATTATGCTTAAGTATAAAAATGAAAGTAAAAATAAATATTTTCAAACTGTCCAAAGAAGATGATTTGTGTTTTCAGAGACTAATATGAGTAACTTTTGTTCAAAATGGGGTGATCCGGCTCGAAGGACCACACTAATGATCTGGTTCGAAGGACCACACTAAATGTCGGGTAGAGAATGTTAGTGTTTCTGTTAATGAACACGGAGGACCACTGCTCTTCCGGAGCAGACGGGGGAATAAACTAAGGACGTAAATAATTAATTAGAGAGAATTGACTCACCACAGAGATTGGTTGACCACGTATCCAACAGGAGTAGTTGGAGACACTTTTGGTAATCCAGTTCACCTTCCTTTGTCACAGTTCTAAAGCAATGAAGAGTAGTCGCGGAAGTACGAGTGTTTCGAGAGTCCAGAAGACCGACCACGTACCGCACAAACGAGGTTCTTGAAGGTCTGGATGAGTAGCACAGAGTTAGAGAGAGTTACAAGAGGTAGAGTTAGAATTTAAAGAGGCACACAATCACTAATTGTTGAGTTGGAAACGAGACCCGCGACCTTACACTATGAGAGACTAAGCGTGAGTGTATGTTGTGTGGCGCGAAACCGTCGCCTGAGGTCGGTTTATTCCTGAGCACCAATGAGAGCTCGAGTTTGGGGTAGCGTGATGTTTATTCTGAGGGCAGATAACCCTCTCTCTCTCTTGGCTTTAGTGAACATGGAAAATACCAAAAATCAAATCTTATAAATACAAAATATATCAACTATGTACAATCATCTTATTACCTAACATGGGGTAATATTTACAACAGCTGATTTCAGGTATAGAATAATAATAAAAGTGTAACAGTGGATTTCAAATAATAGTCCAATCAGCTGATTATGGAAGTTACATACAAAACAAAATAAAAAAAGGAACAGGTTGAGTTTGGTAGTTAAGTGCAACCGAATAAACCATGTTTTATTAAATATTTTAGGTGTTATTTTTGGTTTCATGATATTCAATCCAATTAAATTATACATCTATTCCAAGCTTATTAGTGAGAAAAGTTTTCTACTTAACTTTACATTAAATTAGACTACATTTATGTGCTGATATGGCTTCTTGAACAATTGGAGAAAATGACATGTTGCATATTTGTTTAATAAACTTCCTCTAGGAAATCTAGTTTTTATTTACGTTTGCTTGAAAAATAATTGACACTTATAGAAAATTTAACGATCTTTTCAATGGTATTAATAAGAATCTGGTAGGTGTTTTTGTTTTATTTTTGTAGCTCAATCAGTGAGTTAATGTCAAGTAATTTTAAAAACATACAATATGAGCCCTTACAGCCAAACGGTTGAGAATCGGACACGGGTTAATATGAACTTTTTTGTTCCATTTTGTAAGTACAACAAACAGATAAATTTAATGGTGTCAGTAGAGACTCACCCTGTATAGATTGCTAAACAATTTGAAGAAAAAAATTGGTTTAATAGGTTGTAAACAATGTGCCCTAAGTCTTTACAATTTTGGTTTTCTAGTTTTACGTTTCAAGATAAACAGGTCTTTGATCAACTTTATATGATAAATGATAATTTAAAAAAATTTTATAGTATGTATTAGCATTTACTAGAAAAAGGCAGTTGTTGGAGACTTTAACAATGGTAACATTTAATTAACAGAGCAATTTTTGGAATAGCACTTATCTAATACATGAATTTTATTGAACCATCAGCTCAGTTGAGGATTCTAGCTACAGACCGTGAACTCCATAATCAAAGTCTCAAGCCACTCAACTTCTATGAGAGCAATATTGCCTACATAGAAGTATAGCCTACGTATTGCTATCACTTTTAAAGTGCTACTAAGATAACAGGAGAAGGAATTAAATATTAGATGCTTAGAATCTAGATCAAATAAAATCCACAGTACAAAGCAGTTGTGTCGTGGTGTTTAAATATTGATCTCCCGTCACAGAGTTAAATCCAGGTATTGGAACTATTCAACACCTGCTTGTCCAATTGAATGAAGACCAGCTAATCACCGCTGAAAATAATGCAATGGGCAATTATAAACTCTGTGACCCATAGTTTGAATTTCACCTTCACAATCACATGACTGATTATTTGCCATTCTCCACTTATATTTTCAGTAGGTGCATGTTTCCACACCCGTGCAAAAATGTCTCAACATAGCCCATTCCTTACGAGGGAGGTTCGTTCCACCGATGTGGTAGTAGCGTCTGATATAACAAACTTGTTAAGACCGTCAAACATATTATAAGTTAACATCTAATTAGTTTTTGGAAAACATTCATTTGAAATAAACTGAGAAGCTAGTTGAAGATATGTTTTTCTGATTTAAGTCATCCTATACATTGTGGAATATCTTGCAAAATCGAAAGATTCACAGTAAATAGGATCTTTTTAAACTCTCCGAGAAGTGCCTCTTAGCATCTAGTGTTTGGATGAGTTATGTTGCACAGCACTGGAGTCTATGTTAGAGGGGTTGCAATAGGGAGCTTAATAGCCCTGCTTGGTTGAGTGAATTATAATTGCCTATGAGTTATATAATCTAGTTGCTGGAGATTACTAATATTTTATAGATCTACACAGATCTCATTTTGGATTATCTCTAGGAAAAAATTAACATTCAAGGTCATAAAAGAATGAAAAATATATAAAAAAATTTAAATCTTAGACAGATTTAGGAATACCTGGTTGTTGCTTAATGTTAGCTTCTAGGATAGCAAGTATCTTTGTGATAAACAATTTAATAACTTAATGATACGCAGAACTAAGATTGTATAGTAATGAATACAGCAGTAAATGATAATATATGAAGGTAGAAAGCATTACTAAAATCTGACTATGATATTTTGAATGCGAGGAAAAGGCAGAGTTTAAAGATGTGAAAATTTCAACAATTGGAGAGGACCCAAATGGAGATAAAGGAAAATCTTGCAGAAATATGTCCCCATAAATAAAGGATCATATTCCTTCCGTAGGTTTTGATACCTCTATTGAATATATATATATTCAATAGACAACACAGTGAATAAATAAATTCTGTTAAAAAATGCTAGTAAATAATTACCTTGTGAAAATAGGTAGTAATTAATATATATAGCAACTGATATAAATGAAATATTAAATGACTTTAAAAATGTCTATGAGTCATTGTAACAAATTTACAATACCCCAGGGAATGTATCAGGTTACAAATACAGTCTAGTAGTAAAGAAACTGGCAACCATATCATGACGTGTCAGCATTAAACAACAAAGTTACCATGCCAGCTATTTCTGACAGTGTTTGAATACTGACAAATTTATCAATTAGGACTTATATGATATGTACTTCAATGCTATACAATTTATGTTCAAGCTTAAACATTGTTTATTTGTTTTTTCATAGTACTATATTAATTTAAAACTATATTCAGCATTCAGCCTCGTGTGTAAACATCGTTAGTAACCCACTTGTGCATCCCAGTCTTTGGTCTTGTGGGAGGGTCTTCCTACATACTTGCAAGTGAACTCTGTGTGTCTTTATGATCACTTGAAGATCCCGCCAGTAGCCCACTTGTGCATCCCAGTCTTTGGTCTTGTGGGAGGGTCTTCCTACATACTTGCAAGTGAACTCTGTGTGTCTGTGTGATCGCTTGAAGATCCCGTCAGTAGCCCACTTGTGCATCCCAGTCTTTGGTCTTGTGGGAGGGTCTTCCTACATACTTGCAAGGGAACTCTGTGTGTCTGTACGATCACTTGAGGATCTTGTCAGTTGATTAGTCCACTTGTGCATCTAAGTCTTCGGTCTTGTGGGAGGCTCTTCCTGCATCCTTTCAAGGGAACTCTGTGAGTCTGTATGATCACTTGAAGATCCCGTCAGTAGCCCACTTGTGCATCCCAGTCTTTGGTCTTGTGGGAGGGTCTTCCTACATACTTGCAAGGGAACTCTGTGTGTCTGTACGATCACTTGAAGATCCCGTCAGTAGCCCACTTGTGCATCCCAGTCTTTGGTCTTGTGGGAGGGTCTTCCTACATACTTGCAAGGGAACTCTGTGTGTCTGTATGATCACTTGAGGATCCTGTCAGTAGCCCACTTGTGCATCTAAGTTTTCGGTCTTGTGGGAGGCTCTTCCTGCATTCTTTCAAGGGAACTCTGTGAGTCTGTATGATCATTTGAGGATCTCATCAGTAGATTAGTCCACTTGTGCATCCAAGTCTTTGATCTTGTAGGAGGCTCTTCCTACATCCTTGCTAGGGAACTCTGTGAGTATGTACGATCATTTTAGGATGTCAGCCTTTGGGTTTGTGAAGAAGCTATGCCTTTAGCTGATTGAGCAGACTCTGCCTGTAGCATTATTTGAGTTTTTTAGCCTGCAGGTATGTAAAGGGACTGGGTAAATTTGGGTTTTCGGTCAAAATTTTTAATTTTATAAATTTAGGGTTATATTCGTATTGAGAAGAAGAAAATGTTTAATTTTATAACTCACTTGAGTAGTTTTAGATAGCAATACACATATTTTGAGTTTTGGGGTAGTGATTCCTAGTTACTTAAAATTTTCCAAAGCTTTATAGTATATTAAGATTCGGAAGAAAAATATTTTAGATTGATATGCCACTAACAAATATTTTAAAACAACATATTTTTTTCATGGTTAATAATGTTGTATGTATAACTTTCCTCAGACTTAACTAATTTTAGGGATAGAAAGTATATGAAAGGGCTTCAGTACAGAGTGTTCTTAGACCAAGATGAACTTTAAATGACAAGTAGTTTCTAAGTAAAGGATAGCAGTAAGGAAGAAATCGGTGCAAGTAGAATGAGACGCTTGTTAATTTTCTCAGACTCAACCAACTGAATGAATAAAGAAGCACATGAAATAGCTTGCTGCACTGCTTGTTCTTGGACTTAGATGAACGTCTTACTTCAAGTTGTTACTATTAGTGGACAGATGAGTGTCTCCCACAGGAGTGTGAGCAGTGAGATTAACTTGGTTGCCCACTAATAAGTTCCCCCAGGCCCAACTGGTTTGAGTCATTAAAGAAGCATATGAAAGAGCTTGCTGCAATACTTGTTCTCGGGCCTAGATGAACGTTGTACTTCAAGTTGTTCCTATTAGTGGACAGATGAGTGTCTCCCACAGGAGTGTGAGCAGTGAGATTAACTTGGTTGCCCACAAATAAGTTCCCCCAGGCCCAACTGGTTTGAGTCATTAAAGAAGCATATGAAAGAGCTTGCTGCAATACTTGTTCTCGGGCCTAGATGAACGTTGTACTTCAAGTTGTTTACTATTAGTGGACAGATGAGTGTCTCCCACAGGAGTGTGAGCAGTGAGATTGAGTTGGTTGCCCACTCATAAGTTCCCCCAGGCCCAACTGGTTTGAGTGATTAAAGAAGCATATGAAAGAGCTTGCTGCAATACTTGTTCTTGGACTTAGATGAACGTTGTACTTCAAGTTGTTCCTATTAGTGGACAGATGAGTGTCTCCCACAGGAGTGTGAGCAGTGAGATTAACTTGGTTGCCCACTAATAAGTTCCCCCAGGCCCAACTGGTTTGAGTGATTAAAGAAGTTTCTATAGAGCTTTATTCATCGATTGTTTTAATAATTTAAGCAGCTTAGTGGAATAATTGGGCCTGAGAAACCCGCTTTTCATGATTATTATAAAATATTAGCGTATACAAAATATATTTTTATTTGTTTTGTAATCATACAAAAATAGTCTTAATTGATTAATTAGTACAGTAGATTTATATCAAAACAACTCAACTGTAGTTAAAGAGATACATTAAACAAATCCAGACAGTTTCTGCTTTAAAATTCCTTTAAATGAACTATGTGATTTATTTCAACATAAATAAAACTGAAACAAATATATATCAAAGAAAAAAGTTGCAGTTGAACAATAGCCATTGTTCTCAGGAAGCACTGCTGTGACATTGATAAATATAATATGTAGCAGTAATATATTGGAATATTTCTTTCAGTTTGTAGTTCGGTTATTACATGATGATATGTGTCTCTGAAAATGGATGTAATGTAAAGATTTGTGTTTATAAACAGCTAAAAATTGTATGTCATCTAGGAGGCTATCCTTTTCTTTATGGAGAGTGTCTAGTCATTAAATCTAATATAATTAATTTTTCGTGAGTTTAAACTATAAAATGTGTCTCTGTACATATAGCAGGTGAACTGCAATAAAAATAACCATTAACACATGTTTTGAATGATTAACTCATCTAAAATGATGAAAATGATGAACATTTAAATGCATCTTAAACAAGAATTTTCATAAAAATAAATTAATGAAAATATATCATGAAGTTATTTGGTATAATCTGGTCAACATGGGACAAAATCACACCCATGACAAATACTCTAATCTAGTATTAAATAATCCATAGAAAACAAATTACGCTATCACTAAACACTGTTTGACCTAGTGGTTTTTATTGACTTTTATTTGAATTTACAAAAATAGTGTAGATAATATTTTAGAATACAGTTGTATAAATAGCTGCTTCCTAAATAAAATTAAAATTATAGAAAATTTATTAGGTGTTGATCTTTTTTGGTAAATAATTGTTATCGAATAGAAGACTAAACCGTATGACTAAAGAAAATTTCCGCTGTCACACAGGATTTGCTCTCCGTACTCCTTCAACTCTCCTAAATTCTCTAATGACTAAGGATAAGCCAATCATCCTCTCTGTCTGACCCTGGTTGGGCTTCCCATCCTCTTAAAAAGAGTGACTATGAATGAAAGGGTACACACTTTGCAGAAAGATTTCCTGTTGAAAAGCTTAGTGTGGCTTACTAAGAGGTGGCTTACCTGAAATTTTTGCTTCGTTGGCGACCCCATGGATTAAGGCCGAAGGGACTGAGCCACTCGTAGATGGCTACAGCCACTGCGGTTACGTTCAGAGAGGTGAAAATAGCGATCCACAGTTCAGGAGAGAATGGCAGTAAGAAGGCAAGCAGAGGGATGTCGGTGCGCTGCTTTGGCGCTGCTAGGAATGACACACCACTGAAGAAGTACGGTACGGAGAAATCTATCACTTGTGTTCTAAAACAAGATGTGACATCAACAATTATCAAGTAACATACTTGTATTGTACTTATCATACTTGTATCATTATGTATTGTAACATACTTGTATCATTATGTACATAAATAACAGTACATAATGATTCTGTTATACTCATACCAATTTTACATACAAACCATAATAAAAAAAAAAAAACACATTTCAGTTTGTATTATTGAATTAAATCTATACATAAACATAATTAAAATAAAGACACATTAAAAGCAACAAACTTGGAAATTACATACAACAATTCCTTTCTTTTCTTAACAATCTTGCTAATTTTTCCATCATTCATATATTTCATTATATTTTAACACAATCCAATTTTGTTTGTGTATTTAAAAATTGCAGATGACCACTTTTAACTAGGTATACTTTTGATATACATGGCCATGAAATGCATAGCTATGTCTAATATTCTCAAAGTCACATCGCTATTGGATGTAAATAGGTTATTTTGTATAGGTACCTAAAACAGTATCGAGATGAAGAAACTTACTTAAAATGATAATTGTAATTCGAAGAAATAAAAAACACACACTCTCCAACACGAATTAAAAATATACTTGAGGGCTTAGGAAAATAAGGTTTCATTTGGAATAACAATATTTAACTAAAATAAAACTATAAATTAGGCAACAAAACATACCAAAGTAAAACAAAACATAAATTACTTATGTTTTATTAATATCTTGCTTTTGCTTGTTTTCAAAGTGCCTCGGGTATATTTTAAATTTGTATTAGATAATTGTGTTTTTTATTTCTTCAAATTACCTAAAAGAGCTTTGCCGACATTAAACTGTTAAGAAAATCCCTTAATCTATTGGATAAGACTATAGGTACATTATAATTTGGATTTATTTCTTACAAGCAAAAATGTGATCCAGTTTAAAAAAAAATGTGTTGAATGTCAGTCAATGACCATGAAATTGTAACAGAATAGTCAAGATGTGACTGGAATTTTCTTTTATAATAATTTTTTGCTCACAATAAAAAGTCTTGTTTGTTGGGTGGGTGAAAAAACTTTAATAGCATTGTTTGTTTGTATGGTCAATTCAGATACATCGCAATAAAATGTTTAAAATTCCTTTATTAGAACAATAGTGTTGTATTGAAAGAATTAGCATTCCTATATCACTACATATATCAGGTCTATCACTCTAAATTTACTGATTCATTTTTTCATCCACTTCTAACAATATCTCAAAGTTAAACTAAAAATATATACTACAGTAAAATGATATAAATTTGTTGACTTAGGAATAATGTTACAATAAAAGAGGAGCATAATTATTTATTACTTTAGAGTTACTACAGATACATAAAGATAACAAATCAAGAGAAAAGTCAACAATAGGATTTGTTCAAGAAGAAAGACAAACTAAAAAATAGAAATAGAAGAGAGAAAATACTGGCAAGTGGCGTTTATTTTCAAAGGGGCTAAGTTCTCACAAATACAGTTTGGTATTGGGTAAGTTCCTAAACTAAAGTTTGTCAGAATCTATTGCAAAGGAAGCTGACAAAAAGAGAAGAAATCCGCTTTGATTAAAGTATTGTGTTCTTTTTATTTATTCTTAAACAGTACAATTATTCCAAATAAAAACCTAATTTAGTATTTTATTGGTATTACCAATTAAAATTAAAATCTATGTGCAGTTAATTTGTTGAATAATTTTTAATCTGAGCATATATAAATACTACTATGTTTACCTCAAAACAATATATATTTTTTGTAGCAAATTCTCTATGTTTGACAAAATAACTCTTGATAATATTCATGCACATTGTATATCTATTACCTTAGATAAAGATTTAGTAAGACTGTTTTAGAACGATATAGTCGACCATTGATTTACTCGTATGTATACATTGACATAGTTAACAAGTTTCTACCGGAAGTGAAACGAGGATCCTCAGTGAACAGCATGTAATTGTTGATAAGTTATTGCTTATAATGAAGTGATAATTTGTTCCTGTTAACAGCCTGAAGCTTGTAACACAAACACATAGAGATTTTTTTTATTAATTAAAATATATCTTCAAGGTGATATGCTTTAAACAAAAGAATTGAAAATATCAACTACATTCGAGTTTCGAAAGCCATAGTTTTCATTGTCAATGATGTAACTAATTACTTTGTAATTTAAAATTTTGAGGAACCATTATTACATATATATATATATATATATGTGTATATGTAGTTTTTATAAATTAAAATTTCTTATCAAAGACAATATATTACAGAACAACCAGTTATATTATTGCTTGATTAAACAAAATTACCTAACAGATTAAAATTTTGAATGAATGCATAAAATTTCTAACAAATCTTCTTGACACTTTGTCTCGTACCACTCCTACATCAATATCTGAGGGATTTTGGCTTTTGCTTACCCCATTGTCTGTGATCTAAAGAATCACTTTGGACAAGATTTTTGATTTCAGGGCTTGTTTTCTTTGTGTCACTGACTTTCTATTTTTCATAATTATTTATTTTTTAAGAATTCTTGTTTACTAGTTGCCTTGGAGGGTTATTCACTTATTTTCTCAACGGACCAGTACTTCGATAAACCTTTAGATCAGCTTGGTTTTATTATATATGTGTTAAATAGGTTGAGTAATATTTTGTTTTGTTTTGTATGGTGTAATGTATGTTTAATTGGTTTGCAATGTTGTATGAATATTATATGTGTTTTATTTGAGAAACTAAATTATTATTATTAAATCATTATTATTGGTTATTGTCAATCAGCTCCAGGTTTATTGTCCAACCCACCTCCTCATCCACTGTTCCATCCTAGGTGTTTGGCTAAGATAATATTCTTTGTACTATACTTTTACATATGGTTTCTAAGGTCTATTTAACACAGCTTCTATATCTGGTGTAGCAGATTTTGTATAATTTTTCTAAATTACACCATTCACGTCATAACTTGTTGGACTGAATTATGATGTAGATCCTATTCAAATCCTTTGTAATAATTTTATATATAGGTCACAACCGATGTACGAGGGTAAATAAATATTGAATAAATGAAAACTGTAGATTTCAAAGTCAAATTCAAATTCTTTTATTAACTCATTACATCTTATAAAAGTACAAAGTACTGTACCAAGACAGGAGTTTTGTCATAATATTCTAGTCATTTATCCGCTAGTCAAAAATACATTGATATAATTAATATAACATGTTTAAACAATCTAACAATAATTCAACACTAATAAAACCATATATAAAAGTCAACAATACTAAAACTTCAACAATAATAATAAATAAATTTTACATATAACCAAGATTAAAACTACTTTAATCAATACAATAACCACAACAAATTAAACACATAAAACCAATTTTAAAACACTTAGAAACAACTATTATGAGAGACTAGAGTTATCAGCTCAAATATTAATCATTTATAAACTCATTTATTCCATAGTAGGCCTTTGCTATCAACATGCGTTTGATCTGCTCTCTGAACTTTCTTTGGCAAACTGATGGGCATTTTATGTTATCAGGCAGTTTATTATAAAGTTTAATTCCCATGTAGTAAATACCCTTTTTTAAGGCAGAGGTATTATTTTGGGGGTAGATAAGGAGATATCTGTTTCTTGTACTGTATGGTGTTCAGATTTTTCTTGTGAATACCATTTTAGATTATCCTATATTGGTATTCACCATTACAGTACAAAAAAACTATAGAACAAAATAATACATTTTTGTTCTATATTTCATCACAAGGGCATTTTTGAGTACTATGTTTTCTTCTTTTTTATTCTTACTTTCTTAAAATTTCCGTTGAGGTGTTCAGATATACATGTTTATCATAGATCACATCTATAAATCAAACATATTAGAAGCTCTATAACAATAACAATATGATGATGTTAGCACATTACAGCAAGAAACAATTATTAAAAGTTTTTGAACTCACTAGAGTCTTAACCTCAATTTTAAAACCGGTTCCATACTAAATTCATACCCTAATATCTGGTTTTTATTTAGTATTACAAGAGTATAAATAATAAGTCTTAATTAATTATTTTAAATGAATATATTTGTATAAATGAAATGGCTATCTCTTTCATTTACATCAGCGGTATAGCTGTGTCTAGTTTGAATAATGTATATATTTTAATGACAGTGCACAGAATAAGGTTTTAACAGTTACAATGTTTATTATCAAAAGGCGTTATCATAAGCATATGTATGCAAGTTATGATGCTCTTGATAACAATTTTACAGTTAGTACTACAACAAATTATGTTAAAGTGCACTGCACACTAGTTATGATGAAAATAAATGTTAGATCTCTGTTATTATACTATTAAACACTTTGGGTTTCAAAATACTCGTATAACATGTTGTTTAATAAATAAAAACATACATTTCCTGATATAATATTGTTAAAGTACTATATATAATAAAAACATTAATCATGTCTTTCCTTGGTATTGCCATTTTTATATCAGAAATAGAACAACGGCAAAACATGCTCAGTATCTTAGTTTTAGTAACAATAGGTCTATATACATAATTTGTTATCAATTTAAAAGTAAATGATTGCTGAGCCATTTAGGTCATTTGTTAATTGCTAATGTATTTTATTCAGAGGGATTATGTTATTGTTATTTTAAAATTATTGTAGTTGTTTGAATTTTCAGCCAGATAATTTCTTAGTTACTGTATTTTGATCAGTACTAAACTTTCAATACAATTATCCACAATTACTTTATAGAAATGCATATTTGAATAGCTTTCATTTAGGCGTATTGGTTTTGTATATTATAAAATAATATTGTTCACATATTACTACCTGGGGCTGCTGACACTGAGGGCAGAGAAGGACATGTGAGCGGCGCCAGACACCAGATCTCCGACGATGCCATTCCATTTCACCTCGCCGTTGGCCTGGACGACACGGGACCCATAGGCCTCATCAGACACGATGTACAGGTGGAAATCAAACTCAAGTTCTTGAGCGACATTTTCCAGCAAATCCATGCTGAGTCCGTAGCAGCAATTAGTCCTAAACCGGTACCTGAAGACAGAGAAAGAGAATAAAATATAAACCTTTTGACTGAATATTCAACTTCAGAATTGTATTATGGTAATATTTGGTTCTCTATATTTGCTCTATATTATAAAATAATAAATAAAGACAGTAAAAGAAAGTTATTATGTACAAATCTTTCTTCAATTCATTTCCAGTGACCAAATCTGTAATATATTGTACAAGTCATGAATCCTGCCAAATGTACTTTAGCCATCCAAACAATAGTTGCCCTTATCAACAATACAATCTGAAATTTGCTCTTCCACTTAATTGTCTGAATCTAGAAGTGGTGTGTATAAACCTTAAACATTTGGCATTCAATGAAGTCTTCATTTAGTACCTTAGCGAGAGTCTTATAGTTCATTTACCTTAAGTGAGGAACAGTTTCTTCTCCTTAATTATTAACTACACTTTTCTGTTGATACTACATTCTAATGAATATCTTGAGGCTATTTAATAAAACACCAGGAGCAAATTTATCAACCCCTAAAACTGAAGTCATATAACTGAAGACTTGAAACTTACAGTATTGGGTAAATTTCAAAAATGTACAGTATTGGGGATTAAATCAACAATAATGATTCCAGGATAGCCTCAAGGGGCATCCTTCCTTAGGTATCTAGCAACTTTTTTCATTTTGTTCACGTGAAGTAAAATATATTTAAGAGACATAGTAAACTATTTACTATATGCTTACTTTACTTTGTATCCTTTCTCTGTCTTAAATGTACTTTTTCTTGAAGATGAAATCAACTATCAATAATCAACGGAGACGTTCTTCTTGTTCATACACATTAGTATTAAGATGACATTTACTGAAGGGAGTAGAAAAGGAGCGTTGAAGATTTGTATCATTTTAAGAGGAAAACTGACATGTGTCTCAACTTGTACAATCCTAATTTGTTAGCATCTTCTTTTTTAAAATTGTAAAATTAAAGTTACTTTAATATGTATGAAGCTATTATTACAACTGTAAGAATTTTATGAAGGATAGAGTCTTGATATAAATATGAAATCAACTATCAATAATTAACGGAGACGTTCTTCTTCTTCATATACATTAGTATTAAGATGACATTTACTGAAGGGAGTAGAAAAGGAGCATTGAAGATTGTATCATTTGATGAGGAAAACTGACATGTGTCTCAGCTTGTACAATCCTAATTTGTTAGCATCTTCTTTTTTAAAATAGTAAAAATAAAGTTACTTTAATATGTTTGAAGCTATTAATACAACTGTAAGAATTTTATGAAGGATAGAGTCTTGATATAAATATGAAATCAACTATCAATAATTAACGGAGACGTTCTTCTTGTTCATATACATTAGTATTAAGATGACATTTACTGAAGGGAGTAGAAAAGGAGCGTTGAAGATTGTATCATTTGATGAGGAAAACTGACATGTGTCTCAGCTTTTACAATCCTAATTTGTTAGCATCTTCTTTTTTAAAATAGTAAAAATAAAGTTACTTTAATATGTATGAAGCTATTAATACAACTGTAAGAATTTTATGAAGGATAGAGTCTTGATATAAATATGAAATCACCCAAAATTGCAGAATTAAAAATTATTATTGATGGTTTAGACAAGAAATTCACATCAGAACTCAAATTTAACTCAAGTTTCCATTACAAAAAGATAGGAAATGTCCCAAACTCACTTTATAGTCAACAAATAACATTATTATATTGAGTACTTTTATGTTATTGACATTTATTGTGTTGAAGAATATATAAAACAAGGTTATTATAAAAATTGAAACTTTTATGATGGTTATAGTGTATTGTACATATGATATTAGTCTATAAACAACCAATATTTTTAAGAGACTTTTTTGATGTAAGTTATATCAATTCTTATATCTTTAAAATGTTTAGTTTATACATTTAAAAATAAAAGATAATGTATTATTTAATTGAATTGATACATATTAAGCAGTTTCAAACTACTCCAGCAAGAGTAGGGGACCCCCCTGTATGCTTCACGTGCCAACCTGATCACTTGCTGTGTCAAGACACCTCGTTAATGACAGTTAGTAGTAAGTTTCATTTGCTATGCTCGTGACACCTCAGCCTGTGACTTTTGACTACAAATATTAGTAGGTAAACTATATCAAGTAAAATTATAATACGTATTTACAGTACCTCAGTTATAGTACTTGCATTGCTACCTATTTATTAGTATAAACACCCGATGTTATTACTTCACCTATTTCCAAATTGTTCATTTTATTTGTTTTTGTTTGACAGCTGATGAATATTCAAATGAATAAAACAGATGCATTATATTACTGCATGAATAAACCCACGCTTAAAACCTTCTCTAGGGAAAAATACATAACTTCTCAAAATATCATTAAAATCAGATAATCCTTAATGTCAAACTAAACTTATAACATAACTAAACTGTGTAGATCACACTAAACTTGCACTGAATACAAACTTACTCTTCCTAACACCATGTAAAATCTAACCTTCTCTATATTATAAACATCATTATTTACATTCCAACACCTGTGAAAAGTTACAGAAATTTGAGGGCTTTCCTGTAACCTTCAGGGTAGAAATATTGAACAATGAAGACCTCATTGCACAACTACGAATAAGGAAATATTATTTATTGAAACCTCAACCATGGGAATTAATTGAATATGGAAGAAGTTATTCTAAAAAAAAAAAAAGAAAAATGGCTTCACTATTGTATATAAACATTTTTAATTTTATTTTATTTCATATTTTACCCGAACTTATTGTATCTTTTCAAAAAGTTTGAAACCTTACATTTTGTTATTTGAAGCAGCTACTATATATTCATTATATCACAAGTGAGAGATAATTGAAACTGGGTAACTGGGATAACTACATAACAATCTGGAAAAGTTCCACTTGTTTCTCAGAGTCAAGAGCTCTTGTGAAGTCATTCCGTGTAAAACTCAGCTTTAGGCAATGTCTAAACAATGCTTGAAGTAGGATCATCTGAGATTTTAATTTTAAATAATGCCCATTCTTTTCCTCCTTGTTGAAAAATTATAAGTAGAGATAAAAATGAAATTGTAAACTTATAATAAAGTTATTTTTATTATTTAAAGTGAAAGATTTTATTTTAACAATAAAAATGTACTATGAGATATATTTTAATCTATTTACCACATTTATAGCATATTAATACAAGAAAACGTAATAAATTATTGTGTAGGATATGGATGAAAAAAAATTAAATTATGTACCACAAACCTTTGAGGAGTAGGCCTAAAAACAACCTTTACCCTAACGAGTAAAAATAAAGGCAACCGGGAATAAATGTAAATAGTATAATAAACATTCTTTGATGAATCATAATATGATTTTTGTGAAATTACCATCTAGGACCGGGATAAATGTTTGTCTTCTAAACACCCAAACTGTATTCATGAGTGAAGTAAAGGTCAACTATGTAATTTGGTAGGAATTAATGCCAATAGAAATTTTAATTCTATAATGATCGACGAGAAATTCGCTACTAACAATTATGCCTTCTTGTACACTGTGCATTGATTCCAAATCTGATGGGTCAAAGTTCATTCTCAACTGCAGCATATATGTTTATTATTGATGTATAAAACAAACTTGTCAGTCAGTCAAAAACCAAACCTATACTGAGCTAAAAAGTATTTGTTTAGATAACAAAAAATTAAAGAAAGGAACATTGCACTTTGGACAGTGTTACCTATTTTTAGTTGAATATAGGGTTCAGTCCAGCCCCATGCCCTTTTATCTTGTATTTTATTCCTTCAATATAAAAAACAATGAAAATATGAACCATGATTTTGGTTTAATTTAGTTTTTGTATGTTTTTTTAAGAGTCATTATTTTACACATCATATGCATTTTTTTATTCCTGAAACACTGCATGAATGTTCGTGTTTATATGTAGTAAATTATCATTATGTTTTTTGTGTACTTTACAACATTGCTGTCACTTATTTTTTATTTTATTTATTATTATTATTTATTTTTAAGTCGGCACTGGTGGCACAGTGCTGTAACCCAGCTACATGGGGACAAAGTGTTTGGGAGATTGTAGGCGATAGGTTGGATGCTCAGTTCTCTTAATACCGACATGGCGTCCGCTTGATGGTTGCTATCGGCGTGGACACTACTAGAGAAGTCTGGGGTGTCCATGTTGGGTGGTAATCATTGTGCGAATGTTGTGTGGGAGAGATAACTGAGTATCAGGCTTGTCAATTAGCTGAAAATCAGACCAGCACTACGTGGTTCGGATTCCACGTAAAGCTGTAGGTCCCTTAGTTTCCCTGGCTGTTGGGCTATTAATAAATTACCCTTTCTGAGGATCAGTTGAACTCAGTTAGTAATCAGACTACACTCATCCACACTCATCCTACACTCATATAACCATTCATATTCGCCTTAAAATACCAACAACGTTGTGTCGGCGTCTCATATGTAATAATAATAATAATAATAGTAATAATATTTGTGATTACTAAGATTCAATCTATTTTATTAATCAAAGTTAGTGTTTGCAGTTATTATACAGAAATACATTTGCTGCACAAAAACAAATGAATACTCTTTATTAGAATAAAAAAAAATGTTTGGTTTGATAACTAATAATGAAAATATAATGTGACTAATCACTACAATTCTAAAGAAATGCAATGACTACATATCCAATAGCAAAAACCTAACTCAATAGTTTTATGTCTATCAGTTTCTTATTTTAGGATTGTGTGAGGAATAAGAAATATGTAGATGGTAACATATTATCAAGCTTACAGTTTATTTGTTAAAATACAACTGAATATTGTATAGCAATTAATAAAGTAACGACTAAAGAGAAGTAAAAAAGAATGCAAAAAGATCATTGAACCGCATCAGGCTAGGGATCTGTGTGCAAGGGGTGAGCAAGTTGAAATATTAAACAGGATCAGCCCAAAAGTGTCTTATCCTTTCTCTTTGAATAAAGCAGAAGCTGATTCTTTTAGAACAAAACCAAGGATTTTATCAAATCTTTATATAAGATAACAACAATTCATAGATCGTAAATCCAATATAAAATTTATTTTTAATGTAACACAAACGTTTTCGAAAGCAAAGCTTCCATCTTCAGGTTATGTGTAAATAAAAATTATTATTTTGTACAACTAGAAAAATATATAAATGAAAAACATCTGACTATTTAACAAAATTTAAATGCGGACAAAAACATGTGAGAGATTCCAAGAAAAAAAAGTAAAAATTATGTTGACTTTTTTGTAATTAAATTAATCAGTCTAGAGTTTAAGATAGGTCCTTCATCGTTATTTAATAGCTTATCATTTCTTTCTGATTTTATAAAGTATGTCTCCCATGCATTTAAGAATTTAGGCTTGACTATCTGTTTAAGTAATGAAACATTGTGTTTTGAAAAATTATGATTATTGTCTATGCAATGGGCAGCTATAGCAGATTTTTCTCTTCTGTTGTATTTAAAATGGGCTTGATGTTCACTGAACCTTTTGTTAATAGTTCTTTTAGTTTGACCTATGTACACCATTTCGCAATCATTGCATTTTATTTTGTATATGCCAGATTGAGAATCTTTTACAACTTTATCTTTAGGGTTACCTATTTTATTTTTTAATTTATTAGTGGATTTAAATGATATCTTAGATTTCATGTTCTTGTTAATTATTTTTTGTACATTTCTTGAAATGCTTGAGTATGTGCCACTAAGCCATTTTTCACCTTCACTTTTTGTATTAAATAAAGTTGTTCGGTTTCGTTTATCATGTTTTTTCTTTGCTTTTCTTAGCATGCTATTAACCAATGATTCATTGAAACCGTTAAAAATTGCAACATCTTTTATGTATTCTAATTCTTGATAATATCTGGTAGTAGTTAAAGGTGTATTCAAAAGTCTGAATATTAATGAACTGAAAACAGCTCTTTTTTTTCAGCTGGATGAAACGAGTCATTTACTATGTATCTATCAGTATGAGTCGGTTTTCTATATATATCAAATTCTAAATTGACATTATTTCTGATGACTAATAAATCTAGGAAAGCAAGTTTCTTATCCAGTTCTATTTCGTGAGTAAACTTTATACTAGGGTAAATATTATTGATTTTGTTCATAAAAACATTTAGGTTTTCTTTTTTGCTAAAAATAGCAAAGACATCATCAACATATCTTATCCATATATTCTTGGAAAATAATTAAATGATTGCTTTGCAAATTTTTCGAAATGGCTCATAAAAATATTGGCTACCAGGCAAGATAGTGGATTACCCATACTTACACCATCAGTATGTGCATAGTATTTATTGTTGAACGAGAATATATTCTGATTCATGCAGATTTTGATAAGTTCCATATATTCTTTTGTTTCATTCTTGGGTATATTCATGTTACAAAGCCATTCTTCGATTAATTCAATGGATGTGTTTATGGGGACATTAGGATAAAGGCTGACAACATGAAACGACACCATATATTCATCATCATCTAAGGTTAAATCTTTTATTAACCTTATGAATTCATACCTATTTTTAATAGACAGTGTTCCTGGTTGTCGGAAAGAAGATAGCTTTTTCTGGAGCCATTTGGCTATATAGTAGTTTGGTGAGTTAACAGAAGATACGATTGGGCGCATCGTATTGCCAGTTTTATGAATTTTCGGCAAACAATATAACTTAGGAAGAGAAGGATTTGATAAAATCAAGTTCTTCTTAAGTTCTGGTGAAATAATTGAAGTACATCGTTTAAGAGTATCAACTATACTTGCTATATATCTACTTAGTGGGTTGTATGGGTAAGATTTATATGGTCCATTATCAATCATATTTTGGACTTTTTGAAAGTACTCTGTTTTGTTTAAAATTACTATTGAATTACCTTTATCGAATCCTTCTCTTCCTAAGTTATATTGTTTGCCGAAAATTCATAAAACTGGCAATCCGATGCACCCAATCGTATCTTCTGTTAACTCACAAAACTCCCATATAGCCAAATGGCTCCAGAAAAAGCTATCTTCTTTCCGACAACCAGGAACACTGTCTATTAAAAATAGGTATGAATTCATAAGGTTAATAAAAGATTTAACCTTAGATGATGATGAATATATGGTGTCGTTTCATGTTGTCAGCCTTTATCCTAATGTCCCCATAAACACATCCATTGAATTAATCGAAGAATGGCTTTGTAACATGAATATACCCAAGAATGAAACAAAAGAATATATGGAACTTATCAAAATCTGCATGAATCATTATATATTCTCGTTCAACAATAAATACTATGCACAAACTGATGGTGTAAGTATGGGTAAATCCACTATCTTGCCTGGTAGCCAATATTTTTATGAGCCATTTCGAAAAATTTGCAAAGCAATCATTTAGTTATTTTCCAAGAAAATGGATAAGATATGTTGATGATGTCTTTGCTATTTTTAGCAAAAAAGAAAACCTAAATGTTTTTATGAACAAAATCAATAATATTTACCCTAGTATAAAGTTTACTCACGAAATAGAACTGGATAAGAAACTTGCTTTCCTAGATTTATTAGTCATCAGAAATAATGTCAATTTAGAATTTGATATATATATAGAAAACCGACTCATACTGATAGATACATAGTAAATGACTCGTTTCATCCAGCTGAACAAAAAAGAGCTGTTTTCAGTTCATTAATATTCAGACTTTTGAATACACCTTTAACTACTACCAGATATTATCAAGAATTAGAATACATAAAAGATGTTGCAATTTTTAACGGTTTCAAGTTTCAATGAATCATTGGTTAATAACATGCTAAGAAAAGCAAAGAAAAAACATGATAAACGAAACCGAACAACTTTATTTAATACAAAAAGTGAAGGTGAAAAATGGCTTAGTGGCACATACTCAAGCATTTCAAGAAATGTACAAAAAATAATTAACAAGAACATGAAATCTAAGATATCATTTAAATCCACTAATAAATTAAAAAATAAAATAGGTAACCCTAAAGATAAAGTTGTAAAAGATTCTCAATCTGGCATATACAAAATAAAATGCAATGATTGCGAAATGGTGTACATAGGTCAAACTAAAAGAACTATCACCAAAAGGTTCAGTGAACATCAAGCCCATTTTAAATACAACAGAAGAGAAAAATCTGCTATAGCTGCCCATTGCATATACAATAATCATAATTTTTCAAAACACAATGTTTCATTACTTAAACAGATAGTCAAGCCTAAATTCTTAAATGCATGGGAGACGTACTTTATAAAATCAGAAAGAAATGATAAACTATTAAATAACGATGAAGGACCTATCTTAAACTCTAGACTGATTAATTTAATTACAAAAAAGTCAACATAATTTTTACTTTTTTCTCTTTGATTCTCTCACATGTTTTTGTCCGCATTTAAATTTTGTTAAATAGTCAGATGTTTTTCATTTATATTTTTCTAGTTGTACAAAATAATAATTTTTATTTAAACATAACCTGAAGATGGAAGCTTTGCTTTCGAAAACGTTTGTGTTACATTAAAAATAAATTTTATATTGGATTTACGATCAATGAATTGTTGTTATCTTATACTATTTCCAATATTTGCTCATATACGTTTTATTTATAAATCTTTATAGTTTACTTTTTCAATGGAGTATAGAGTAAAAAACATACAAAATGTAATTTTTTTGTATATTATGATTTGGTTGTGGTTTTTGAAGGTGAAATGGAAAATAAAACAAATGATAGATAAGTACCCTTACCCTACACAGTATGGTTTTGTCATTGACAATTGGAAGATTTGTCTATGGTTTTGGATTCCGAATGAAATTAATCTATGATGAGACCACTTGACCTATCTATCACTTGCAGTTTCTTAGCGAAACGAATGGGGATGTTATGTTTTCTAAAAAACTTACCTAGATTCAGGAAGACTATTTGCTAATAGTCTTCAATGTACAATGTAATATGTTGTAGTCAATGCTGGACACGGACTCTCAGTTCTACATTAGAGAAGGTAGCTACTTGGTTATCTTACACGCAATAAAAACCACCGTCAATGGATTCAAACATCAAAAGGACATCACATGAGAATGCCTTTCCTTGAACTATAAAAATTTGTATTTTCTCCATTTGAAATCAAATTATTTGTACTTCCTTTGATAGCAAAATCTTTCACCTTAAATACAGCAAGATGTAATTAGTGATTTACTAACACAAATTCTAAAGAACTTGTCGACAAGCTACACAATTGAAATTTGACAAATGATGGAAAATCTGAGGCAAACACAAGACAAATCAAACATTTCCCATTTATTGGTCACAAGGACACTCTTTTTTCAGATAAAAAGGCTTATTTTAAGGGTATTTTTCTAAGAACTTTCCAGAAAACAAGTGCCAAAATATTTTGACAAGTAAGTAGGTTTAAATTTAACCATTGATAATACAACCTTTTAAAAGTACTTTTTTGCCAAAAAGAATGTTGACCTTTCTCTGAGGAAAAATGGTGGCTTTACCTAGCTTCAAAATTACAGTGTAACGTAACAAAATAGCAATTTAAAATCTACCGTATATTCTTTCTATTTTAATATACTAATATTCTTTCTGATTTTACATTTGAAACTTAGCAATTTGATAGTTACTTGGGTAGCATATACGGTATTGGAAGAAGTATAAAACGAGTGAATGTTACTAAATAAAATTTAGCAATGTAAAAGTACAGAAAATGATTTTATTGTGAACCACTCTGATCTGAGGGTGATAAACCGTAATATTTGTTTTATTTTATAATTAAGTTCTAATAAAAAATATGATATGTGATTCCTGGTTTTGTATATATTGAATGTATTTCAAGTAAAAGAAAGTAAAGAAAAATAAATTAAAATTTAAATGATTACTACTGATTTCTCACATTCAAGTGTAGTATGAAATAAAGAAAATCCTTTATTGTATTTTTATTTTGCTTTCAGTATTTTAAAAAGTAAAATATTTGGATCTACTTTTCCAAAAACCAAACTAGTAAAGATTTTGAGAAAATACTTCATTCTGCTAAATATTCGGGTGGTTTTCAGATTATAGTAGACAAAAATCTGATGAACTCGTATTAAGGAAATGAAGAAAGATGAAGAATACTGAACGAATATACCTCATAAACGCAAAGCATTTTTGGGAATCACTTTTCATTCAAAACATAGTTGTTGAGCGCATCAAACCAAATGGTTAGTAGTCTAAAATATAAATAAAAAGTAAAAAATCCAGTATTGTGGTAGGAGATGGGAATGTAATTGGTAAGGTAATGCCATTGAAAAAGAAACTTTTTAATGTAACCTAAATCAAACAACAAGTCACATTCCATGTTATAAAATCATTTAATTTTAATGAGACTTTATAAAATTTGATAAAAAAGAAAAAAAAATCAAGAGTATGCGGAAGAGACTGAGCAGTTTAAAATGACAATAAACTTTTTTTACGATAGGGTATAGCTAGAGTCAAACCACAAACAAAAAACATCACCTTCAAAAACAAACCACAAAAGAGTTCGCTCACCTTCCCCTCCACCGCTTATCCCACTGTTATTCCTCTGTTCCCTTTCAAATAATTAACAATAATACTTCAAAACCGACTTAAAGATCAGCTGTTGAATATTTCATCATATTACAGTTTAATTTCTTAGACATTTTAAAATTATTTACATTGACACTTACTGTTATTTTAATTATTATTTTAATCTCTATATTATTATATACAAACATATAATAATGTATATTGTTCTTAATGTTCTGAAATTCTTTCAGATATAGTATTAATAGGCTGTAACTACTGTGGCCACGTCTCCACATCGAATACATATAGTTTACAAGTGTAAAAGTTATAGAATAAGTTGATGTGATATAATAATGTAATTTTATAAAATGTAATATTTTAGTAACACTTTAACATTAAAAAATTAATGCAGCATCATGAGATAACGTATATACATTGCGAGTCCCTTAGGAGTAGGTGTTAGAATGAGTATAAGGTCATGAAACTAATATCAGGTGTTAAATATTTTACCATATGACACTGCGTGGGACTGATGCGTAGACAGCCATATACGGCGCACTTATTTTTGTTAGCGGCGCATTATAACAATAAACCTACTTCTGAGGAGCACATTATCTAATGTATAAATGTTGCCTTTACTGTAATATATAGCATCTGCATGGCATAATATAATCCAATTTCATTTGTAAATTCACCATACGATACATTTGTACACTAGATGTAATTATTATAGCGCTTCTAATTCCTTGTTTGTAAATTTATAACTCTCCATTGATTAAAAGAAAAACATTGTGTCATGAAACAACCGACTTCCATGTATTATGCTTCTAAAATAGAAATAAAAAAGTATACAATAAATATATCATTTTTGAAATTGAAATCTGTAGGATTGTAAATATTTTGTTTAGTTAAAAAACTGTAACGGTTCGGTCAATTATTTAGATAATTTTAAATTGAGTCACTATAATTAACTATAATAACTATATAATTTAAGGTATTAGTAAGAGCACTGTTAGGAATACTTATCTATGGAACATACATAAAAAGACCATTAGCAGCTTACATAATGTATTATGTAATGAAATGTGGTCAAACATAGAGGTTATACTATATAAAATTTAGAATATATTATGAATTATTTCAGTACACAAATTAATCGATCATTTTAACCTAAAAAGTGAGAATTTTTCATTCCTAAACTACGGTCTTTTCACTTTAAACACAATTTCTAGAAGACGTGCAACATTTTGAAAGTTTAGTCATAATGGACTAAGGACAGTTTGCGAACATCAAGTCACATCTCAATTGCACACAGTTAAATATTTATCGATGTTTTATTCCTTTATGAGTTCACATCCAATGTTTGTGATAAGATTATGTTTTTTTGATAAAAGTATGTTTTCCATTTTAAGAACACTTGCATGAAACCCATAGATAAGTCCTGAACTGGTATAATGCGTTAACTCTTAAAGTATAATGTAGAGACGCTCCTTTTATAACTATTTTTATGTTATATATAATATATTATCGATTGGCACCGGTCTCAACCCTGGGAAAATTCTTATTTCTGCCCCAGAGGCTCCTAGACTACCCGTGTATCACGACGAGGCTGCGCAGTAGACTGTGATGTCACGTGGGCGAAATCAGCTGATTTGTTTATTCTATTAAATACTAGTAATTAAATATACAATTGCATAGAAGCATTCAGCTAAATAGTAAGCAAGTTATTTATCACTAATCAGCTGGAATTGTAAGTACGGGAATTAGAACAGTATTTTTGAGTTCATTTTTGCATTTAGCACATATGACGTCATGGGAGATGCGCGTGATACCTACCGTCTTCTTTTCTAGGTACCGTGGTTTTTTTTGTGTGTTGCTATAGTTACTTAGCAGTATAATGATATTTATTTTGTAATTTGCAGAATAAAGTTAACCCTTGTGAAATGAACGTTGTTTTCCCGAACTAACGCACCGTGTTATCGACAGCTAGCAGAAAAAACAATATGGAAGCATTATCAACTTCTAGCAGAAAGTGGAGTATCAAACTATAGGTATTTATCTTCTAAATCACACTATACCATTAAATTTTGGAAGAGACAATATTTAAGGGTTCTGCCTCCTCCTCCAAATAAAAATATGCTCAAAAACCCATAATTTGGTTATGTTAAACTAACTCACCCAAGTGGGGTATCAAATCAAAGATATTCATTGTACCAAAAAACTAAAATTCATGGTCATACTGCTTAAGAATCCTGGCGATGCCGTAGGCCGATTTTCCTCACGAGGCGACATGTCGAGATCCATAAATAGGACAACAGAGTGCCTTGGTGAGGCCGCAGACCGAAATTTCCCCCACGAGGCCGTAGGCCGAGTTCCACAAAGGGGCTAAAGGTAAACGCGGAAGACCTCAGAAACTAAATTTTATTAATAACCTACAAGGTAGAGCAACAGCAAACAATCAGGGAAATATGGATGCTACCTCTTCAGTTTGAAAAATTCAATGGAGTGAAGCTCGGTCTCTCGGTACTTTACATGTAAATTAATAACTAATCATGGAAAGAGTAAAGGTGACATTATTATGTGAATAAACAAGTTAAGGATGTACGATATATTGGTGGAAAATGGCTGAAGAAGAGGAAAGAACACAAGTTTTAGGCCGTTGAAACACAGCGTTTCTTTCCGATCGGATTATTTACCGATGACGCCGTAACAGCAGTGGCAAGGGAATATATTGGGAGTTACACACTAGACGTAAAAATTAACGTTCGTTTTTTTAACACCGTCGGTAGATATTCGGACAACCACTGCCATTACATCGGGCATATTTTTCTATGTTTGTTGAGTTAGGTCAAAATAGGTCAGTATGGATTACTTTATTTAGGTTGGATTAGGTTAGGTTAAACTAGGTTTCGAATTTATTTCTTACGGTATTTGATTAATTGGATGGACCCAAATAAGAATATTTCTTCGTTTTATTTTCTGTATACGTTTGTGTTTGTTTAAGCAAATGGGCGTTCTGTCTATACAAATGTGAGATCATCTGAATCTGAACACAGTTGAATGAGCAAAATAAAAAAAATAAAAACCAGCTGTTTATTGAAGGCACGACTGATCTCAAGAAACAGCTGTGTCGGCATCGGAAATTTTTACGACGTGCGTCAAATGCTAGAATTCTATGCTCGGTGTCGTTAAATGCCGTGTGTGTCCGCGGCCTAATGTGTTAGTGAGCAGATACCATTGGCGGTTGTGTAACACTTAGTAGTAACACTTATTAAAATCAGTCACTTTAACCACGGACAGTGCTCAACCATGACTTACGTGCAAAATATTGACTGAAATACTTCAGTTATATCAATTACTATTTTGAGTTAATTGTTTGAAAATAAAAAAAAAACTATGTAAGCATATGTTTAAGTAAAGTTACATGAAATATTTGCTGTGGTCTAGTGGAGTATTTGCCTTTTGTTTAGTTACAGAATGTTTTGACTACATTGAGCACTCGGGGTCGATTGCTTGTGATCAAGAAAAATCATGGAACAGAGTATAAAATATATTTGTTTATTAAACCAATTTTCCAAAGTATACTTTAAGAGATCATTAGTTTTAACCGTTACTTCAACACAACCAACGTGCGTTATTGGCCATTCCAAACATAAACCATGTATTTCTTGGTTCCATTAAATTCATTATAGTGGCCTCGAAGTGGAAAGCGTTACTACATTGCAAAGACTTTAGTACACTCATGATTTTATACCAAGTACAAACGTTGAGAAATTTGTTTTTCCATTACTTCATGTTGTGTAATGAAACCATTTAACGGGAGTATTGTTCTTCCGGTACTGCCTTTTGGTTTTGCGTTTATTTAATTCTGTTTTATTGAACTACTAATATATGTAAGAGCTAACATAAATACAATTCATACAATAGGTGTTTGTAGATATAGGTGTTTGTAGATATAGGTGTTTGTGGCTATATGTGTTTGTGGATATAGGTGTTTGTGGATATAGATGTTTGTAGATATAGGTGTTTGTAGATATAGGTGTTTGTAGATATAGGTGTTTGTAGATATAGGTGTTTGTAGATATAGGTGTTTGTGGATATAGGTGTTTGTAGATATAGGCGTTTGTGGATATAGATGTTTGTAGATATAGGTGTTTGTGGCTATATGTGTTTGTGGATATAGGTGTTTGTGGATATAGGTGTTTGTGGATATAGATGTTTGTAGATATAGGTGTTTGTAGATATAGGTGTTTGTAGATATAGGTGTTTGTAGATATAGGAGTTTGTGGATATAGGTGTTTGTAGATATAGGCGTTTGTAGATATAGGTGTTTGTGGATATAGGTGTTTGTGGATATAGGTGTTTGTGGATATAGATGTTTGTAGATATAGGTGTTTGTAGATATGGGTGTTCTAAGAAACTAAGAAGCCTATGATAAACCCAATCACACTATAGCTTTCCTAGTTTATTGTACGTCATGAAATGTTAATTTTAAAATTTAATATAAGCTTTAATAATTTGTTTTCTAGTTGGAACTAAAAAAGTACTGGAATTTTCACAAGTTTCCACGATGCATAAACTTTACACTTTTACTATTCGAAAACCTGTAAATGTATAATTTAATGCGTGGTTGACAAAACTGTTAAACTGTCTATAAGTTTCACACATTTAACATTTTTAACTTTTAGAGGTCTTAACATTAATTATTTGTCCACGCTGTACTCCTTATACAGTAATGTACAGTTACGATACATTAATTTTATATGCGTAAATAAATGCAGTGATTTAATATTGGTTTAGGTTAATCTTAAATCACTTTTAATCAATCAATTTAAATTAATTTAAGAATTTAAAATCACTGCATTTATTGCAGTGTAAGGTTGTTTCCTTGCGAATAGTTCAAATTCCGGTATTTATTTTTGTTCCAACTAGTATACAAATTATTGAAACTTATTTAACTATTTAACTATAATCTATATTATGATGTAAATGTCCTATTACAAAGATTGTTTTGTATACTAATTATACTGTGGCTGATACAGTATTTAAAAGTTTTGTATACTAATTATACTGTGGCTGATACAGTATTTAAAAGTTTTATATACTAATTATACTGTGGATGACACAATATATAAAAGTTTTGTATACTAATTATACTGTGGCTGATACAGTATTTAAAAGTTTTGTATACTAATTATACTGTGGCTGATACAGTATTTAAAAGTTTTGTATACTAATTATACTGTGGCTGATACAGTATTTAAAAGTTTTGTATACTAATTATACTGTGGCTGATACAGTATTTAAAAGTTTTGTATACTAATTATACTGTGGCTGATACAGTATTTAAAAGTTTTATATACTAATTATACTGTGGCTGATACAGTATTTAAAAGTTTTGTATACTAATTATACTGTGGCTGATACAGTATTTAAAGGTTTTGTATACTAATTATACTGTGGCTGATACAGTATTTAAAAGTTTTGTATACTAATTATACTGTGGCTGATACAGTATTTAAAAGTTTTGTATACTAATTATACTGTGGCTGATACAGTATTTAAAAGTTTTATATACTAATTATACTGTGGCTGATACAGTATTTAAAAGTTTTGTATACTAATTATACTGTGGCTGATACAGTATTTAAAAGTTTTGTATACTAATTATACTGTGGCTGATACAGTATTTAAAAGTTTTGTATACTAATTATACTGTGGCTGATACAGTATTTAAAAGTTTTGTATACTAATTATACTGTGGCTGATACAGTATTTAAAAGTTTTGTATACTAATTATACTGTGGCTGATACAGTATTTAAAAGCTTTATATACTAATTATACTGTGGATGACACAATATATAAAAGTTTTGTATACTAATTATACTGTGGCTGATAGTTTTGTATACTAATTATACTGTGGCTGATAGTTTTGTACACTAATTATACTGTGGCTGACACAATATTTAAAAGCTTTGTATACTAATTATACTGTGGCTGATACAGTATTTAAAAGTTTTATATACTAATTATACTGTGGATGACACAATATATAAAAGTTTTGTATACTAATTATACTGTGGCTGATACAGTATTTAAAAGTTTTATATACTAATTATACTGTGGCTGACACAATATTTAAAAGTTTTATATACTAATTATACTGTGGATGACACAATATATAAAAGTTTTGTATACTAATTATACTGTGGATGACACAATATTTAAAAGTTTTGTATACTAATTATACTGTGGATGACACAATATTTAAAAGTTTTATATACTAATTATACTGTGGCTGATACAGTATTTAAAAGTTTTGTACACTAATTATACTGTGGATGACACAATATATAAAAGTTTTGTATACTAATTATACTGTGGCTGACACAATATTTAAAAGTTTTATATACTAACTATACTGTGGCTGATACAGTATTTAAAAGTTTTATACACTAATTATACTGTGGATGACACAATATATAAAAGTTTTATATACTAATTATACTGTGGCTGACACAATATTTAAAAGTTTTATATACTAATTATACTGTGGATGACACAATATATAAAAGTTTTATATACTAATTATACTGTGGCTGATACAGTATATAAAAGTTTTGTATACTAATTATACTGTGGATGACACAATATATAAAAGTTTTGTATACTAATTATACTGTGGATGACACAATATTTAAAAGTTTTATATACTAATTATACTGTGGCTGATACAGTATTTAAAAGTTTTGTACACTAATTATACTGTGGCTGATACAGTATTTAAAAGGTTCGTACACTAATTATAGTGTGGCTGACACAATATTTAAAAGTTTTGTACACTAATTATACTGTGGCTGATATAGTATTTAAAAGTTTTGTACACTAATTCTACTGTGGCTGATACAGTATTTAAAAGTTTTGTACACTAATTATACTGTGGCTGATACAATATTTAAAAGTTTTGTACACTAATTATACTGTGGATGACACAATATTTAAAAGTTTTGTACACTAATTATACTGTGGCTGATACAGTATTTAAAAGTTTTGTACACTAATTATACTGTGGCTGATATAGTAAATAAAGTTTTTTGAACTAATTATACTGTGGCTGATACAGTATTTAAAAGTTTTGTACACTAATTATACTGTGGCTGATACAGTATTTAAAAGTTTTGTACACTAATTATACTGTGGCTGATATAGTATTTAAAAGTTTTATATACTAATTATACTGTGGATGACACAATATATAAAAGTTTTGTATACTAATTATACTGTGGCTGATACAGTATTTAAAAGTTTTATATACTAATTATACTGTGGCTGACAAAATATTTAAAAGTTTTATATACTAATTATACTGTGGATGACACAATATATAAAAGTTTTGTATACTAATTATACTGTGGATGACACAATATTTAAAAGTTTTGTATACTAATTATACTGTGGATGACACAATATTTAAAAGTTTTATATACTAATTATACTGTGGCTGATACAGTATTTAAAAGTTTTGTACACTAATTATACTGTGGATGACACAATATATAAAAGTTTTGTATACTAATTATACTGTGGCTGACACAATATTTAAAAGTTTTATATACTAATTATACTGTGGCTGATACAGTATTTAAAAGTTTTGTACACTAATTATACTGTGGATGACACAATATATAAAAGTTTTATATACTAATTATACTGTGGCTGACACAATATTTAAAAGTTTTATATACTAATTATACTGTGGATGACACAATATATAAAAGTTTTATATACTAATTATACTGTGGCTGATACAGTATATAAAAGTTTTGTATACTAATTATACTGTGGATGACACAATATATAAAAGTTTTGTATACTAATTATACTGTGGATGACACAATATTTAAAAGTTTTATATACTAATTATACTGTGGCTGATACAGTATTTAAAAGTTTTGTACACTAATTATACTGTGGCTGATACAGTATTTAAAAGGTTCGTACACTAATTATACTGTGGCTGACACAATATTTAAAAGTTTTGTACACTAATTATACTGTGGCTGATATAGTATTTAAAAGTTTTGTACACTAATTCTACTGTGGCTGATACAGTATTTAAAAGTTTTGTACACTAATTATACTGTGACTGATACAATATTTAAAAGTTTTGTACACTAATTATACTGTGGATGACACAATATTTAAAAGTTTTGTACACTAATTATACTGTGGCTGATACAGTATTTAAAAGTTTTGTACACTAATTATACTGTGGCTGATATAGTATTTAAAAGTTTTGTGAACTAATTATACTGTGGCTGATACAGTATTTAAAAGTTTTGTACACTAATTATACTGTGGCTGATACAGTATTTAAAAGTTTTGTACACTAATTATACTGTGGCTGATATAGTATTTAAAAGTTTTATATACTAATTATACTGTGGATGACACAATATATAAAAGTTTAGTATACTAATTATACTGTGGCTGATACAGTATTTAAAAGTTTTATATACTAATTATACTGTGGCTGACAAAATATTTAAAAGTTTTATATACTAATTATACTGTGGATGACACAATATATAAAAGTTTTGTATACTAATTATACTGTGGATGACACAATATTTAAAAGTTTTGTATACTAATTATACTGTGGATGACACAATATTCAAAAGTTTTATATACTAATTATACTGTGGCTGATACAGTATTTAAAAGTTTTGTACACTAATTATACTGTGGATGACACAATATATAAAAGTTTTGTATACTAATTATACTGTGGCTGACACAATATTTAAAAGTTTTATATACTAATTATACTGTGGCTGATACAGTATTTAAAAGTTTTGTACACTAATTATACTGTGGATGACACAATATATAAAAGTTTTATATACTAATTATACTGTGGCTGACACAATATTTAAAAGTTTTATATACTAATTATACTGTGGATGACACAATATATAAAAGTTTTATATACTAATTATACTGTGGCTGATACAGTATATAAAAGTTTTGTATACTAATTATACTGTGGATGACACAATATATAAAAGTTTTGTATACTAATTATACTGTGGATGACACAATATTTAAAAGTTTTATATACTAATTATACTGTGGCTGATACAGTATTTAAAAGTTTTGTACACTAATTATACTGTGGCTGATACAGTATTTAAAAGGTTCGTACACTAATTATACTGTGGCTGACACAATATTTAAAAGTTTCGTACACTAATTATACTGTGGCTGATATAGTATTTAAAAGTTTTGTACACTAATTCTACTGTGGCTGATACAGTATTTAAAAGTTTTGTACACTAATTATACTGTGGCTGATACAATATTTAAAAGTTTTGTACACTAATTATACTGTGGATGACACAATATTTAATAGTTTTGAACACTAATTATACTGTGGCTGATACAGTATTTAAAAGTTTTGAACACTAATTA
>JAQJVL010001430.1:0-5000 GCA_035578905.1 Stictocephala bisonia | reverse complement strand
TATAAAACAGACAATATAATACCATGTTAATGTTAAGTTTCTCCAATGATTATATAAACCTTAATATTATTATCAAGGGCCCAGAGAGATTTATTGGTTGAATTCAATTCCTGCATGTAACTGATTCCTGAAACTAAAACCTCACCATCAACTAAATACGGAAGATTGATCGGTCCAATTACTTTAGAGGATTTGGTTTGGATACAGTTTTGTGGCGTAATGTTGAAACCCATCTTCTTGGGGGCTAAATATTGAGGAGATTGTAGGCAATAGGGCCTTTCTGAGACCTTTCAATATCACTCCGTGGTGACTACAGTGACCAAGGAAGAAAACCGAACGTTAGTAGTAAGAGTTTAGATACAGTTTTGTGGCGTAATGTTGAAACCCTCTTCTCGGGGGCTAAACATTGAGGAGATTGTAGGCAATAGGGCCTTTCTGAGACCTTTCAATATCACTCCGTGGTGACTACAGTGACCAAGGAAGAAAACCGAACGTTAGTAGTAAGAGTTTAGATACAGTTTTGTGGCGTAATGTTGAAACCCATCTTCTTGGGGGCTAAATATTGAGGAGACTGTAGGCAATAGGGCCTTTCTGAGACCTTTCAATATTACTCCGTGGTGACTACAGTGACCAAGGAAGAAAACCGAACGTTAGTAGTAAGAGTTTGGATACAGTTTTGTGGCGTAATGTTGAAACCCATCTTCTTGGGGGCTAAATATTGAGGAGATTGTAGGCAATAGGGCCTTTCTGAGACCTTTCAATATCACTCCGTGGTGACTACAGTGACCAAGGAAGAAAACCGAACGTTAGTAGTAAGAGTTTAGATACAGTTTTGTGGCGTAATGTTGAAACCCTCTTCTCGGGGGCTAAACATTGAGGAGACTGTAGGCAATAGGGCCTTTCTGAGACCTCTCAATATCACTCAGTGGCCAAGGAAGAAAACTGAACGTTACTAGTAAGAGTTTGGACTGTAATTAAATATAATATGAGTAGTCGTATACGTCAACGCAACTCCTCCCATATTCCTTCACTAATTTAAACGGTTGAAGTGTCAAAAAATCGTCTTTGTTCGTAGTTGTGTAATAAGGTCTTATTTCTTCAATATTTTTACCCTGAAGGGTATGGATAGTGCTCAAAGTACGTTTTTCGGCCATAAGAATAACATGGAGAGAGATTTAAATGAATCGAAAAGTAAAAGCTGTTCAAAAGTTTAATGGTTTCAAAAACTTATAACAGCTGTTGGAAGGTAAACAGTGGTGTTTTTAATAGTGAAGAGGTTAGATCTATCATAATGTTAAACCAGGGAAGGTTGTAAGCATAGTTTAATTCACATTCGATTGTAAGGCTCCGCTCTACTGAACTTGAAGGTTTCAATGACAATCTAATGCAGTTATTTTATTATTAATTAAGTATTATACAAAAGTAAATGAAATGAACACGTTGATGTTGTACCGGGTCTTGGACCGGTACAGTTTCGTTTTTTTCGTCGTTGTCTGCCAGGCTGCCTGAGATTCGCTTTTGCCTTGCGTTTTGCGTACTTTGGTAGCCGTTGGCCCAGTTCCGTTTCGTTCCGTGTTCCAGCAGCTTCTGTCCGGTTGGCCTGTCTGGTCAGTTGTCTTGTGCTGCCTGCAGAATCTCGTTATGAGTGGCTAGACACACTAAAACGTAAGTGTTCATTTTGTGAGTTTTAATATCGAATCACCCTTTTGGTGAAAATACTTTTGTTTAAATAATATTAATCGTTCTTGCTTGTGTTTTAGGGTTTTGTTAAATTTGTATTTTCTTTGTCTAGTTTAGTTAACCTATGTTTGAGCCATGTGCTCCAGGTTACAGGTTTACCAGTAATTGCTTTATTATATCTTGTTTTATTTTCAATTGTAGTTCTGTATGATGTTTATTGAGCCTTTTTACAGTTGTAGTTACCGATTTACCCTATTTTTTGTTCATTGACAATAACCTAGCCTATCTTTAGCTTTTCATGTTAATTCCTATTGCTCATGTATCCATATCCTAGTTTTCAGTTTGTCTTTTTTAGTTCATATACGCAATTTTTCTTTGGTAATTGGTTAACTTGTAATTGGTTAAATTGTAAGTTGTTAAATATTCCATAGCCTAAAGTTAATCTTTCACTGTCTTGTTGCTCCAATCATGTATAAGTTTGTCTCTTCATGTTAAGTTTGGCGAAATCATGCACACTTATATTTAGTGGTTATGTGTAATATTTTGTTGTGATGGCTGGACTGTATTTGATGTGCTGTGTGTTGTGCCTTACAGTCCAGGGTCCTTGAGTAGGACGGTTCAACCCTCAGCCGGTCGTCCGGGCAAAGTTCTACCTACGACACTGCGAGCCTGGCCTGGGGACCATGTGATTGAGCAAGTTTGCCCCGTGCTGCCCTCTCTACTTCTTTGGGTAGAAGACTTCTGTCCTCAGGTCAGTGCGTTCCAGCTTATTTCCCGGCGGCTGAGCTGGGGGTGATTTGTGGAAAATAATTATTTATAAAAAAAGAAATAAAAAAAGACGAATGGTGGTGGAGCTATTTTATTGAGGCCTAGGCCTAAAGACTGAAAGTGACAAAACAGCCATGGGGACATTGCTAGGGATATATAATTATATTGAAATTTAAGAAAAGAAAAAAAAAAGAAAAGAAAACGTTGATATTTATTGTTATTTATTTAATTAGTTTATTTTATTGTTATATTTTTTAGATTTTATATTTTGTTAGGTCCCTATGGTTAAGTTATGTTATTGTTGATTATTATGTTTAGGCCTAGTGATTGTTATTTATATTTTTCGTGTAGTGTATTATTGATGTCAGGGGATAATAGAACGGTACCGTGTTATATTTTTTTTAAATTGTTTAATTTTTTAAACTCACCAAAAGGGGATTATTGTTCTTTGCTTAACTTTCAATTCGGAGCTGCCCAGGGATGCCGGCTTACTCCCTGGCCTCGGTGGAATCAAGGGATATGTGGGCTAAATTGCCGGTTTAATTGTTGTTTTCCAGACGTTTTCTAAATTTTCACTTTTATTTGGGGTTATCTAAATTTGTTTCTAAGTTTGTCACCTTTTAAATTTTTGTTAATAAATTTTCCTTACGTTTTGGGAGTCTCAGGCCAACCTGCAGATAGGCCATACAAAAATTGATTGTTAAATTTTGGTATTTGTGGAGTTTGTTGTTTCTGTAGTTTATGTGTTGTATCTTGTTATTTTAGTGTTTATGGTTATTGATTTAAGTGCTAATTTATATTGGGGCCTTCTGCCCGTTAATATTGTGGCCTTCTGCCGTTTTGGTTTAATTATTGTTTGCCTTGATAATAAAATGTAGTTTTGCTCAGCTGCCGAGTTTTATTTTGGACCCTCCAACTGCCACCCGTGATCCCATCGCTCGACTGGTTTGGGCCATTCCCCCGGTTGGCACGCTTTCCAGCTTTGGTGGGGGGATGGGTCTCAATTGGTAGCAGAGCGTGGTTGCCTAGTAAAAAAAAAAAAAAAAAAAAAAAAAAAAAAAAAAAAAAAAATTAATTCTCTCTTGGTTGTTGACGGTGGGTGTTTGCCAGTTAGTAGGCCATGGTTGGCCGACCTACCGTCAAGGTGTCTTGGTAATACGTAGAGAAAAAAAAAAAAGAAAAAAAAAAGGAAACAAATAAATAATTATTTAAAAACAAAAAACAATTAGAAAACCAAATAAATAATTTAACTTGAAAAAAAAAAAAAAAAAAAAAAAACCTAGGCAATCCGCTTGGTTACTTTGTTGAATGGGTTTCATGGGTGGATTGGAGTGGTCGGCAGTGGCTCGGTAGGCTGAGGGTTTAGTTCGTCTTGGACCCTGGAGTTGTCGTTTTTTTTGTGTACTGTTGAGAATTATGTTTTCTGAGATGGCCTATCTGCAGAATGTTGCGCTCCTAGTCAAGGAGGAATTAATTTTTGAGTTGAGGTCGCGGGGTGTGACTCCAGAGGGTGATGTTTTGAATCTCCGGAGGTTGCTGCGGGAGCAGTTGTCCGCGGGTACGGCGGTGGATTGGTCTGACCTGCTGGAGGTTGGGGATGAGTTGGGGGTTTGTAAACGTAAGGTGGAAGATTGGGAAGGGGTGTTAGAGGATTTGCAGTTTGAACCTCCAGTAGGTCGTGACCGGGCCTGCCGCCTTGCACGTCTGGGTCATCTGCTTGCCCGTTTAAGGCTGGTCAACCGGGCGCCGGGGTTGGAACCGTCGGATCGGGCGTGGATCTTGGAGAGCGTGTCTAGGCTGGATGAGATTTTTCAGGCACTCTCCGGGTCCACGACTCCTACGGGTCTGGGTCAGCGGCCTACTTTTGCGCTTTCGCCTAACGTGTCGAGGCCGCAGGCTGAGACACCGGCTCTCACTGTGCCTGAGGTTCCTTCTGAGCCTGCAGGCGTTTCTGTTGAGGTTGCTTGTGGTTCGGCTCCAGCTGCCGTTCCTATTGCTTCTTTGGGTTCTCCTGCTCTTCTGCAGCTGAGCTACCACAAGCTACCTAACCCTCTCACGCCCATGATCCAGAATCTCCCTGTGATCGATGGGATGGATCCTGAGGAGCTTCTTAAGTTTCTGGTGGCCTTTCTCAGACTTAGTGAGATGCCCGGCATGCAGGCTGGGGACTTGCTTCGTCTGGTGTTCCCTTATTGCAGAGGGCCTGTTGGGGAGTTGCTGAGTTCTGTCTTGGCCAGTGATGCCTCGGTGGACTCGTTCCATCGAGAGTTACTTTCGTCATTTCTTCCCCTTCGACTCAGGGAGAGGATGGTCATGGACAGATTTTATCGGTCGCAGGGTAGGGGCGAGTCTCTGGCAGCCTATGTCTCTTCAGTCAGGGAAGCTCGTCAAGCGTTGCGCCTCACCCTTTCTGAAGCTGACACCGTTCGTGTCATCCTGGATGGCATTTCTCCAGAAGAACGGTGCAGATTGGTTTTTGCTGGTGTTCCTTCTACTTTTCGGGAGCTGCATCAGCTGTGCATTGTTTCGCGCAGCGTGCAGTTCTCAGACCA
>JAQJVL010001429.1:0-190461 GCA_035578905.1 Stictocephala bisonia | reverse complement strand
AGGCCTGTATATACTAACTAAAAAGTTATTCTTGAAATGTGAAGACACCTGGTCATGTTATTTTATTTATATAATATTTTTTTCAAACAAAATTGTACATTTAAAAATTAATCGTAATTTATTTTAGAATACAAAATAACGAAACATGATTTGTTAAAATTTTAGTAGACAACATATTTACAAAGCATTAAAAAGTATAAGGATACATATAAAATTCTGATGGATCAAAAAGCCATTGTACATCAAACCAGGTAGCTTGGTCATAGTAGGAATTAGTATTATACAGGGCCAGTGTTTCTAAAAATTACTGAATGATATCCAAGCCATGTCTGTACATTGTCTTAAATCGGTTTTACAATTAATGGGGAGAAAGGTAATAAAGTGACAAAATCATAATTTTAAGACTGTTGTATAGAAACCAAAAATATTAACAAAACTTGAAGTAATTGAATCTAAAGAATTATGTTTTGACTGAGTTTGTATGTTTGAAGAGATTTATGAAGGGAGGGTTTTCATCTGTAGCCTACTGGGGTCATAGCCCAGTAGATATAATATATGCTCATAATATTCATAAAATATTTGAGAACTATAACTCCTGATGACAAAATGTTTTTAATACATCTATCACTAGAAAGTTACATATATTATAATAAAATAATCTAAGGCCAATTATTATAACTAATAATGGAAGCAAGCCATCAACAACATAATGTTAAATTAATTACAAAAATAACGAGGTAATTAAAGTTTTTACTGCGTTCTAGATTTTGTGGCTTCACAGGCATATGCAATACGAAGTTGCAATGATTCATTTGTTCGAACAAGCAACTCTTAACTTTTTTCTTGTCCAATTTCAACGTTGTAGGCGTCAAACGAATTGCTCCTTTTCGTAGTTGTGCAATAAGGTGTTATTATTCAATAGGTCAACTCTGAAGAGCACGGGAAGCCCTCTATGTAAGTTTTTCGGCCATAAGAATAAATTGGAGAGAAATTTAAACTAATCGAAAAGTAACAGCTGTTCAAATTTAAACAATGATGTTATAAAATATTAGTAGCTGTTGGAATGTTACAAATAATTAGGTTTATAGTATTCATGAGGTTATCGATACTTCTAAATATAAGAAAGAATAAGTTTGGTTGTATTCAAAGACAAGCTTAATTTGATGTATATACAAATATATTTTATATAAACGAATGCATGTCTGTCCGTATCTTTTGTTTAACTACAAATATTTGTTATCAAAAGTCACTGAACGAGGCCGAGGTGACACAAGCGCAGCGAGTTAAACTTATTACCAATCGGCATTACCTAGGTTGAGTTTACACTAGCAAATGAAATGACGGGGTTGGCAAGCAAAGCGAGCAGGGGTGTCTGCATAAATTGTGAATTTTTGTTGAAACATGCCTGTAAGGTTTTTGCTTAATGCCATGAAAACTCTGATTTAAGGTAATTTGGTGAAAGGCATCTCTTTTGATGTAGCAAATAATCTGCTTTTGCACTCAATACATAATTAATCCAGAATTAAATGTCTTAATTAGGCGGAGTTCTTTCTTCAAATTAACCTTCATTCATAGTACAGAAGAAAAATAAAATACTATAACAGTTCCTGAATAACTATTTGATTTAGAATATTATATGGGAAATGTTAAACGTTAAAATAATTGTTGTCTTTGTTATGTTTGTTTACTTATGGTGTGAGTTTATTTTTGAGGTTAGGTAACCTCCTATAATAAAGGAAAACTTGCGTTCTTAAGGTAACTCATAGAGTGTGGTGATACTAAATAAGAATAGTAATTAAGATACCATATTTTGTTTTAGTTGTAAAAATATCAAGTTTTACAAAATATACTAAAAAATTTAGGAATTTCTTTGAATGATTTTTTAATGATTGATTATTAATGCTCTTCTGTTAATAAGTATGTTTATCTGTAACAGTATATAATGGCCGTAGTAACAGTTAAGTGTAATTCAAACCAGACTAGTAGTTACTATGCCAGACTACTTTTATGCGAAATTATTTCTTTAAAAAGTTTCACAGTGTGTTAAGTAGTTAGGAATACCTATAAAAAGCAAAGCCCTCACTGACTGACTCACTCACTCACTCATCACTAATTCTTCAACTTCCCATGTAGGTAGAGAGCTGAAATTTTGTACACTGTTTCTTTAGAACTTAAATAGGACAACTAAAGTATTTTCATCTTGATAAAGTACTCCTAAGGGGTAGAAACCACCACTAAAAGATTGCTTCATAAGGATAACATTAGGTTGATTTTAGTAAATTAATAACAGCTGTTTTGTAAATAAATAAACATGTCTATTTTGAATGTTTGATGCATTTTTATTATTTTACTATGACTTTAACCTTCAGCTGTTAAAAACATAGTAAAACATGCTTGAAAAAATCTAAATGGGTGACAAAGCAATTAGTGTGAGTGAGATACTGTGACTAAATTTAATATTGTAATTTTACGTTATATAGTTAATCTACTATTATTTGTATTGAATAGTTACATACCGAGGTCGAAGACCGAGGTGTATCGAGGGCAGTGAACATCGGGGTTGGCACGCGAAGCGTGCAGGGGTGTCCCCTAGTACATAATAAATTTCAAGCAGTCTTGAAAATACTGGAATAATAGGCTTTGTTGATAAAAGTTTGAAAAAATAGTGGCATTATGGATGGGCAAATTTCTTAAATGTAACCTTAGTTGAAGACAGCACATTTTTCCTTTGTTATCTGATCTACAATGTCATTTTATTCCACCTTTGGTACTTTGTCTATCTATAATGACAATAACCACTTGGTTTTTTGTGTAAAGTAGCTTTTAGTCTTATTTGTTGGACAACAGTGTATTCCTCCTAACGTCTAACACAGCCTGCACTACTTCAGTAGTGATCATCAATTTACCTCTCATTTCAAAACAGAGTAATAAAATAAAAATTAATAACAGCAAATATCAGAGCGTATTGTAACAGATTTTCACTGGGTGACATAGAGGGGGAGCAAATACACATGGTTCAGGAGTTGCAAGTTGAATTACAAATTGAATACCGGAACCCCCTATTTCAATGAATGATCCAAGGACCTTCCTGGACAAATTTCATATTTTGAAGCCTCAAAACGTGGATTGAGCCCTATTTTGTTATTATTAATTTTTTTTTTACATATTTTGATTTCTTAGCGTATTTGTAAGAATATTTTGTTGCGAAACCAAGCTTTTGCTTTATTCTATTTTTAATAAAAAGTAATTAAAATACAATAGTTTGAATTGTATTTTTACTGTGGTAGAAGGAAATATTTAAAGTAAACAATCAGTTGAAGAATTATTTTATTTTAGGACATTTTCTTTACCACACCCACTCCCACATTACACATTCCACTGCATTGACTGCTAAGTGCATATCACTACACTATTTGTACCTGACCGTGATCACAATAAAGTTACTGATTAATTATAACTTTAATCAATCCTTTGTTTGTACTTTTTACAAAGCATATAAAGCAAAATAAATTGTGTGAGGTCAAATTTTTAATTTTGAAGAACATCATTTAAATTGATGATTTTGTCGATTTAAACACTGTGCACATGATTTTTCGAGGTGTCAAGATTTGTTTCGGCTTAACCTTTGCTGGAGATGAAGTGTGCCTCCATTCCATTGATTGCCGCTTAGTTTCTGGGGTGTCATAAGAAACCCAAGTTTCATCTCCTGTGACTATCTGTAACAGAAAATCTTCACTACCTTCATCATAACGGTTCAAAAATTGAAGTGCACTACCCATCCGTTGTGTTTTGTGTTGCTCAGTAAGAATTTTCGGTACCCAACGTGAGCAAAGTTTTCGAAATTTCAGTTTTTCGGTAACAATTTTATGAATTAATGATCGTGAGATTTGGGGGAATTCCATAGCGAGAGCACTCATTGTAAACTTACGGTTTTCCTTGATCTTCTCATCAATCGTGTGAACCAGTTCTTCTGTAATCAAAGATGGACGCCCACTTCGTTCTTCATCATGCACTTCATTACGTCCTTCATTAAACTGTCAGACCCATCTTCTCACCATTGAATCACTCATCGCATTTTGTCCGTAAACCTCGCAAATTTGCCGATAAATGTCAATCGGTTTCACTTTCTTAGCATTCAGAAAACGAATCACAAATCTGATTTCACAAGTGGCGGGATTTTCGATCAACACCGACATTTTAAACAAGCACAACAAAGCGTACGAGACTGACAGCGATCTCAAAATGGCGCACGTTTCTTCTCCTTGATACAGAGCGTCTGCCGCGCATGCGCGGAACTGCGATCGCAGCGCTGCAGCGGATATAAATGGAAACGGAACTTACTTTCTGGACGTACCTCGTGTGTGTATATATATACAAGTATACCAAATACTTGTAGGTTGTATAGTAATACATTTATTTAAAATAATTAATTGAAAATAACAGACAACTGATTTTACATCTTAACGTAAAATGTTATTTCAAATAAGTACTGGATATAAATGTAGTATAATAATATTATAAATAGTTTTTTAATTAGCAAATACGTGTTGGTACATATACAGTACAAGTAGACGTCACACAACACAATTATATTACAATATAAGCACAAATATAATACAATACTTAAGTACAAAATGCAAAAATATTATGGTGATCGATTTTGGTGAACCACGCTCACCTTCCTCAGGCCAGAGGGATTCACATAATATTTGTGCATTTTGAAATTGTATTTAATATTTTTGTGCTTATATTGTAATATATTTGTGTGGTGTGACGTTTACTTGTACTGAATATGTATTATATATGAATGAGTGTGTTTAGTAAAAACGTTTTTTCATATTCTTATACTGTTGATGTTGAAGGTCCAAATCTATCGCATTCTTGGAGTATTGCGTCGATGTTGGAGGCTGTGAAGTGATGGCTAATCTTAAAAGAGTTTCAAGATTATCATGTGCAAGTCTGGATCTGTAATTATTTTTTATAAACTTCAATTTGCTAAAAGGTAGATTCAAAAACATAAGAGGACGAAAATGTGCACAAAATCATTTCAGCACATTCCGTCAAGCTAGAAAACTTCCTTTTCTACTACATTCCAGAAATCAGTTTGAGATTTGGTCTTTTGTTTTTCTTCAAAAATACTTTTGAGCTCTGTGTCTTACTGAAGACCGATTAGCTCGTTTTTCAAGACTGGATTGATACCCAAACACGGACAGTTGAGACACATTATTTGTAGTCATTTCCCACGGAACCTGAAAGACATCTCTTCTTTGGGGTCTGACAGAAGTTTTACCATCTCAGAAACGTCTTTTATTTCATCTGGATTTTCATAAAAACTTGCTTTAACACTAGGAAAACTGGAGATACCATTCTACAAAAGTTCTTCAATATACATAGAATACTCATCATTTTGGTGATGATTTTGTTGTTTGCTTGAATTTTTCAATGTTTCATTAACGAAACTCATGGTATCTACCATAAATGGCACTTTCAGCCACCAACCAAAGTAATGAATTTCAGGATAGTCTCTTTCTTTCAGACAAATACAGAGTTATCTCATAACGAAGATTGAATTGTTCTAAAACTCTTCCTTTGCTTAACCATCTCACCTCTATGTGATAAAGAACATCTCCGTATTGTGATATAAGTTCGCTTAAAAAATTTTTTAACATTCTTTGGTTTAATTCATTTGACCTGATAACATTTATAATTTGCTTACAATTTATATTTGTCTTCGTAATTTGAATGAATATTAGAATAATGCCTACTCAAAATGTACAGTTTGATTCCTTTAACAGTTTCACGGCATATTAAACATAAAGCCGGCTTGTCTTTCTTACCTTTAACAAAGAGAAGTTCACGTTCCCACTCAACTTGAAATTTACGGTTGTCCTTTTATTTTTCGTTTTTTTTGCTCTGAACAACACTTGCCATACTTACAGTTCATTAATTCTTTAAATATCTTTAAAAACATTAACAAACAAAATGTTATACAAACATGAATGGGGAACACAGTGATTAAAAATAAAACATACAATTTGCAATGCAATTACGGACAACTGTCGGAACCAAAGAAAGATCTCACTAAAACTCGACTGAGAACTCTTCTTCATGGTTCCAATTTGACATGTCTGAATATCAGCTGTTGTAGACGACGCGGCAGCGCTACGTCATCTGGCTTCCATCGCTTTGTTTATCCAACCACCCAGCTGTTTAGCATTGCATCGTATGGTTTTTAGATTGTATTTCGTCTTTATCTCTGCTATTAATTTAATATTTTGTGCATTAAAACATCCAGCATCTAGAGCATTTTTGTTGCTTACAAAAATACTAAAGCAGTTGACATTTGAATAAATTATTGCAGTTTCTAAAAAAATTTAAGGACCGCAAAAAATAGTGTTAAGGGCTGCATGGGGGTCGCGTAGTGAGTATCCCTGCTCTAACACAACCATAAGTAGTGCAAGTGCTGTCTACTTAGCTGATGGTGTCAGATGGGGATGAATCAGTTGTCCATAAACGCATTTTGTGACAGCCCCACCTCGCAGTGGATTGACCTAGCACCAACATGTTAATAAAATATAAGTATGATGATATTCCGTTAAAATTATCAAGATTGAGTAATCTGTTCAATCATAAAGCCTTGTTTGTATGTTGTTAATTCTCCTTTTATGTTTGGAATATATCCCTCACAGTTTAAGAATTAAAAAAATTTCCAATTATTTAAAAGAGGGACATAAATGAAGTATTGAACTACATACCAATTTAAATTCAACCTTCTTTTTTAAATATGTTTGAAAAATATGTATTTTAAAAAGGGTTTTTAAATAAACAACCTATTCATCAACAGGATTGATTTAGGAACGAAAAAAATCAACATTAAGAGCTGCAACAAGTTTAGTTTAATGTATCATAAATGCCTTGGACATATGCCTGTATTTAAGTAATAAGAACAGCTTACTTAATGGACTAAAATCTTATTTATTACATAGCAGCCAGTTTGTTTCCTTGAAAGAAAGATATGACAGTTCTAAAATCGTCAAAACATTCAATTCTAGCCTACAAAAAATAAACTATTCAGTTCTTCAAGGAAAAAGTCCTACGTACTTTTCCATTTATATGCTAAATTTAAGAACTACAAAGTCATATACCATATTTGAAAAACATTATTTGACCAATATTTTTATGTACAGAATGCTGATAATATCAATATTTATTAAAAAAAATATATATAGTGTAAAACAAAATATCAATTCGTCCTTAACTATCATCAGTGACAATTTATTAAGCAATAATTTACTACTAAATCATAATAAAACTACTCACATGCAATTTTTAATTTTCACTAAACAAACATAAATTAACACATATGGATAAAAAATAAGAACCAAGAACAAAATTGTCTGGATTATTTATTTCTAGACAGAAATTTAAATTGAGCTTCTAATGTTGACAACGTACTGGGTAGGAAAAAAATGGAAATGCTTTCACGTTTTTTTCCATAGATAGTTTAATGTTTTTGAATGATTGTGTCTATGACTAATGTATAATTTTTTATCAGAATAATTTATTTAAAACCGTTAAATAGTGGAGAAATAATATTGTTTAATTTTATTACTTTGACATTCAAATGATCGCTACTCTGGAAAGGATAAACCTTTCAAAGTCCAGCTTGTGGCAATTTATTTCTCTTGAATAAACCTTTAATTTAATACCAAACTCAACCTAGACTTACATAGAAGATTTTCGATCAAAAAGATTAAATTTCGATAATGGTGTCAAAAAGTGTGTTCTTTGTAACCATGATCATGTATAAGATTTCACTTTTACAAGTAAAGTCATATAAAATTTGTGAAAGCGTTTCCATATGTTTTTTCTACCATATAAAAATGTGGTATGACAATAATATTGTATTATCTATCACTGTATGTTTTATATATATATATATATTTTTATTCATTGTTCATTCATTGACAGAGTAATGAATAATGTCATTCATTATTCATTGACAAAAGTTATACTTAACAGTTGAAGAGCTAGGTTCAAGTGAGATAATCTATTGAATTCTAAATGATAATTTTTAACTTATAGGTTTATTTATTAATCCATGTATCAATCTAGGGCATGATACAAGTTATATCACAAGCTAGTTGCTGTAAATAGCTTAGTTTTAAGAATTCTAAGCTACTTTTGTATCTTAAAAATCCTAATCATGCAACTTCTAACTTGTTAATCATGCACATGTTCGATCCCGTATACAACATGAAATAAAATAAAATATTAAAAATGCTGAAATCTGCTGTCAGAACAATACTTAGTATTAATAATACACAAAGCCATGAAAAAGTGCTTAAGTGAACATTTTGTGGATTTGGCTGTTTAAACAGTATATGATTTTTTAAAGATATTTTTGAAATGATCTTTTTAGCTAAGGAATTTTCTATTTATATGATGACAGGAAATGAAAATGAGAAGATTCACAATACAAGAAAAGCATGTATTTTTAAAAAAGAAACCCAAAATTATAAAAAAACGTACACTGAAAGAAAATTTAGTGAAATATTACCCTATCACATCATATTAAGTAACATATTAATCCTTTGCACTCGTATTAGTTGCTGTTCCTACGTAACCTTGTTTTAATGATAACGTTAAAAGACTCATTAGTTACAAATAATAATATTGGAAAATAAAATTTATTCTTTTAATATCAAATAGAAACATTGAGGTCCTTCAGGGTTTCAGTTTTTTATTTTTTTTTTTTTTTTCAGTGTGATATTGTTTAAAAGACTGTACAATACACAGACCAGGCTGTGAAGTACATGTCTTAAAAATGTTCTCGTCCAATACTTGGTTGCTGGGGAGCACTGAGGCCGAGAGGTTAGATCTGTGGAACACAATAGCTGGCTAAAAAAGCAGAAGACCGACAGACGCTTAGTTTCAAAGTTTCTAAACAGGTTACACCACCGTATAGAGGAATTTTATTGAAAAAAGAAATACTAAATGCAGAACTGTATAGTGCCCACTGACAGTGGCCATGTGTGTGTTCACCGATTTTCTTATTAGCCACTCACAGTGGTCTTGCGATCTGGGACAACATTTACAAAAATGACAAGCTATCACAGAAATGGCTGTGGCCACTTACAGTGGCCATGCGACCCCAAAGGAAATTTCTTAAAAAGAGTCCTCTCTAGTGCAAAGGTTTAAGAAAGATTCAATTTTGAAATCAAACTACTTATTCAACTAGGCTCTATATTCTATAGATGAATATTTTATTGAGATTTATATTATTTAAAATTATTAATCTTTTACATAGTGTATTTTATATATTGTGTATGTAGACTTGCTTTTCAAATGAATAAAGCTAGCTTCTTGCCATAATTGTCATGCTTTTAAGAACTTTATTTTTTATCTTCTGACGGCTGACATGTTTAATTGGGAGGCCCAGGTGATTGGGACTTAGATAATCATGAGTCTGCTATATTCAAGTAATGATTTTATCTTGTAATGAATTCATGTTAAATTTATTTTTATACTTGAATCTTTCAAGCAAAATTAATCTAGACATTTATTAGACATTTAGTTATCTCTTTCATTATTAACCTTTTAATTTAAAAAATTTATATTCAGAAAAAGGTATGAATATTTGTATCTAACACAAGTTGGTGAGCTGTTTTTGGGTATTAAAGTAAACAGATTTTTTAAACATCATAAGATTCATTTATAAAAGTTTTTATCTTTAAGTTTTGTGTATATATATATTTATTAGAAATACATTAAAAACATTCTAGTATGCAATAAAATAAGTAATAGATTTTTTTTTAAATTAAAATAATATTGAAATGAATTGTTGTAGAAGAGAAGGAACAAGCTCTTTGAAATAATAGTACCTTGGATATTGCATTTCTGAGGTTCCAAAAAAATTCCAAATTTTATCTTGTTTATGAAAATATAGCATACACTTTTGTGGGGTATTTGTAAGCAAAATAAAAATATAAGTACATTTTATAGCTATGAATGACCATAACCGGATGACTGCAAATGTTTGTTAGAAAAATCTTTAAAATATAATTGTAAAATTATAAATCTAGTAGTGTGCATATTTTTTTTTCAACAATATGAACAGTATAATTGTAAAATTATATATCTAGTAGTGTGCATATTTTTTTTTCAACAATATGAACAATAAAATGGCAACCAAATAAATTCTGTATAGTAAAAAATAAATGTTTTATAAATTTGTAAATGTATCTGTTGAGGTGTTGCATATAGGTTAGGTAGTATAATAGAGTTATTTTTATTGGTTTCTGTTCATAAAAACTATGTGAACTATTATTGAATTTTGTTGAGTAATTAAGGAAGCAATATTAAATGGTAATTAATTTTAACAATTACACTTATGTGCAGTAAAATTACAATCAACTGTCCTTTATTAATTAGTCTTTATTAGAGATAGTTTTAATTTCTGATTGCCTATAATTATCGCTAATTAATTAGATAAAAGACATGCATGAGGTAAATTCATCTTCACTTCTGCGTTTTCTGTGATCTTATACATGATTATGTCTCTTTTTTACACTCTATAATGTCCAATATTCACAATAAGTTAACAACGGCAAGTAAATTTATTGGCAGTGTATGTAGTTTTCTTGATTCAAGTGAAGCTTGATAGTTATTATACATTCGTACATTAATATTTTGTGAAAGGGTTTATGTTGTTTCAAGACGTCTCCAATATAAGGAATATTGCCGTTTTTTTTTTCAAGTTTGACACATCACATTGGAGCAAAACATTTCTCAAGTATTTTTACTAAGTAATATAATTCAAAAGAGCCATTTTGCTGAAATAGACAGTATACATCAAATTTAGGCGATGTTAAAAAAAGCTAAAGGATGTCTTATTTTACCAGGCGAAGTTAGGACTAAGAAGCCCTCTCAAACACTTAACTTGGGGACTAACAGCTTAAGAGTGACTTCTGAACCACCACCAGTGACCGAGCAGGCGGGCTGCATGCAAGGACGGGATCACTCAGATGGTCGCCCATCCAAGGGCCAGCCACGCTCGATGTTGCTGGACTCCGTTATCTTGCGAAATCGTTCAAGGCCACTGGCCAATGTTCATCAGAGAGTAATTACAAAGGGTGACAAAAGAGATTAAATGGCATCATTTAAGGTTCATCAGCTTGTTGGGTTTCCTGCCAAAACATTAGCTGGTACATTCCTACCAGAATACTATGTAGGGACGTAATCGTCAATACTTAAGTTTTAGTGTTAATACATTTATTTTTAGTAGTGAATAAACAAGCTAAATAGCATGATAAAAATAGGAAACCAACCAATATTACTCCTCTCTGGATTAAGAAACAGTCTTCTTGAATATCTCTGTGAAAGTGTCTGGAAACGGTTTGAAACAATCGGAAATCCTAAAATTGCAGCAACTTTAGAAGACATATTTAAGCGTTAACTAGTTAAGTCACTAAAAATTCACCTTTTAAAATGTTATATTTTATTGCTATTAAACTGTTTTATTAAATATTATATTCTTCGCATTCAGTTTACTGTCAATATTCTAACAGATGGTAGAAGCATGACCTTGCATAGTTTAAAGCATCGAAACCAACATTATTAACTTCTCAGACAAAACGGGTTCTCAACTCTATTCTTCCCCTTCTACCAATCCGTTTTCGTAGAAAAACTTGTTAAAAGAAACTGTTTAAATTATGCCATAGTAAGGCAGGGCTTCATCTTGTTGAAACCAAACATTTTGTAAGTTATCACTGGAAACACATTGGAATGTAAGAATTATATGTTTCTGTAAACAACGCTAAATTTACTGAGAGTTTAAATTTCCCTCTATAAAGATTGGCCGCATTACATGTCTCTCATAGTTATGCAGATATACTGTTCCAATAAAAAAAAAAGAAATCAGTAAATACAATGTTTGCTAAAAAATCCAAAAATAATTTTGGCAAATTGAACTTTAAATATAATAACTAGAATCTACAGTTTCCGGTGACAACCGCGTCAAGGTACTATCTACAATATTTACAAGATGACCAGACGTTGAAAGAACAAGACAATACAGTAGATACAAGACAAGATAAGGATACATCAAAAAAGGCGTATCTACCTTACATAAAGGGAACAACGGAAAAGATTGGCAGGCTATTAAGTAAAGAAAATATAAAAACCATTTACAAGCCACCGAATAGATTAAAGAATTTTCTGAGGCCAGTCAAAGATAAAATTCTACTAGCTATGCCTGGAGTATATGAAATACCTTGTAGTTGCGGGTCAGTCTACATAGGGGAAACCAAGAGGTTAATTTCCACAAGGATTAAGGAACATATAAGGCATACTACGAATGAATATACGGAAAAGTCTGCTGTTGCTGAACATAGCACAAAAAGTAATCATGGAATTTTATTTGACAAAACTAAAATCCTTGCCAACATCCCACATTACTACCCGAGAATCGTAAGAGAAGCCATAGAAATATGTAAAAGAAGAAATAATTTTAATAAGGATGATAGTATACGGCTGCCAAAGACATGGGAACCCATTTTAAGTAAATTGAAATAAAATGGAAGAGTCAGCCATATTGATTTTTCTGCCAATGACCGAAGGTCACGTGGGTCGTGCCTCCGCCCCCCTCCAGCATACCTGCTAACCAGTCCCCACCCCACCACCTGTTATAAAGCTGGAAGGTCACTTGCCGATTTCAGTCTCAGAGAAACCACTGAGGATGCCACATCACAGTATGGGCGAAACGTCTGGTCGTCTTGTAAATATTGTAGATAGTACCTTGACGCGGTTGTCACCGGAAACTGTAGATTCTAGTTATGACACCGGCCGCTTAAGCCTAAGTTCTAAGATTTAAATATAATAGTTTTGGCTGGTATTTTGACGACTGAAAGTTAAAAGTTTGAATGCCTTAGTTAAACTTTGCAACAACATTTTAATAGTCGACTTATGGAGAATTTCTGAAATTTTACTGTCTGGGTTTTTTAATGCATCAAACCTGTTGAGGTTAGTCTTTGTTTCTGTTGATGAATGTTTATCAAGCTCTAGCAGAATTTCCGCATTAAACAGGCTACCAAGAATGAATACATAAAATAACAGTTAAACATGAGCCTGTGTATACAATTTTGTTTTTCTATTTTAATTTGTTAAAAAGTTATTTGTTTGTTCTGGGACTTATCAACACCACATACTGATGAAAATTAACAATGAATAATTTTGTTTACCATTTTATTGTGGATAAAGAAATTAATAACGCTCTATATATATTTGGTAATTTTTATGAGTTGTTTAGGAAACCTTGCACAGCGACGAAATATGGCCTGCTCCGGAAAGATTTTTAACTGCCACTTGGAGTACAAAATAGTCCACTTACAGACTAAACTCGCATCATACACAGATATGCAGAGTCAAAACTACTTAAGTGGTACATTTGACTTTGGCCCCAAGTCAAATGTCAAATGTTATGTAAGAATTATGGTTTTTGGAGTCCAGAATTAGAAATAACACATTTTTATGGTTTACTTTCAAAAACATACATTTTTCAGTAACAACAGAATTTTAAGCAGTAAAAATTGTATAGTATACTGATAATCCTGTATAAATGTTTTATGGCATCTGTAACGAAGGAATTATAGACCGGTAAATGTAATAATTTCATGCATTTCACATAATCGGTGGTTTGAAAAAACAAACTACTTTAGTAATTTTTCTCAATAACTAGCCAATTCACGGAAATAAAAATTTTATTGGGGAATATACAAAACTTTAATTAGTCAATTTAATAAATGATAGTATTTTAACACGCCTTTAAAATATTTACAATATATTTTAAAATATTTGATTATGTTGATATGATTTGTTTACTGCCTTTTTTATCAGAAATTACTCCAAAAACTTGATCACCAAACTTAATATAGTCACAAGACATTGGTTATTAGCAATTAACTCTATAAATTGGTGTAACTGTTTCATGATGTTTTGTGACTATCATTCTAATTATTTTTTTTTCTGTCTACAGTACTTTGAATTGTTTAATCATGTTATAACTTTTTTAATTTGATATAAAGCTTTTTTAACATTTGAAATTGTTTATTTGTTGTTTGAAATTAAAAACATCTGATGATGTCTTTGGCAAATTAAGGCCTCATTTAATAAAAATTTTAATATTGGAATAGTGCAGTCTATATTGTTTATTTGTGTTTGAATTATTTTAAAATTACTTATATTGGACTAAGTTATTAAATTAGTTAAAATCTATCATTGAACTGCTGTAACATTCCCCTCTCATACATATTGCCAGTAGAATCATGTAGAATTATATGTATATAAATTCATTTAATTTTGTATAAATGTCATAAAAGGCCTTACTGTATATTTTGTCAATTGAAGAGAAAAATGTTCTATTTGTTTACATTGTCCCTTGTGTTATTTTTAATTACCTTATTCCTATGACATTTAAGGATTTTGTTCAATATTGCCCTTGGTTGACATCGAGGCTCATATATAACTGGTTGCCTCATTCTCATACTGTCTGTATAAGCTGAGTTGTGACGTCAGAGGGATACCTTCAACCACAGAGTAAGTGCATTATTTACTCTGTTCCTCTAACGCAGCGTGCTAAACAATTAAAACTAAAAACTTAAAACCATTACTGTATTCTTTTCAAGAGTATTTTAGAATTATTTAAATTTCTGGTATTTTAATATTAATTTAAAGCAGCAAATTATCTTTTTTCATTTGTTACTGAGTTAAACTTATTTAATAACTACTAAGTAATATCAATTTCAAAATAAGTGTTTACATCAAATAAATAAACAATGCATACTGTATTGTCATTGAGTGTAAGAATTTCAGATGTTTTACATTGTTGTTTGTTTTGTTTACAGCAGTGAAGTTAAAAAAAATCACAGCTGAGGTCTCCCTATGACGTAAATGCTACCTGCGTGATAAGGATGCGTATTTGTACGAGGCAACCTCTTGTATAAAAACCTTGGGTTGACATAAGTAACTACCCTAAAGTGTTGATGTTTGCAATACTGTGTTGATCTGCCATTTGCAACATATGGGTTAGATACCCAGGGGTTTTGTGGTATGGTGAATAGTAATTAGTTTTATGCAATCTTCGTGACTGGGGGGACAAAGTGCTGTGGAGATGGTAGGTGATAGGCAAGGTGCATGGAATAGGAGGTGGGTCGGCGGTGTGGCATAGCTGCAGTCCCTCGTGCCAGCAGTCCACAGTAGTAGTACTGCAGTCAATGGATTAGTATAACTTGAATGCATGCTTGTTTAAAGTGGATTTTGCTGGTCTCAAGGGAAGGCACATTAACTAATTTTCATTATAAAATTGGGAAATAATCAACTCACTGAAAACCGACTGCACCACCTTAAGAGGGCTCTAAACCCCTGCGTTGAGAAGCGTAAAAACTTCATTGCGCTGTCCAAGATACTGCCTTTATTTACTGTCTTAAAATTATAAATGAAGTATATATTTAAAGATAGACATTTTTGACTAGAATTGCTTTTTAAAATTTTCGAATTCTCCATTTCAATTTTATAGGTTATTAGAGTTACCCAATATTCAAACTAGTGCCAAAATAAAACTAGAGCTGTTATCGAAATTTAAAAAAATGATTTTAGTCAGAAATTTATCTAGTTTCAATTTAGTTTTGGTTTCAGATCGATATCTTTAAAGCTTTAGCCGCAATATAGGACCGCGCAAATGCCTGCATGGTAATTTATTGCTAAAAAATGCTGTGATTCGTGAGATCCAAGTGGCGAAAGCCCGAACTTAGTAGTCGCGGATGGATTTTACTACTTCATTCATAAAAATCATTCTTCATTTAACTTAAAATCGATAGATGCAATGTAGGCCTACGATGACTGATATCAGTATTATTTTACAGACTTCCTTACTCACTTAAGAGTTAGTCTACTTACTAATTTTGTTTGTATAATAGTATGTTCTGTTTACATGGCTTATTTCGTTTAAATTAAAATGTTCATTCCCATATGGTTCCTGATATAACCTAACCACAAAGTAAAGCATAAAACGTTTATTCGTAATGACAGTGCACAATATTTATTATGTCATGATGATATATACTGTAATAATCATCTATATACAACATGTCTATGAAATAAATAATATAAACTACATTAACGAATGCGTAAAATAAAAATATTAATTCAATAATTCCGGCTTGATCAAAGCAACAAGTAATTCCATAATAAGTCACTGTCTCTATTGACCTTTATTTTATTTTAAAAATATAAATGAAGTAATGTTAACTCGTAACTATTAATTTATTATAGTTCTTTAATGTTGTAGTAGAAAAAATGCCAGGTCATTTATTTGTAATTTTATAAGAAGGTAACTTCGAAGCAAATATTTTTCCTAAACGGTAACAAGGACAGAAAAATATAACGGGCGGGGCGGAGCGGCAATCCTCTAAATGGGGCGAGGTAGTGTTTGGGAACCTCGTACCACTCCCGGTGTATTCCGTTGAACAGCCAATGAGAAGACTTAGGACGGTAAAACTTGACATAAGTGATATTTAAACATTGTGCAATGTGAAAAAAAATAATAAAATACGAATTAAAAAAGTTTTCCTAATTAGTATAGTACGTGTTGGTAGATAAATTTAATACAATATTAATATAAACTGAACAAATATAATGGTGATCGATTAAGGTAAACTTGGTTTACCAAAATCGATCACCATAACGTTTGTAGCCTACATATTGCACTTATTTTTTATAAATACAGTATAAGTATTATACTGTATGAAATTTGCATTGTATGACGTTCACTTGTGTATTGAAATAAAATTAAATTGCTCAAATAAGAAGTTCTGCTCGGTTTGGTTTTGTATTAATTTAATGCATTTCAATTACTTGAGTATCCACTGACCTAATTGGGTAGCTCGTGATCAACTTGTGGCAGCCACACTGATCAACTTGGGTAGTAATCGTGATGGACTTGGCTAGCACTCGTGATCAACATGGCTAAAACTCATGATCAGATAGGCTAGTACCCATGATCAACTTGGGCAGCCTCCGTAATGGGCTTGGCTAGCACCCGTGATCAACATGGCTAACACTAATGATCAACTCTTGTAGTAGCCGTAATAAACTTGGCTATCCACCGTCATGGACTTGGCTAGTACTCGTGGCTAGTCAAGTAGACCACAGGTGCTACCCAACGTAATCACTGGTGATTAGACAAGTTCAGTTCACCAGGGGTGCTACTCAAAGTAATTATGGGTGGCTACCTAAATTGACCGTGTTCTACCTAAGATTATTAGAGGTCCTACCTACTAAGTTGACCACAGACTACTCAAAGTAATCACGGGTGGCTTCTCAAGTTGACAATGGGTCCTACGCAAAGTAATCACAGGTAATATCCGAGTTGACCATGGGTGCTACTCAAGATAATCATACTTATTACACTTAAGTTGAGCACTGGTGCTACTCAAAGACTGATAATACCCAAGTTGACTACAGGTACTACCCGTTAATTAGGAGTGGCTACTCCAGTTGACAACCAATGATACTTAATAAGGGCTACTCAAGTTAACCATGGATCCTACCCAAAGTATTCACGGGTACTACCCAAGTTGACTACCTGTGATACTTAAAGTAATCATAGGTACTACCCATGTTGACCATGGGTCCTACACGAGGTTATCAGGAATGGCTACTCACATTGACCACGGGTCTTACCCAAGGTAATCACAGGCACTAACCAAGTTCACCACTGTATTTATGGGTGGTTACCCAAATTGACCGCGTTCTACCTAAAATAATTATAGATCACACCTAAGTTGACCACAGGCTCTAATCAAGGTAATCATGAGTGGCTTCCCAAGTCACAAAGGATCCTACCCAAAGTATTATCTAAGTTGACCACGAGTACTACCCAAGGTAATCAGTTGTGACTACCAAAGTTGATCATGGGTGCTACCAAAGGTAATCACAGGTGCTATTGAGGTTGACCATAGAAGCTACCCAGGCTTGGGACTAACGATTAAAAATAATTAACGATTAAGTTTAATCGTTAGTTTTTCTGTTAACTTTTCAACTTATTCGTTAGTTTTGGGGATGTTTAACTTTTAACTTTAACTAGTTAACAAATTCACTAACGATTAAACTAACTCAGTTAGTTTTACAAACGAGGCACGGTTTGTCCCGTGGAATGTAGACAATGGCGGAGAAAGCGTCCAAAACTTTGGTCAAAGACCGGGCGTTTTCCTCAATCCCAAGTATTCGCCGACAAACAAAGTCATGAGTCACACCCATCCCTTTCCGCCATTGGAAGCTACCCAAGGTAATGACAGATATTACCCAAAATGATCACTGGTGATACACAAGGTAATTACAGTTACTACCCAAGTTAACCAAGGGTGCTGCCCAAGGTTAATCACAGATAGTAACCAAGTTGACCACAGGTTATACTGAAGGTAATTTACAGATTCTTTCCAAGTTGGACAATGGGAGCTACCCAAATCACATATAATATGCAAAATGATCAATGGTGGTGCCACCCAAGGTAATCAGAGCTATTACCATAGAGAACCATTAGTACTACCCAAAGTATTCACATGCACTACCAAAGTTCACCACCGGTCCTACCTAAAGTAATCACAGGTACTACATATATTGACCACTGTTAAGATAATTAAAGGTCCTAAGTTGGCCACAGGGTTTACTCAAGGTAATCACAGGTAACTTCCCAAGTCCTGGCCACCACAGATCCTATCCTACCCAAAAAAATCACAAGTACTATCTAAGTTGACCATGGGCGTTACCAAAGACAATACCACATATTGCCGACGCGTCCAACACAAGGTAGTCACGAGTGGCTAGCCATGTTAACCATGTTTTATAATCGAGGTAATTATGGGTGGCTACCCATGTTGACCATGGTTGCTACTCAAGGTGATCACAGATACAACCCATGTTGATAACGTTTTGAATGTATGTAACAGTTCTTAAAAGATCTATTACTTACAAATAATAATGACTTTATAAAATTGCAACTTACTCAGCTAACTCATGTATCTGTATATTATAATACTCTGGTAATTGGTTATTTAAATGTAATTATTTAATATCAATTAATTTTTCAAGCATTTTTTATATTTATTAGGAATAACATTAATTTGTTTCTAAATATGTTTTAACATCAGCTTTAATCCACGCAATAAAATCATATCCTATAAACGACAAATACATTCATTGGTAAATAAGTGTTTAGCGCTTATGTACTGTGGTGCTAAAATGGATGAGTCCAAACTGCTTAGACAGGTCATATAAAAAACTGAGACCAAAGTACTGTGTGAATGCTGAGGTCAACCTGGTAGACTACATGAGCCTAAACTACCCCGAACATACATGTTTATGAGGCCAAACTACTGTCAGGTAGGTGAGCCCAATCTGCTTTGAACGTCTAAAGTTATATGTTCGAAATTGACATATGCTCGCAGCAGTTTCTCTGTTGGTTTCTCGGTTTTGATGGTTGGTTATTTTTAACAGTCGTGTTTTTTAAAAAACCGTTTTGAAAATAACAAGGATTATGATTTTGGAAAACGTTTTAAGTATAAATTCAATATTTTAGCAGACCCCCAATTTTATCAGCGAATAATTTGATTTCACTGTAAAAATTCTACTTTTCTAAACAAATATTACTATTTTTTACAAAAACAAAATGACATTAAAACATCAGCAATCCCGGTACTGACTGGAAAAGTGACAATTGTTGAAAAGAATTGGCCTTTCTCTTTCTGTTCAACACACATTCAGACAGAGAAGGTCGGGCGTAGCCAACTGAGGAGGCGGCAGGTGGGAGGGAGAGGTAATTGGGGTTTCCGGTTGAAAATACTACGAAAACTTACTATACAGGAAATGATTCAAGGAACTATATTGTACTATGTCCGGCAGATTAAACTTCCTTCGCCTAAAAAAACTGGACGTAGTTCCAACTTCTATCGCCAGTGCTGCATGACTTCTATATTTTCTTTCCCTTTAGAGCCCTCTTAAGAATAACTGCAACACGCAGCAAACTGGCGATGAATTTATAGTTGGAAAAGTTTTAAAGAAAGCCTGTGTCTGTCTAGATAAAGAAAGTGTTGCAGAATATGAAAGGGAAAATCAAATTGAAGAAGAATCAAATTATGACCCAGAGGAAAGTGATAATGCAGCGACATAACAGTCCCTCGACAAGCCCGGTCCTTCAAACATTGACATGCCCTTAGCTGAACAATTAACTACAGATAGCCTCAATTACATTAGCGGCTGGATGGCTAGGACGCTATAAAACAAGTAACCCGGTCTAGGAGAGTTAATATACAAAAGAAGCAATAATGATGGGTCATGGGTTAGTGAGTTATCTGCTGGAGGCCTTACACAGGCAACGCAAAACATTCAAAACAAAATTTTAAGAATGAAAAACGTTTTCAGATGGTGAACACATTTCTAGTATACCAGGGTTAAAAGAAACACTTAAAAAAAAGCTTACAGAAGTATTGAGTGAATACCGTATGAGGTAATGGAGATGTTCTCTAGAAGTAGAATAGCAATGAGGGTTAAATATTTGAATAAACGGTGGTTACATCTTAAAAACATAAAAGTCGCAGAAATAAGCTGGTTAAAATGAACTACAAACTTTGAAGCTGAAAGTGTATATAGTAAGGGAAGGTACGAATGTCCTGATATTATTCCAGTTTTAACTAAACTAACAACTGTCAATATTAAAATAAATTGAGGTACATATTTTTTAAACGGTATCATGGCTGTATGCCTGTGACTGTATAAAACCGTAACCTCAGTTACGTTATTTTATTCTTTAATTTATAAATCTAAACGAGAATGCAATGCTTGAACTTTCATGAATTAACAAGTTATGGTGATTTCACTATTAAATGAATTACTACTCTTACCCACAATTAACTGTAATTGTTTATTTCAGATGCTCTACGTTTTTAATTAAAAAAATATTTATAACTTAAATAAGTTGCGATGTATAAAATTGCCTGAAACAAACAAATTACTGGTTAGAATTTTCCGAAATTAAACTGACAGGCAGAAAACAAATGTAAAAGGTAAGAATAACATAATTTGTGAAATAAGTCACATTTTACAAACACAATAGTTTGTTAAGTGCGTATGGGTATGGTACAGGTGAGAAGTAGCGTGTATTCATTGGAAATATACTGTGTTTTGCTATTAAGATAGCGCTGTATATATATGCTGTGTGGATTGCCGGGCCGGGCCAGACTGCAGGTAGTGGTGGGGGCTGCCGCAGTACGACCCACCTCCTATTATTCCAGAGCCTTGGGTGATAGGTTCTATGCTCGGTCCACTCGATGGTTGTCATTGCATGAACACTACTAAAGAAGTCTAGGGTGTCCGTGTTGAGTAGTAGTCAGGATCCAGGTGGTGTGTAGGGAAAAGCATTGAGTATCAGACTTGACAATTAGCTGAAAATCAAACCAAAACTATGCGGTTAGGATTCCACGTAAAAATGTAGGTCCTTAGTTAACCTGGCTCTTTATTAGGAACAGTCAACTCATTCGCCCATATCATAACAATTAGCGTATTAGTAATAAAAAAACTCATCAAACATTTTTTTCTTGGCTCGGGTTTCATGTTGGATTATTTAAAAAGATGCCAATGGTAGAGATATGAGTGAGTGTATTCACTGTTATTAACAAAGTTGACTGTTCCTTAGAAAGAGCCATTTATTCCAATAGCTAGGACAACTAATAAATGTAGTGCAATTTATTTAATGAGAATGGTATATTTTGGATTTGCTAATTCTAAATATAAATATTGAAATATTGGGAGATTCTTCCCTCACTAATTTAACCAGTGATTACATTGTATAAACGTTTTATTAGGATTATTTGAGGCTGGAAATCAGCCTCGATTCGAGCACTGGTACCACTTTCAAAATGTTCAATGTCTTACAGTTAAGAAGTTTGTACATTTATAAAGTACAGTACTACAAATATTTTTTGAAATAAGTAATGACGATCTGTTTAGTTTTAGATAAAGAATCTTAGGTAATGCAATAATACCAAGACTAAATTAACAATTATTTATAAATATTAATCTTTTTTGCATCATATTTTTTAAATCAGTTGCCTCTAAATATTAAAATTGGTATTAGTACAATTAAATGTAAAAAATACTTAGAGATTTCCTGACAATTGGTTGTAATCTGGAACCATTCTACAATTATGTTATTTAATGTACGTGCATATGTGTGAGTGGTTTTGGGAAATATGAAGGGTTTTTAAATACCTTCCATTTACCTACAAAGAAAAAGGTTATATAAGGGTGTACATAGTTTTTCTTTATACAGTATGTCTATTATGTTTTATATAAATGTATTCTTAATTGTTTTCCCTCTTTAATTACAATGTATTATAATTATACTGTATTGTAAATGACAATATTTGAAGCTTAAACGTTATTATTTTTCCTATTTTTTCTGAGTAATATGTTGCGGGTCATGTTGGCAGGGTTTTCATGCTCTCCGAGTACCATAGTGAACGTTTTTGTGATTTTTCCCCTATAGGTATATTACCTAGTAATGTTATTGTTCCTAATCAAATATTTTATATAACTTACATTTGTTTGACTCTTACAATCAAACTTGCAGCTTGTATGATATATATTAACTTAATGTATATGTTTGTATCTTATTGTATTATTATGGGACAATAAAACATTCTTTCAATCAATTAATTGCCCAGTGACAGTGAATAGCTGGTGGTTATATCAATCATTATTTATATCTTTAAATACGGGGATATGGGAGCATGAGAATGATTATTTTCTTAGTTACTAAAAAAAAAGTACAATAAATCATTAATAACTACGTTGTTAAATAGAAGTCATCTTCAAAAGATAGAGTAATAGAATAATTGAACTCACTTATGTTAGAGGAGTTTTTTTTTTAACCTTTTTAAGAAATAATTTGTCAACCATGTTTAAATTCGTTTTAAAGATTTTATTCATGACTATCAATAAATCTACCAATATCCAAAAAACAGTATGGGAACTGGTAAATTCCGAAGTAGGGGTGGAAGACAAGGGAAGGGTCAACAACATATCCTTAATAGAAGGAGAAAAACATATCTCTGACCCAAAGCTTATTGCAAATAAGTTTATTGAGCATTTTGCTGATGTTGTTAAAGACCTTGATGTAAACTGTAAAAAAAGTAGTGAAATTTTCAACATGTACAATAATTTCAGTAATGCATTGACTGTAAAGCCAACATTTAGTTTAAGGTCTGTTGACAAGAGGGAGGTGGAACAAATAATAGATTCTTTTAAGAATAAATATTCCAGTGGTTATGATGAGGTACCGATAACAGTAATTAAGGCAATAAAAACTAGTATAAGTTCAGTTTTGAGCCATCTAATCAACTCTTCATTTGTTTCGGGTATCTTTCCTAATCAGTTAAAGCAAGCTAAAATAATTCCAATTCATAAAAAAGATGATAAACACAATATTATTAACTACCGGCCGGTTTCCATTCTACCAACATTTTCAAAAATAACTTATATGAAAAATCAGTACATTTACAATTTACAAATTTCTTAGAAACTTTTAATTTATTGGACGACGGTCAGCATGGTTTTCGGCAAGGAAGATCAGCAGTTAGTGCTGCTGTGTCATTCATTGAAACGATCATAGAATCAATAGACAAAGGAAATCATACAATTGGCATTTTTATGGATATATCTAAAGCTTTTGACAGTGTCAATCATTCTAAGCTAATAGAGAAATTAGATACCCTTGGAGTTGCAAGAAATGCCCGTAACTGGTTCGCGTCCTACCTCACAAATAGAACTCAATATGTAGAGATTACAAATTTAACAAAAAACAACAAAATCATTAACCCTTTTGGGACCAAGCGGGCGATCTATCGCCCGCAAGTACTATGCGAAAACGACCGTGCGGGCGATTCATCGCCCGCCGAGATATATGCGAAAAGGACCGCGCGGGCGATCCGTCGCCCGCTCAATGTTTTTAATATATTTTATGTTACAGAGGTTAATGTTTATCAAAGTAACTGGTATATATGTTTAGTAATAAGTTCAGAATATTGTGAATCATTCGTGATTGCTGTTGGTAACACTGTTTGTAGTGTTGGAGGGAAATGAAAACAATAATACAACTGCGTCATAAGTTACAGTCGTGTTGAGTCGTCTGCCTGGAGTTTGTTTATATGCGAATGCTTACTGTGATTCTTTCGTTATTATTAGGGTTTGAGTAAAACGTTGTGTTTTCTTAGTAAATTGAGTTGTGTAGAACTCAGGAGGAAGAGATCAAGGACTGTATGTTCAAGATGCGATGAAGGGTGCCATTACCAGTGCTTTTCTAAGCATCGGTGCCGCGTGTAAAGCATAAAAATTCAAAAAAACTTGTAAATAGTATGTGTAAATATTTGTTCTAAGTGTTATTGTGTAATTTAGACTGTTCTCCAGTGACCAGAATCCAGCTTTGAGTGAGTACCTAATCATTTACTGCATGTTAGTTGTATACTTTATATTTTAGCAAAAAACCCGTAGTTTACAGTATTTTATATATTTATTTATTTCTCAAGTAAATTTTACTGTACATAAATAAAACTTTGCACTTTATCAGAAAACTATGTTCTAAACATAATGAGCAGGCTTCCCACGGTAAAAATATTTCTAGTTTCAGAGCTATAGTACAATTGATTTGTAAATATAAAGATATAAAAATATATTTCTATTTATTTTTATTTTTTAAATTTTTTTTTATGTGTGTATATGAAATTACTTTATGCTAGTACTGTAGTACATTGCTTTGCCTAAAAAATGACACTAAAATCATGTCTCTATCTTTATTGAAAGTTATTTTCTAAAGAGTTTCCCGAAATCCTACAAAATGCCCTTTTGAGGGACGGTCTTTTTCAGCTGGTGCTATGTTATATCACTGATAAAAAAAAAATTTCACACAAAAAATGCCAATAAAATTAATGGTCCTAAACTGCATCATACACTAAAGTTCTCCGGTTTGGTGTTCCCCAAGGTTCTATTTTGGGACCATTACTCTTTCTTTGTTACTTAGTGGGTATAGACAAGTCATTATCATACAAAAAAAGTAATAGTGACCTCTATATGTATGCTGATGATGCAAACTTGGTGGTTTCATCAAAATCACAAGAGGAAACAGAAATCTACACCTACATTGAATTGGAAAATATAGAAAATTATTTAAAGAAGCATAATTTACTTCTAAACATTCAAAAAACTAAGTTTATTAATTTTAAAACTCCCCAAAATAGACTATTAACTGATCCCTTACTAGCTTATAATACTCAACAAATTGAAAATAAGAATAATACAAATTTTTTGGGACTAAAGATAGATGAACATCTAAATTGGGAGGAACATGTTCATAATATATTAAACAAAATAAATTCTGGAATGTATTCGTTATCAAGAATGAAATATTATTGCGATCTTAACACCTTAAAAAGTATTTACTTTGCTCATATTCAATCACATATATCATTTGGTATCGCACTTTATGGCTCAACTAGGAAAATAAATTTAGACAAAATTTTAAAACAGCAGAAAAAGGCAATCAGAATTATGTTAAACTTAAAATATGATGATTCAGCAAATGAACATTTTAAGAATTTAAAAATATTCACTGTCTATGGTCAATATATCTTTGAGACTATTTTAATTGCGCAAAATGAACAATCAAATGTTAATTCTGATATAGTTGTAAACCCATATAATACAAGGGGAAGAAATGAAATCGTGCAGGCACATAGGCTCAAGTTTTTTGAAAAAAAAACCTACATTTATGGGGAGAAAGTTTTTGAAATATATTCCACTCAATATAAAATTAGAAAGTGGGTCAAAATTTGATAAAATGTTAAAAGAATATTTAATTAGCAAATCTTTGTATTCAGTTGAGGAACTTTCCACCTCCCTCTAGCACACTTCAATCTCTTTTATTAAATAGACTATGCAATTAGTGAAAGTAAATGTATATATATATGTACATAATTCTTATTTTCGTTTTGTTTTATTATTTTCTTATGTACCTTGTTAGATTAGAAATTTTGACGCTATTTATTTGTACCACTTGTACATGAAGATAAATAAAGAGATTTGACTATGACTATGACTACATGACATTTAAGCAGCTGAGTTTTCCCCACCCCACCCCATTATAAATATAATGGGGTGGGGTAAAGGACCATTTTTCTTCTGGTACTGTATTTATTATCATATTTATATGTAAACAACATTTGATTTTATTTTTAAGTAAAACTTGTAAATTAAAACAAATAGTTACTGGAAAGTCTTAAAATTGTTAAATAAAAATTGCCAAAAATAATATAAAAAGAACAAATAAATTCCTATAGTTAGACGAAAAATGTGAAAGAGCTATTCATAATAGAAGCATAATGAAGAAGTTGTGGCTGAATAGCAATATTAGTGAAGATCGAAAAGCCTATCAATTCATAAAACAATCAACTGCAAGACTGCTACGAATGAAGAAAAGAGAGTACATCAATAGTTTAAGGGAGAAAGTTAAGCTGAGAACGATAAAAAATCGAACTATCACAAACACTTTTATAGTGTGTAAAACATTTCACATATACTCTTCCAAAAACACTAAAGTAGTGGATAGATGGAAGGAATATTTTAGTGAACTCTTGAATGGTGAAGAAACGGAGCAAGACTACTAATGTGCACAACTATATATAGAAGAACTCTTGAATGAAGTAGAAGAGGCTGTAAAGAAATTGAGGAACAATAAAGCAGCAGGAGAGGACATGGTAGTATCGGAAATGTTAAAAGAAGGATGCAAAATATGTAGTGAATAACTACATAGAATAATACTAAAAGTGTGGAGAGAAGAAATGTCAGAATAACTAGGATCAATCATAATTCCAAGGAAGGAGGCATCAAGGCATAATTTACAAGGAAGGAGATCAAGAAGAATGCAGCAAATATAGAGAAATATTGCTGCTTAGCCACGGATACAAAGTTTTATATAAAATAATTCTTAAGGAGAGTATACAAGTACGGTAGAACTCCAATTATCCGAATCAATTGGGACCAGACCCTATTTGGATAGTCAGATTTTCCTAAAGTCCAAAGTCTAAATAAACTCATTATATTTGAAAATGAAATTTTAAGAAAAACTGTTGGACCCATAAATTATAATGGAGACAGGAGAATTAGACATAATTAAGAAATAATATACGAGTATGGAGATCATGATATTATAGCGAATGTTAGAGCTAGAAGATTAAGATGGGCTGATCTTAAGGAGATTACACTTCTTAAGGAGAAATCGAGGATCACTTAAAGGAAATAGGAGAGGGACAGCCTAACGGGAGAGGACCACAAGAAAGTTGTTAAAGAGGGTGGTGGGACAGCTTCATGACAGACATCTCAAGGATGGGAAAAGATTTAGAAGAAGCGCAGGACCAGGAGATATGGAGGACGATTGTTGGCGAGGCCAGAATCCTGCTAGAGTACTGATGGCATGGGAGTAAGTAAGTAAAAAATTGATTTGCAGTGCTCATTGTATGATGTTTTGTATATTATTCTGATAGCTCTCTTTTGTATTATAAAAATTCTGTTGAAATTTTTCGGTGAAGTGGTGCCTTATACAACTAGCCCATATGCCATGATACTATGAAATGTGGTGTAATAGAGTTTCTTTATTATATCGAAGGTAACATAATTGGATAGTCTTGACTGTGATTAATTCACATTTCTTTGGTCTTGTTTATATTTATTTTCTTCAGTCTGACCTTGCACCCCCCTATTCTTAATCATTCATCTAGTTTATCTTTCATGTTATTTAACTTATTACACAAAAGGCATAGGTCATCTGCGTAGTCAATAATGTCTAGTTTTTCTATCAGTGCCTACTGTAATCCTCTAGTCCTTCTATTTACTGTTCCCATAACTTTATCTAACACCATCAAGAAAATTATGTGTGAGAGCAGACATTTCTGTCTAACTCCGGTCTATCTCAAACAAGTCAGTAAGCTTGCCTTCGTGATTAACTTGACATTCATATTCTTCATAAGTTTCTTTGATGATATTTAATACTTTTTGTGTGAGTCTGAATTCTCTCAGTGCTACCCACATAGATGTATTACTGATTGCTTTTTCAAAGTCTACAAATGACAAGTACAAGGGCGACTAGTATTGAGAGCTTTGTTCTATTATTATACTTGATGTAGTGATCATGTCCACACAAGAACAGTCTTTTCTAAACCCTGCTTGTTCTCTTCTTAACTTCGACAAAATTAATAAAGTGTCGATTACGACTTTAGTTAATTCTGTTCAGTACGATTCTTGTCAGCACTTTGTTAGGAACTGACAAAAGTGTGATTTCTCTCCACTTTTTCAGTCAGACCATCTCTTTTGGGAATTTTTACTAGCAAGCCTCTTTTTCATTTTTCAGGCACAACTTTCTCCTCCCAAACTTGTGATAAAATTTAAAAATGTTTAGAAAATATTTTCTCGTTGTAACATCTGAATGATCATAGTAACATGAAAATGCAAAATGTTGGCAACTCTCACTTGGTGAGACCCAATCCTTTGTGTAGCCACAATTGTCCCCTCGCTGAGTCCAAGTTTTAGATCTCTTAAGCCATCGTTTGTAATAGGATTATGTACTGTATTTACTATTACATTACAATTATATTAGGCGGAGGAATAAGAAATGATAAGACGATTTGTTAAACAATAACTACTTGGGTAGGTGTGTTCATGGTTATCGGTGTGTATGATGATGACTCTGGGCGGAAATGTTGGACTTACGGATTTGGAAGTGGCATGATATAGGACAGCAAATAGCGTCGTTTTTTTTAATATGATATGGTATGACGTCACTACATACAACATAGAGTTAAGCTACATATCAAAGACATTTTTGATAATGAACATGGTCAGCTAATGATAATATAATATAACATAAAGTTACATTGTAGATACATAACAGATTATACTTCCATTTTTTATACCCTTTTCAAGGAGAACTTCTTACTCTTCTTTCCAAGATCTTTCAAACACAAATATCTAGAGGACTAGAGAGTATTCTTCATGTAAGACGTCGAATCAATGTTGTGTGTATTTTAAGGCGAACATGAAAGATTATATGAGTGTAGTCTGGTTTCTAACTGAGTTCAGCTGTTCATCCGACAGGGCCATTTATTAATAGCTCAATAGCCATGGCAACTAAAGGACCTACAGCTTTCTGTGGAATCCAAACCGCATAGGATTGTTCTGATTTTCAGCTAATTGACGAGCCTGATACTCAACTCTCTCCCCTACACAGCATCCTAACACTGACTACCACCCAGTATGGACACCCCAGACTTCTCTAGTAGTGTTTCCACCGATAGCAACCATTGAGGGGACGTCATGTCTATATTAAGAGGATCGAGTATATAACCTATCGCCTGCAATATCCATAACACTTTGTCCCCCAATTAGTAGGGTTGCAGCACAATCATCACCAGGAGTGGCCTGGAAGTCACCAACTTCAACTTGGGCCATCCCTAAATTACGTAACGCTTGAAGGGGGTGAGGGGGGATTTCGGCAGTGTTACGCACCGTTAGGGAGGAGGATGGGGGGGGGGTTATATTCTTAAATCTCATAACTATTAAATCTCAGAAGGGGTGATCTGAAAAGGCCGATTTTGCCGTAACGTAATTTAGGGATGACCCCAACTGTATTTAAATGGCACTTGTATTTTTTCATCCTTATGTTGGAGCAAAGATCAGCATACTTATTAATTCATTTTGTTTTATTAGCCTCCAGAACTGTTATATTATAGAAATAATACTGGTTAAATTACCTTTTTTCCTGTCAACAGTTCTTCAAACATAATCTGCTATGTACATTTCGAAGCATAGAGCTTCATCATCAGGCTTTCCAAAAACGTCACTATTTACATTACACTAAACATTAAAAACATTTTGTTGTGACCGTTCCCTTCAGTACCTCCACTGCGACTAGCGCTAAGGCCCACCGCCACACAGGTCCCTCTAGTGAAGGAAATGCGTAGCGATGCACCCGCGCCAGCGTGCGAGAGGGACCGAAGTGAAAGAAACGGCCACCATGCCGTCCCTCAGAAGGAGTGGGCGACATGATTGCTATTTATTAATCTTTTTTTAATTAAGATGCTTTTAATTAAAAAATCAACAATTCAAAACAAATGTGCTATGTTAATATGTTTAAATGTTTATATTTTAAATGTTTTTAATGTTTAGTGTAATGTAAATAGTGACGTTTTTGGAAAGCCTGATGATGAAGCTCTATGCTTCGAAATGTACATAGCAGATTATGTTTGAAGAACTGTTGACAGGAAAAAAGGTAATTTAACCAGTACTATTTCTATACTTATTAATTTTATATTCATGCTGTCTACTAGTGGGTAATGTTTGTATCCCATGGCAGAGTTAAATCAATGAGAATAGCATTTTAAAGGGATTTTCACCATACTGTTCAGTCCGGGCAAAGAGAAGTAACTGCAAGAACTGAAGGAAAATTGTAATGTCGGTTTCCCTCATCTAAATATAAAATCCAGTCCTTACTCTTCTCAAATATTGATGATTCGTATTTCATGGGATTTTTCTTGACTTTTTCTCCAAACTTAATAAAGAGGATACCAGTTGGCTTTGATAAATTAATAGCCTCCGCTCTAGCAAAGGAAAGGTTCACTGCTCTTTTATTTTACCTAGATATTACTATTAATAAGGTCAAATAATAAATTAAACTTTAATATTTGTTTAGGGATATCTCAAATATGTATTAGTCTTTAGTCGCAAAAATGAAATAGTTAGTAGAACGGTTAGTACAGTCGAGTCCACGAGCACAGTTAGGCTGGGCCATCTGTACGTAGTTTATTACTGTTCAAACATAATTATTAATATGAAAACATCTTGTGTATACTCATGATATTTTGTGCTTAACTTTAAATTTATGTATTTGAGGTTGATTCTTGTCGTTTTGTACCAACTCAATTTTCTCAGCATGAAAATGCATTGAAAAATATGTTTATCAAATTGGACATCAACTCATTTATTTATTTAATTATTTTATCTGCCAACGCCAGACATTTTTACTGATTATTCAACGTGTTATGAGACAGCGGTCCAAACCCTTCGAGCTAAATTTAGTTAGAACACCCGGTATTAGAACCCGTGACACCTTGCATTGAATTAATGGAATCGTGAAGTCAGAAGTGCTAACCGTTATGCAAGAAGAGGCCCAATGTAGCATTGTGCATTACATTCACTTATAGTTTATTTATCTGATCACTTTTTAACAATAAATAAATTAATCACCGAACATATAAACTCACCAGTGACAGTAAACAATTACGATCAAAATTGTTTATAGGTCACAAATTACTTTTATTTTAATGTATGCCAATATTAATAATTATGCTATTTGTTTGGGACATTTTAACGTGTCTTCAAGTAATGATAGTCTTCTAGTTTAACTATGTTTCTGTTTTTTACATTTCTCAACATGCAAACGTCGTTGTCCCTTATGATAGACTGAGCCTTGGTCTCTCAACAGTTGTTATTAATAACGCCCTAAAAGAAAAAGATCAGTCCAAAATTAGAGTGATGCAAAGAGTTCATGCTGTCTAGTGATGGAAATATCAGCTACTTGTTGGTATCAGTGAAAACGGATTCAGTGATTTGGAGATATCAGTGATTAATATCAGTTATATATACGGTGATTGTTTCTACCTCTTCCTGGTCATCACTTTAAGTGATGTTATTCAAATCTCCGAACAGTTAAAACGGTTACTTGGATTGGATATGTGATTTAGATGAATGATTTATAATTCATTAATTAATTGTGTTGATTCGGGCAATGGCAAGTAATTCACGTTGTTATGAATAAGATAGTTTTTTTTTCAAATCAACATCGCTAATTATATTTCAGCAACCAAACATTTATTTTATTTACAAATACTGTACTTGAACTATTGACTAAAATAATGCTTTTTAATTTAGTTGGCAATTTTTTATTTTCTTTGGGAAAAGAATTCTATATTAATTTTCAAAAATTTGAGACATTGTTTTGGCAAGATCTTCTTCCTCATATTCGTCTTCTTGATGAATGACGTTGTCTTTGAGTAGAAGGTCGATTAGCTTTTTATTAAATTAATATGACTTCTGAAAGCCCATTTCATGTTGACAACAAAGATCAGAAAGGCAAAGAATGAATCATGGGTTGCGGTGATCGGTGATCACTGATATGAGCTGCTCGCGCAAAAGAGATAAATAGGACAGGAAGACAGACAATGAATCATGGGATCGCGGTGTTTGGTGATCAGCGAAAATCACTAATATGAGTCACTTTACAGTAACAGGTCCAACGATGATTTTCAAGTATCAGTGAAATATATCAGTTACGTGATTTTGTGCCCATCACTACGCTGTACTGCAAGAGTCTGAGATTCCCGACACAAAGTACCACATATGTAGAATTCCAGGATGATCTTAAAACTCATCCGATTACTGTGTCAACATACAAAGTAATCCTATTTTCACCTAAGATAAGAGTTGTTTCTAGTTTTCCATACACTTGATTTTGTAACAAACCTCTCTCTGATTAACGAATCACCAAATTATTATGAAATATTAGTGTCTTCACTGTGACACGTCAGGGCCTAAATTAAATCATTGATGCACTATCTCTGAACTCAGCACAAAACTCTCACGTATTATCAAGCCACCACTTGTCATGAGATAGTTGGTTGTCTCTTCACCGTACATCAGGGTCCGGAATAAAACATTGATACATTACATTAAGCACGAAGTCCTGATGAACATTACAACAGTGTGATGAACTCAAATATTAAAATACTTTCATGTGAGAGTTAAAGTTTGTTGTTAAATGGTGTTTTCTTAATTATATTCTCAAGTTTATCTTATTAACTAGTGTGAGTATATATGTTCAACACAAAAACTAGTCAAATATATATATATATATATATATATACGACCAGAATAGTTTGTCCTGGGCCGAGGATATTTTAATGGCTGTAAAGAGAAAATACGTCTGTTCTAATATGTCAGTGTCAGACCAAAATTGAAATTTATTATTACTGTTAGAGTGAATCTGATTGCAAATGGCTTCCGCCTGTAAGCTTGTTTGTCAGATAGTAATCTTGAAATGATAAGATATGGAGAAATTTGCGGTTGATTTAGAAAAAGTGCTGAATGAGTTTGAGTTTAATGAAGGTACTGGTGACTTTTGTAATGTTTTAATTATCTTTATATAGTTTTCTAGTTTCCACTAAACTAGACTTTGGTTAGGCCATCATTTGTGAACAAACTTTTTTATCCTGGGCGTACTGATTACAAAATTAAGAGATTTGTTAAATTAACATTGTTCAAAGTGATCTGGTATGCATTTGTAAGAATAGGTATTTCCGCATTTTCACTCTGAATTTGACTTCTCAGTTCAGCTGAATAAAATGTTTTAAAAGGTCTAAATATTTTATGAGATCTATTATGTTTGAGATATATACTAGGAAGTTGATTTATATGTAGGAGGTAAACTCAAGCTAGTATAATTTCAGTAAGTCAATTGATTTGGTCTTGATTGGTATGTCAATTAATTGATCATATATTAATAAGATGTAGTTTTATCCCTTGAAATGCAGTTTTGGAGTTGGACCTCAGACTAAAATAGACGGAGGCCTAAGTTTGGAAATGAACTCTAATGTTGATGAAGTGTTTAGCGTTTACATTTAGGACCAAATCGAAAGCAGAATGTGTTATTTAGCCTTAGTAGGCTATACTATATATTATTAGAGTAGGCTAAACTTGAAGAACTTTAGGGTATGCACTATCTTCTCACTTAGAAAAGAAAATTTGTTGTTATTAAGTGGCCTGGTTAAAAATGATAATAAGCGAATTTAATATGTGAAAAACTTGTTTGTCACATAGGCCTATAAAATAACAAAATGGTAACCATGCAGTTTTTTTCACCTAATTAAATTTAAAACTCGGCCTGAAATGGGTCAATAATTGGTTATATTTTCATGAGAGATTCTTTTTATCTGCAGACATTAGGTTTTTAACTTGAAATTGAAAAAAAAATGTCGCAACTCTTAATATTTTTTACTTACCGTATTTAAATTGATTTTTTAACGCTCGACCGATCCGCCTACTACTTTTTTCCATACCGTTAAAGGATTTTCAAGGCAATTTGCTGGTTTTTTGTTAAATAAGTTACTGTACTTATAAAATATAATAAACCTTTTTGTGTTTGGTTATCGGTTTATTTGCAAACAATAAAAACTAGAGATAAATAACTTACAGGACTCAACACATTTTATATTTTTGTATATAAAGTAAACATCGTTTTATCGGGGCCCAAATTATCTGGATTCCTGTTTATACAGATCAGCTGACCAATCTAATGAGCAGTGAACATTTATTTTCTAAAGTTGTTACACCTCCGTAGAAAAATTAAACGTCTGTCTCTCATAGCAGTGCCGGCAATGAACTCATTACATCCATGTTGCTTGTGTAGTGTTATACACATGCACGCGTGAAGGCATGGTTCCTGGTACACAGCGAACTGGATGTACTGTATTGTATTTTGATTTGTTCTTGGGCGATCCATACAGAGCGCTAGCGTTGCTAGTTACGTTGCATACTTTTTGTTGTTTCTGTTAGTTGTCGCTGAGATGTGTTTGTAAACATTTAAACTTATAGTATGGTTATGAATACTTAGAATATTCAGTAGTGCTGAAAAAATACTTTCTAATATGAAAGTAAACCTTATTAAACGCTATTTTAAATATGCTATCAAGCTGGTGCTATTTATCATTGTCCAGACTATCTTAGAAACAAGAATAGCCAACAAAATGAAGGCTATTGTATGGATTGCATCTGTAGATTCGGCTTTTTGTTGTTCATTTACATACAAACACTGACTTTTGTCAAGTTTAGCAATGGTGATGTATTTTTATCCCAGAATATTCTCACACAAATGAAGCAAAACCGGACTATTTGTGCACCTCTTTGAAACAATATAAAACTATAAATAATGAAAAAGAACGCAGTATATTACAACGTGAGCTAGAAATACTGGTGCCGAAACAACAATGCCGGCTGTAGTTCAAGTTGAGTGGTACGGCATCTGTGAAGTTACACGTAACATAAAGGGGTTTAATTCGGCCCACTTAAGCTGTCATTTGAATCACGCGGGAAGTCCATATTGCCTCCCACCGTGTAAAGGGACCAATGGGAATAGAATTGACCCAAACATTTGATAAAACAGCAGTTAAAAGCATAGTTATATTAATAAAGATAGACCATTATGCTCAATTGTGCCATAATGCGTCCATGACGTTACGAGATAGTAACGCTATGCGCAGTACGGTGTCTGTGACAGGGTTAAAATACCTGGGAAAATATATAGTTTATACTACTATAATCACGTACAGAACACAAACCTAAAAATGTGTTACCATGGTAACTGATTGGCTTGTAAATTCACAAGAAATGTTTTACAAACACTAGAGAGTTTTAGTAGGCACTTAAATTACCACAAAAACTTGCTTTAGGAAATAAATATAAATGTGAAGTGGTATAAATAGCCAATACAAAACACAAGTAACACTTTATTTACACATTTATAACCATTCTCATGGTTACAGACATGCAAAATATCTTTATTATAATTGTACTACTATAAAACGGCACTGTACATATAACAAATTAATTACTGAATACTTGTTGTAGAACAATTTTTAATATTATAATTTAATGATAATTTGTTTATCTGTCGACCCAAGTGTCCAAGTTACAAATACAGAATTATCTAGTTATTACCAGCCTTTTTCACCTGTCAAACCTGTGAAATAAACTACGTAAATTAAGATTAACTCTTTATTCCTTGCTGGGGTTGAATACTGTATATACTATTTAAGAGAGTATAAAAAAATTAAAGAACTACTAGTTTAAAAGAGTGTAAAGAAAAACAATTTTTTTTACCTTTTGGAATTGCATTATGCACCGTCAGGGCCCTTTTAAAGAGACCTGGTTTGTGGGACTGCACCCACTAAAAACCATCGGTCCAGGAAAGTTCCCTCTCAGAGTCGCTTGCCGCATTACTTCAAGAGGGTGCTTACGTGAACCCTCACTGGGTTACTACTGTGGTCCACTATGGCTAGTGATGCTGAATTAAGTTTCTTCAGCCTTCTTTTGCTTCAGCTTCCTCTTTATTCCAGAGCCTACTTTATTCCAGATCAAATTAATGTTATTTCATTCTGAGCATGCTTGTTGTGTGGTGTCTTTTGGATTATCCTTCAACTGGAAAACATCAACACGGTCATAAACATATTTCCTTTCATATTTACCTCTTTATTGACTCACCCAGCCACCCCTACACATACAGTTGTACAGTGGTATTGACTTACCCACCTGCCTGTACACATACAGTGGTATTAACCCACCTGCCCCCCATACATTTGCAGTGGTACAAGTTATATCTTTGGAAACGATATCTTTCACTGTTCTTGAAATGCCTAAAACTTCTACTGCATCACTCACAGGACTTGCAGCTCCTTTATTTTGGCTATAGCGCACCATAGAGTAGACTGTTGGTTGTTGCCCCTATATCAAATGTATTCCAAGCCCAGCTAGTTTTGGCTGTGGTAAATAATCCCCTTTATCACTACTGTGCATTTCATATTCTTCACTCTGTTCATTTCCCTAAGCACTCACTGGATCTTGTCATGGTCGCCAGATAACCATCCTCGGAGAGCATAGGTGAACGAGTTATTATATTTGTCAAATGATATACAGCTTCCTTACTGGAGTTTCTGGCCAACTAGTGTATGAAAAATGCCTATTTTAAAATTTAATAAAACTAGTGTTATTTTCGTTCCATAATAACATTATCAACTATCTAGTTAATGGGGGAAATTGTAGATTTGTGGTTTAAGTTTTGTGATAAATCTTAAAAGTTATAGCATTTGTATTGGACCAAGTCGTTATACAGGTGGGCTGAAGCTTGGGTTTGACACAATGACAACAGAGGATCAGGCCTCCCTAGTCTTCATGAACCCTGCGCATCTTAGTCTGGCAAAAACTATAACTCTAGTAATGAGACAAAAAGTTGCCTTTGATCAGAGCACCTAAATTCAATATTATGCCTTGATCCTTTATATTGATAGTATTGCCTATTCATGCAGCTAAGCCTATAGCATCCCTTGTGTGTAAGCAGACAGTTTGTAATTTTGCAGAAAGAGATTTACTCACAGTGTGTGTTCATAATAGCTTAATAGTTAATATTAGCCTATAGATCAATTTTATAGATAGCGACAAGCTTGTGCAAGAGGGCATGGATGAGTATATTGTCCTTTACATCATAAGATTTCTTTCTCTCTCTATTAATACAAATGAACAAAAATGTAGGTAACAGCTGATTGGGGCGTAGTAGCATGCTTTGACCTCATGACTTTACTGGTGGGGGTGAGCCTAAGCAAATCATAGAATGAGAAATAGAAATTTTCAGAACTGCAGTGTGACTAGTTCAGTAGTTTTGGCTGTTTCATCTGCCAAATTAAATGTAATGAGGAAATTTACTCTAACTGCACCAATATTAAGTGTTTTGAAACACAATGCTGAACCATGTACCGGTTTACTAGTAAAAGGATTTGGCATATTGACCATACTAAATAACACACAAAAAGTTACAGTAGTAAAAATACAATAGTACAAAACAATAGTAATAAACTAAAACCGAATGAACTGTGACAGTGTATTTTTGTGTGGAGGGGTCTGGGGATAGGTCTCCAAGCAAATGACACACAGTGGGGGTAAGCTGCACAAACTTATTCTACATTCCTGCTTCTAGCTTGTGTAGGTCACTCTCTAGAAACAACAGTACCTAGATGAAAACTTGAACTTTGTAAAGCACTCTTTAATCTATCGTAGATTATAATATATAACCCAGCTTAATCTATGTAAGTAGTATAATCTGTGTGCTATCAAGTATTTATTTTATTATCAAAAGACAGATTATAATAATACTGTAGTGTATTAAATATTATATATTTTCTTCTTCTAGAATAATATTATCTAAATCATGATTTTGTTGTCTGATATGAACAACATGTTCGGAAGAACCTTTTGAAACTTAATCAAAAGATTAAAAAAAAAAAAACCCCTGTGTTTATTGAAATTAATTGTCTCTCAGACATTCTATATCAGATTTAGGCTTAATATATGTTGCAAATCTAACGATAGTTCTTACATTTTTAGAACGTAGAGAAAGTGGGCCTACATCATCAGTAAGAACACTCCATTCTCCACATGATGGCATAGGAGTTTTGAGACAAGTGAGTAAATGAATAAATTATTCTTCTTTAATTTTTATATATTAGATAATTTTATTTGTACAATTATAAGATATAACATACAAAATTAAGAAATAGTAAATATATTAATTTATGGACATTAGTTTACTTTAAAAAATGAAAAGCCAAATATCTTGGCTTTAGATTCTAAAAAGCCAGGACCTCTGGCAAATTGATTATTCTAGAAAGGTTTTTTACTGTCCAAGACATAATTGTTCATGTTTTATGCAATAAGCCAAGAACAGTTCATAACTAATTCTTAGAAGATCTTCATTTTATGGTCATGACGTTTTCTTTCGTTCTTTAGCACAATAATACAGTAGGCCCTAATTGCAGAACAGCTCAACTTACACCAAAATAATCGGGACCGAACTGGTTGCGGATTACTGATATTGTCATATAAAGCAGATTTTCTTTAAAAAAAAAGGAGTGGACACGATTAGATGCTGTTTGCAATGGGCTGCCAACTGATAAAAAAGATTTAATTCACACAATTCTGTTGCTGAAATATCAACAAATGAAAACATCAATAGTGTAGAAAATGATAAGGAAAATTAATAAAGGATTACTGGAATGACCCAACTAAAGCATTTTCCCATTGTATTTCTAAAAATCTGAAAGTTACTAGAGGGGTCACAGTGACATTTCGTAATCAGTCTGGAAGAACTAAAAAATCGGAATACCAAATGATTTTTTAACTTTGCAAAAGGTTAAAAAAAAGACCATGAATTTTTGGACTAATAAAAGAAGCCTCTCTTCTTATATAAAAAAAAAAACATTCCCTACAAAATGCTTTTGACTGCCTCATAGATAATTTTTAAAAAAGAAACTTCAAAAAATTAATTTGCTCTCTGAGTATTCAAAAATCTATTTGTCAAAGTTAGCAGGAGAAAAAAAATAACATTAAAAAAATGACAAAACTGGTATAGTTAAGAAATAAACGTTATAGAAAAAACCTAATAAAGGAAAAAGAAAATTCTATTAGAAATAAAATCAAAAATCCTCAAATAAGTCTGCATGTATTACTGTAAATAGTGAAATAGGGATCAGTCAAACTAAAACTGACGTCATAGTAATTAAATGTAATGATAAGGTAGAGAACAACCCAATGAAAGTATGTGATATAACTAATGATTACTATTCAAATATAGTTGACATAGCGGTAAAACCTAAACTTTGTAGAATTTCTAATGTTTTCAAAGAGCTACCGGTAATATTTTTTTGAAAAAAAATTGATTGTACATTTACTAAATTTCAGCCTGTTGTGTAAAAGATAAATTTAGCATTGGGTTTGATAAGATTCCTGCTGTTCTCATTAAGAAAACTGAGGCATATATCATCAAATCACTAACTCAAAAAATCAATACCTCTTTTCTACCAAGTATATTTCATTCAAAATTAACATTTATACAGCTAAACCAATTTATAAAACTGGAGAATAATATGAACTAGCTAATTACATACCTGTTGCTATGCTGCTTGTGATATGAAAAGTATATTAATTGTTAATTATTAATAATTGGTTATAAAAAATCAATTCAGTAACTTAATTGATGGTAATGAATTAATTAGTGAATAGCAGTATGTCTTTTGAAAAGGTAGATTGGTGAACAGAATTGACTGATCCATTATACAATCAATTTACTAAAGGGAAACGGGTACATTTTTGGACTTTGGTAAATCATTTAATAATACATACAATGTAAAATTATTATCAACATAAAAAAGCCGCTTATCAGTTTCCAGAATCATGCCTGTCTGAAAGGAAACAGTTAGTAGAAATTCCAAATTATAATAATAAATATTCTCTCTCTTATTATAAATCCTCACTAACAGTAATGAACCACAGAGTTCCCAAGGGTCAATACTTGAAACTCTATTATTTATTTTCTGTCTCATAGACATCCGATTATTAAATGATTCAAATGAATTGCTTTTTTATACAGATGATGCAAACCTTCTAATTTCTGGATTATGAAGGGACGATATTGAAGGAGAAGCAGCTCAAGTATTTAAAAAGTAGTTAATATCTTTAAACATAATGAATCCAATTTCATTATAAATCTGAAGAAAAATTTCTTGGTCTCCACATTAATAATAATCTTGCTTTGAATTCTCATGTTAAAAAAATTAAGGTCAAAATTATCATCCAGACTTTATGCATTAAGTAAAACAATGATTTATTTTGCTGAAATCCATTTGACAATATTATTTGGTATTTCAGCATATGGAGCTACTTCCTGTAATAACAAAGAAACAAATGTTAAATTACAAAAAGAATGCAATTTCAAGAATCTTAACCTTGTTACTCAGTAAAGAAATATTTCATTTCTTTCAATATATTGACAATTTATTTATTCAAAACAGTTTTGATAGTCAAGTCAGATTTCTCAATATTAAGGTTATTGGGAGAATTCCATAAATATAATACAAGTTCAAACAATTAATTTAAAACAGAAAGTCATATTAGAGTTTAATGAAAAGAAGCCTCCTCATTATTAGGGATTAAAATTTTTTTACAGACAACTCATTCATATAAAAAATGATTCACTAAATTTAAAAACATTTCTCATCAACAAGGCACTATACGGTGGAAGAATTATAACATTTATTTTACTCTGTTCTAACACTTTTTTGTTTGGTTGTAATTCTTTATCAACTCGTACATATTTTAGATTTAGTTTTATGTACCATTTACTGTAGATTTTGTACTATAATTTGAATTATGTGTTCCTAGATTGAATAATAGCAAACACTACAGAATATCATCTTAAAGCACATAAACCTGATAAGCAAGTTAAATCTCTTACAGAAAACAATAATATTTTTGTGGAAAGACTATGGACTTGTTATAACCACATTATACAGTTTAAAAGGCACCATATAAGTCCATAGGCCTAATGTACAAGTTACATGTCATGCAAAACCAATTTTCTTGTTTAATTATCATAGAATTACTAATTTTAAAAATCAAGTCCTAACTATTCATCTATATTAGTCAACCCAATAGAAAATTACTTATTTCAATGCCACTTAATAATATGGAAATTTTGCTATTTTATGGTAATTAGTAATAATTTCTTGTCGCTTTCATTATTTTGAATAAATGAATAGATATAATTAACTATCAATTTTTATTCTTATTTTTTTAGTTAGTAACATTATTTTTATATTCTAGTATAAATATTAGTAAGTATATTAGATGTATCTTGTAATTATAAGTTTTACAAATAGAGATTTCATAAATTGCGACAGCTAAGTAATCTAGTGTTAATTTGATACTGAAAGAGTGAGAGCGAAGTAGAGCAATAATAAAGATGTGCTCTATTCCTTATCAGGGATTTACCAAGTATGCTATAACTAGAATTTACTGTAGCTTTGTATTATATGTGTAGTTAATGGGCTGTAAAGAAGTTTCATCAATCAGATAATTAAAAGCTTACTTTCTACTGTTCAAAATATTTAAGAGTGTATTGCATTTTTAGTAATTGGATAATTATTTGTGCAGCAAGCAGCTTACTATTAGTTTTAAATGCTTCTTAAAAGCCAGCTTCTAGTTTATGTAGAACATTTAGTTTTTTAAACCTATGCTGTACTGTAAAAAGTCAATCTTGTTAGTTTTACACTGTTTGTCTCTATTTGAATTTAAAAATTAAAATTAAATCTTAATAGAAATGTCTCATTTTCAGCCACCTCCTCCTCTGCCCTCAGCAGCAATCTACAGGAAACCATCTTTTGAGAGAATAAATCTGGCTGATGCTAATTTTGCTGCATCTCCTCCAAAGTCTTCAAGTCTTGGGTTGCACCATGGGCTGTATGACAGAGAAAACGAGAATGTTGGGGCATTTTCTTATCTCAATAAACCTCAAATACTAAACAATAGAAATTATGTTCAAGTAAGTGATGCCCTAGAATCAGCACTGAATAATGATGTTAACATCAACAAACAAATAATAATTGAAACAGAGGATAGTTCCCCTTCCAAGATTTGGCAAAAGCCAACGGCCCCAGTGCACAGTGAAGAAAAGCCTGATTTACTTGAATACAATTCAAAAACTGCTGATTCAGATTTAAATGACCTGGAAATTCACAATCAGCTTCCAGATATAACCACATCAGTAAGAGCTTCTTCTCTTGGTGTCAACAATAATGCAGTTGATAATTTGTCTAATTCTTTGGATTTAATTTCGTCTGCCAATGGAACTCTATTAACTGAAGCTAATGAGGCAGTTATTACACAGGAAAGTGATTTGACATCAAACTATCCTACATTTAATGAAAAAAAATTGGTTGAAGATATAAATGGTTCATTTCCATCTTTAATGAATGAACTGAGTGGTGTTTTACCATCATCAGATTATGGTACAGTACAAGAGTCAAGTGAACTTGAAAGTAAAACAAATTGTGATGAAACCAGTCAGTTAGATTCATATTCAGTACCTAAGAGAGATGAAAACTGTATTTCAAATAACAAAGAAGGATGTTTAACATCAAGTGAAGATACTTTAGATCTGAATGAAAGTACTGGATTAGATGTTAACCAACTTAAAATTAACAGTGATTTATCTAAACCTCTGAATGAACATGAAGTGTTAAAATTACCTGAAGATAGAACAAAAGGTTGTAGCAATAAATCTGACAGATTATCACAAAATTTAAATGTAAAGAAAGTGATTGGCTTTAATAATGATGAAGATTATTCACAAAGTCAGCTTCTAGAATATCTAGAAAGAGTTGATAAGGAATCAGAGGAAACTAATAGTGAAGAAGTTCTATTGTCTGAACAGTTACCTAAGTTACCAAATGAAAGTAATGTAAAAATTGATAACACTGATTGTAGGATGAAAATTAATAATGAAAGTCATGATGCAAGTATTAAAACAATAAATAATAAAGAACGAATTTTCGATCTTTCTAATATCAAACTGTTACCAGTGAATTCATTGCAGTCAATTTCTGTCCATGGTGAAGAATTGTCTGCCAACAGTTCCTCTCAAAATGTTCATGATAACGCTCTGAAATTTCAGCCAAATTATATACCACAAGGAATGGATTGTAAAATAAATTTAGAAACAAATTATGTGGTAGAAGAGGAGAGTAGTGAAAAAGATTCTACAATTGCACCAGATCACAAGAATGATGTTGAGAAAAGTGTAAAGCAACATCAAAACCCTGTTGTAGTTAAGAATTTAGACGATTCATTAATCAGTAGTGGTCAGGCAGTTGAAGACATATCAAAGAACCCTTTTGATCTTTTTATAGGGGATGCTAACATCGCTAAGTTAGAGTTAAAAAGCAGAAGTACAAATCCCTTTGAAAACGATAGTGAAAATACTTTTGATGATGACACTGGTAATCCTTTTGAAAGTGATACTGGAATTTCTTCAGAAAATGATACCAAAAATCCTTTTGAAGGAAGTCCAGAAGTGTTACATGATGTAGAAAGTGTTTTAGAAGTTACTTCACAGCCTGTTCTTCAAAAGCATATTCAAAACATTGCATCTGTTGAATCAAGCAGTGAAAATGTAGTAAGCAATAATGACAGTGCCTTTGGTAAATCAAGTATATGTGAAGTGGCAAGTACCAGTTCAGAATCTCTCTCTAGGATTAATGCTAATACAGTAGCAGAGACAGTTGAAAATGTCTTTGATCTACCACAAAAATTAAATTCATCCTCAAGTGAAGTAGGGGCAATTTCCAATAAAAATGCAGATTTTGAAATTAATAAAGCTGAAAGGGTAAATTTTTCAGAAGAAAATCCTTCTACAGATTGTTCGCCAAGTAGCAGTAGCCTTGATAGTGAGTCTTTCAATAGTTCCTTGATAGGCTCAGCAAAAATGATACCAATCAAACAAGCCATTGAGTCACCTTCGGTTGATATGCATTCTGTCGATGAGGCTGGAATTCCAGCGGAAGAAGACAGACCTGTGAGACCCAACTCTCTTGAATTACCACAAAGGATTACTGTTGAATCGAACACCTCCAATATGAATGAAACAGGTATTGTAACTTCAAATTTAACATACACTAAAGATACTAATCTAGAATTACTAGAGATTGGACTTGAGAAAAATTAGCTAAGAAGTAGAATCCACTAAACTATAACACATAAGTACCGTACATAAATGTTCAATGCTGATGACATTTTACATAGTGTGTGAAGAACATCTAAAGGGAAAAAGAGATTTTACCGGATTTCTTATTTCCGTTATTAAATTATATCAGCAGTGATTATATAAGTTTTATGTAAAATTATCAATTATTGTCGGTGCAGAAGTAATGTGTTTCTGAATAGGAAGGTTGTTTATTTGGAAAATAAGAGGCATATGAAAATTCAAACCACACCATTGTTTTCCTTGTTTGATTGTACATTATCACATATGCATTACTAAATTTTATCATAAGTTTTAATATTTATTGTCCTAGTTGGAAAAAAAACAGAATTTTAACTAATTTTCACTGTGAATGAACTGTACACTTTAACTACTAAAAAACGTGGTAATGTATGCATTTATGTTTTAATATTTGGTTTGATGAATGTTTTCTATTAGTTTTATAAATTTCAGAATTTCTCTTTTTAAGAAAAAAGTTCTTATCAATTTCTTGAAACATTTTCTTGGCTTCTAGAGGTCGTAAAATTAATTACTTGGTCGCATGAAATATATAGTGATAATACATTACTTTTATATGTGGTTCTATTTAAGTGCGCACATGCATTGGCCTACTAATATTAGATCCGTATTTGTGAATTAGATCTTTTATAAGGTCTAGCCTAGATGTTAAATGTTCACACTTGATTGTACTGTATACCATATTATTTAAAAATTTAGAACTGTCCCATTCAGAAATTTTTTACAAATTTTGTCATACCATTTGGTTCCTCTTTTTCTTTCAACAAGAAAAGAATAAATCATTTGGATCTGATGTCTGCATTTCCCATCTCTTTATTGTAGTCATAACTAAGAATAGGCTTAGTTTCATATTTTCCACTTTTGTTTTTCTTTTTAGCCACTTCATGTGAGTGGTCAGTAGAAAGTAGCAAGTGTCACAATCCTCTCTTATCATGCCACTTCATTGTAATTACTTTGCTGGATTGATGGTACACATTAATTTCTCCCTTTTCAATTTTTGCACTCTTAATTTGTTTAGGCAGAGTTTTTCTACTTGATTTTAGGGTGCCACAAGTATCTGTTTTCCTTTTCTTCAATATTGATGTCAGGAAAATTTACCATTTGTCCATCTATATGGTATGACCTGGTCGAAAAGAGATTCTACGAGGGATAAAACAATAGCTGTGGATTTATTGTAGTTGAAGGGAATTATTTGGCTTGAAAATACTGTGTTCTTTCCAGTATAAATAATTGTAGACCAAGTAAAACCAGAGGATGATTCACATAGTTCATATGATTTTATCCAAAACTTGGCATCCTTCAGAGGAACGTTCTGTCAAAAATTGAATCGACCTTTCCAAAGGGTAAGAGATTCATCTATTGATTAATTTTGACAGAGACCATAGCAATCTTGATATAATTTGTTTAGACGATTGAATATAGAACAAATGTTGAGTAATGCTTTTAGCACCTCGTATTGATTGAAATGTTGATTTTTACTAAAATGTAAATGTTTTGAGATAAATTGAAATCGTTCAAAAGGCATTGTGCTATGGAATATTGGGCTCTCCAATAATGCATTTTTTGAGTGGTATGATTTCACTGAAGGTTTGAACTATTCCCATTAGCATAACTGAAGCGAAATATAAATAACATTTCCTCTACTGTAACTGGTTTCCAGTTCCAATCCCATGAACGACGTGGAACTGGATCATAAAAAAATAATAATATTACAAAATCACATAAACACAACACTAGCAACATAACATGGCAATAATAATTATAAAATAAATATAAAAATAAAACCAACAAACTAAACAGTAAATAATAACAGCAAACTCAACGTAATGACGCCAAACTAGGTTAGCTGACTCACGATGTAAGCAACAACAAAGTGCAGATGATGACGACTAACGATAACTATTCAGTGTCAGTCAGCTGGTGTCATTGTCAATGCCAAATACATCACTTAGCACTGCTGTGTTTTTTTTAATGCTAATATTGATGAAGGAACTGTACTCCGTTTAGTTAATATGACTTTCATGGACTCTGCATTAATAAGTTCTGCAGCTGGCTCGGTACAGTTTGTAATGTGCAAAATATATGAGGGTCGTCCAGAAAGTAAAGAACGATTGTGCATCACGTGCGACGTCGATTCCCCACCACTGCAACTGCGTACTCGCTAGTTACCTCTGGCTGTCCGGTCAGTGTGAGCCGAGTTTCGTTCCTGTGCGGTCACACGTCTGTGCTCTGTAAACTTTCAAAATTGTAGCGCCCATTGAAAATCCCGCCAAATACGAAGTGCGCAGTATCATTCGGTTTTGTAATGCTCAAAATGTTCGGCCTATCAAAATTTATAGGCAAATAAACACAGTTTATGGTGAGAATATAATGAACGAATCTTCAGTGAGGAAATGATGCATTATGTTCAACCAAGAGAGAACCAATGTGCATGATGAACAGATTGGGAGGCCATCACGGAAGGAAGAATTGAAGAAAAAAGTTGACAAAATTCAGGAAAACCGGCAATTCACTTTAACCACTTTAAAAGACACTATTCCAGACGTTTCTCAATCCTTCTTACATGAAATTGTGACTGAGCATCTTGGGCATAAAAAAATATGCGCTCAGTGGGTTCCAAAGTTTCTCACAGAAGTTCACAAGACTAAACGAATGGGGGCAGCCCTTGAACTTCTTACCCGATATGATAGTGATGGTGAACAATTTCTAGATCGTATTGTGACCAGAGATGAAACTTGGGTTTCGTACAAGACGCCGGAAAGCAACAATCCATGGGGGTGGCATCATTCAAACTCGCCCTCAAAACCCTTAAAAGAAAAGTCAAATCTGAACACAAGAAAATTGATGGCAACTGCTTTTTGGGACACGAAGGTTTAATCCATGTCAAGTTTTTGCCAAGGAGAGAAACGATAAATTCAGAAGCCTATTGCGAAACCCTTCAAAGACTCAGACATGCAATACAGAATAAAAGACGTGGCATGTTGTCAAAAAAAGGATTTTGATCCATGACAATGGTCGGCCCCATGCATCGGTACGAACCCAGCAAGAACTTCAAGGTCTAAAGTGTGAAATTGTTGCCCTATAGTCTGGACCTCGCGCCTTCAGATTACCATATGTTTCTGAAACTGAAAACATTCTTGGGTGGGAAGCAGTTTGAGAACGATGAAGAACTGAAAGAAGAAGTGACATCCTGGCTCAGATCTTTGGTGGCTGAAGAGTATAACACTGGCATTGAGAAACTGATTCCTCGGTATAATAAATGCTTTGACAACCAAGGCAACTACATTGAGAAGTAGGCTAGGTTACTGTGAGTATGTAAATAAAGTTCTGTGTTGTATCTTTCGTTTTTAATTTTTTATACGTAAACATTCTTTACTTTCTGGATGACCCTCGTAAAAAGAAAGTGACAGTGATGCCACTGATTTCACCTGTCATGTGCTCTTTGAATCCCCCCTTCGTTATGGATTTACTGTGTTGGGCAGAAATTAAATGAAAAATGCTTTATTTAATGAGGCAAAGTTAAACTTAACCTCATTCAGAGCAGCAAAACGACAAAAGAAGCCTAGCTATATTGCAGAAAAATTTTGAACACCCTGCTGAAAGAACAAAAAGATTGAATTGAAAACTGTTTTGATACTGCCTCGAGAGTGTCCAGACAGTATTTTTATTAATGAAAAACTGAACATCAAGAACATCATTTAAAACAATTTTTCAGTCATCACTTTCCCATTGACGTCATTGCCAATCAAATAAGTAGATAAAAATGTATTGAATTGATTTTATTGATTTATACAGCTCAAATAGAATCGCATTGACAAATATTGTTTATTGACTGTAAATTAAAAGTACATATAATCACAATGTATTTTTTCTAGGATTGGAGAGAGAATCTGTTCCTGAGGATCGGCGTCTGGGTAAAATAGCTCCTTTCTGGATTCCTGACACAGATACAACTATGTGTATGCAGTGCCAGCTGAAGTTTAATGTTATAAGAAGGCGTCACCATTGTAGAGCTTGTGGCCAGGTCTGGTTTTTGTTGCCTAACAATCCTTAGAAATTACAACTAAAATTTAACAAAACATAGAGAACTAAGTGCTCATTACTTATTATTTGGTCACTACTAGTCTTACAATAAGAACAGAAGTAAATTGTACATTTGTATTAAACAAGTTCTGTATTTTGTAGGATATTGATCTAATGAAATGTTTTATTTGCTATGAACAATAATTTTCATGTAGTTTTTAATATCCAATAAACATTCAATCATCTTCAGATATTTCTCTTCAATTCATTCTGATGATATAATAAATACACCTTCTTTTCAACCTCTTTTCTTCTCAGAGCCAATATTAAAAATACCTTAATATTGGTTCATTCAATATGAAAAACTTTTTTTATGCTTTTGTACTAAGTAAAATGATATTTTTGCTAATAACTGTTTTAGTCCATTTAAAACATTTTTGAGTTCCCTACAGTTAAATACTGTATATTTGGAATATTTGTTTAACAATTTGACATGAACAATTTGAAAAGACTTCAATTTCTATGATAACCAATCTTGTTAAACATTTACGCATTATGTATTATCAGGTACTGTGCAACAAATGCTGTGGACTGAAGGCCCGATTGGAGTATATGGACTTCGAAGAAGCTCGAGTTTGTCAGCCGTGCTTTACTATCCTAGAGGCAGGTAGGAAAAATTATTTTCAAAATTATTACAATATGTAATTTTAAGTGAAGTTACCAGTTTGTGCAATCCTTAGATAATATCCATGAGAATAGTACAGCCTCATGCAAAATGTAAGATTAAATTTAATTGCAACAAATCAACTTAAAGTTGATGGTATGAAAAAATTTTCCTTTTATTAGCAGTTTTTGTTTGTTTATTTCTCTTTTCAATAGTAGTGCCATTACTTGAAGAACTAAATTAAATAAAAAATTTAATTTACTATTGGCAATAATTTATTGTTGGAGTTTTAATCTACGTAATTTAAATTATCGATCTTCTCTACACGGCTTTGTATATGTTTTCATTCTAAGAAACCGTACTTTATTCTTTTCTTTGATTACTCTTTATTTTGCCAATAGTTAGTGCATCAGAATCTACAAGTCCCCAAAGGCGTCGGCCCAATCCCAATAACCCAATGGAGTACTGCTCTACCATCCCACCATTACAACAAGCAGCTGGATCTATGCATAAGCCACCACCCAGTGTAATGGTTCCTGTTGGTGTTCTCAAAAGGGAAGGTAAAACTGCTTTACTGTTGTATCAGAAATTTGATTGAACCCTTCCGTGGTATGCGAGCTTCATATAAGAGTGATATTTTGCATAAAGGGATAGGTGTGTACCTAGGAAACAGTGTTACATGTCATAAATTATATTTCAATATTGCAAAGGCAGGATAAGTGGAGAATAATGAAGATTATAGAGAAAATGTTACTGTAGATCATTTTTATGTGGAACTGGAAGGTTAAGCTATCATATATTTACTAAACTAAAGAATGTGACTTGGCGTGAAGAGCCTATTTTCAGCCTTGTCAAAAACTACATTCAGCTTTTTTCTGCTTATTTAAAAATAAAAAAATATGCTATTCTTACAGGACATGTTTGACCTCCCTGAAACTTCCCTTATTTTAAATATGAAATGTTTGAATTTTGTAGGATCTTCGTAGTTAGATCAAGTTAAAGTACAAATGTCAACATTTTACAACACTCGGATGTTAGCAAACATTAATATTTAAGAGTCAGTAAACTGGAGAATGATGCCAATCAATTTATAGTTTAGTGAAATATTTTATATAAAAGAGAAAATAGCACTGTAAGTATTGGGTTGGTGAGAGGGCCATTAGCACCATTTCATACACAATGTACAAGACATCATTAATCAGTTATTGATGAGCTACTTGTAACTAAATTGTTCTACTTGAAGGGCGGAGTAAGTCTGAGGTGACAAAGCAAGTGATGTTCAGTGATGGTATCCGGCCAGGAGGGGATCTCACTGAACTGGATGGATCAACTGAACCTAGAATACCTTTTCGTAGATCTGGACGTCTCACCAAAAGAGTTGGCACTCCTCCTGGTCAGTGTATGTTTACTATTATTACAATAATCAATTAAATATAAAATAAATACGTTTTATTAAAAATTTACTTAAAAACCAATTCAACATTATTGCCTCAATTTACCAGTTGCAAGTGACCTATGTTAATATTGGGAATGTTGTTTACATTATTAAGTTAATACAGGGTTTCCGTCATCCTTATTATGGACCTTAAAAATTTTCTGTGATGCTCTGATGAAGAAAATGTAAAATTCACACAAATACATTGACAATCTTTCATGTTTGAAATTTCTCTGAATTATATTGCAATAAAAATTGGATGAAATAATAATATATTGAAGAATATGATATATAGTAGTCTCTTATTAATCCGACACAATTCAGACCAGGTATGTATTGGATTAGTGAAAAAGCCAGATTATTGGAGTTCAATTGCAAAACATGCTTAAATTACATAATAGAATCTATATTGTAATTTAAAAAGTCAATTTTTACAATAAAGATGTACAATAGTTTCAAAGTAAGAAAAGTATGGTACACCAGTTGAAACTGTTTTATATAACACTGTTGCATATGCATAAAAATAAGTTAAAAACTTACAACAATTGAAAACATTAATCCTTTAAAACTTTGCAAAAAATCAAAAATTGGTTAAAATAAAATGTAACTATTGATAAAAATAAAAAAATAATGGTAAAAATTACTAAGAGTTGTCTTGTGCTGACAGAATATCATCTTAAAAATGTACTTTTCAATATTTCCTATAATTTTTTAATGCAATGTTTTGCATTATTAATGACATGTCTAAACAAAGACACTCTAATATTTAACTCACTATAAAAACCTTTTAATTATTATAAACTATAAAACTAGAAGCATAATCATATTCATAATGTGACATGAATTGTAAACAGAATGTTGCCATCAGGTGTTTTTATCTGGCAGGAAGTGATAAGAAAGGGTCAGGATAAACAAGGGTGGGACTCAAGCTGCAAGGATGATCTCTCTCTTTACTGCCTTTAGAATTATGGGCATATATTTTGTTTATCTTATGTCTGATAAAGTTATTTAATTTACATTTCTGTTTATCAGCACTTTTAACTCCTGAAACATTCCTGATATGAAAGCTATCTCCTCCTTTGGTTTTCTGGAACCAGAACCTCTTCTTTTTTTATCAATAACGATAGAACTAGCCTGATTACTGGGGGGGCCGGATTATATAGGGACTACTGTAACATTTTTAATCTTTCCATACCTGCCTAGTGTATTTAATAAAACACAATCGAAAATTTACATAATCTTTTACAATAAACTACAATGGTCTTCTCAATCTATTTTATTTATTTATTCATGATGCCGATCGTCAAGATATAGGCGAATATGGATTTCGAATGAGTGTAGATGAACGAATGTAGTCATAGTTACAAACTATGGCCAATGACAAATGAACAGCCGGTGATTATCAGCTGATCCTTCTCAAAATCTATTGACTCTGATTGGGATCGAACTGAGAACCTTTAGCTCATGAAGCTGGGATTGAACCAACCACGCTACCGACCAATTATTTTAAAAATCCTTTTGGTTAGCGGCAGAAACCTGGGAGTCCTAGGGCATTTGCATATGGGTTTAGTGGCAGTACTATAATAATCCTCTGTGCATGGGTCGATTGATCGGTCAGTAGTCAGACTCAACGCAATATGGAACTGTACTCTTTCGTACCTTTGATTGTGAGGTTTCGGCTGTTAGATGTTTTTTGACAACATAAAACAAACGTGCAACCAAAATTCATTATTAGTTGTATCCTGTTTATGGTGGAAATATGATGTCAAGACCAATGGTTTCATGTTGGCTTCAATACTTTATTGAAGGACAAGAAAGTTTGTATGATGAACAACGAAGCAGTCGTTCCTCTACTTCTTATGCAGCATCTGTCGTTGAAAACCTCATACCGATCGGCTCCTAACCCTTGATGAAATCCTTCGTCAACTGATTAAGTCCCTTGCTATGATTCATAGCTGTGGGAGAACTCGGCCCATATCCTTGCAGAGAAATCTTTAAGAGAACTGATTTAGCTCAACTTAGGTATCTGGAAAGCTCAACCTAAGGCCTTGCTAAAGTATTCTGCTTGTAACCTGATTTGTGGATCTCAGCCTCTAACTTCTCGGGAAAGTTCAGATTATGGCCTCCTCAGGGTTCTCTGTCAGTAGGATTGCTAGAGTATCTGGACCTTCGTTTATTCTAGGGGTTTTGGTTGTAGACTTCGATTTTTGTGATAGTAGAAACCATTAGTTTAGGTTTTGGTGCCATTAGTAGATCAATTATACCGAATGATAACTCCATGAAGAATTTAAATTGTGGGTATTTACTTTAGAAATTGTTTTTTTATGAAGAACGCACAACAAACTGCAAATTATTACAGTACAGATTGTTCAGTATAGCAGATGGTGACTACTCGCAGTCACACCTACACAATACTGACAAAAACATATTCATTTCTTAAGATAGTGACTTAAAAGTGGGTATTTGACAAATTAATTGCAACATACATTTGAGTATCTCAACTTTTTTAGAGTTTCATACAACAGGACGTTTTGATTGATATAACGACTCTTATTCACTAGTTTCACCATTTCATTTTAACTGGAATGTAAAACTTAAAAGAAGTTTAAGTCTTCAGTTACACCTAAAGACATTAGTATTTAGTTGAGGAAAGTATTGGAAAACAGCAAATTAACAAGAACCATTATTAAACAATTATCAATAAAAGTATTTTTAATTAGTAAACATTTTGTATTAGCTCAAATTGTGAAACATTTCTTCAAACTTAATTATTGGCAGATTAGACTCAATCTTAAAGCATTTGCGCATTTCTAGTTGAAATTACAAATCATGACTAAGTTTCAATCAAATTCTATTAAAAAAAACTAGGGTTAGACGTCCTGAAATTTCGTGAATGCCGCAGGAAATAATATTTATTGACTTGTGAAAGGAAATTTATTTACGATCGGGAATTCCATTCGGGAGTTTTTTCAATGGTTATTTTAAAATGCAACCAATTATATAGTTTGATCTTGATAACATTATCTTAATTGACATTCATAGTCATTTCTGAATTTTTCAAGTGAAAACAATTTAAAGTGAAAGGATAACAAAATCATGATAAGCAGCTTTTGTAGACCAGTTTGGAAGTCTATATTGATTAGTTATAGAGTGGCAGTTTATTGTTAGGGCGACGTTGAGATGTGTCGTTTGGTCACGACCCGTACATATGATCCGGATTGTCTAAGTGAACAAGAGATCAAGATCACGATGCTCCAAAAGACCCATTTAAGTTGGACCCATTACCGAGATCATCCAATGATCCAACCAAACAAATCTAGTAGTTTGGTCCAAGACAAAACCGCTGATCGAGACCCGTTAACCGAGATCAGAACAAACAAAAACCAAACATCGTCAGTCAAATGGATCCCCAGAACGTCATTTGAATGGGTCACTTTACTGACCCAAACCGATTGACCCAGATCACTGAAAAAACCAAACTTCCCATGCTCTTTTGCAAAAGTGTATCTTGCTCGTGTTGTAACTGCGAGGAACCATTCAACTCGTTTTTCGATTACAATTATTGTACATTTCACGTAAGCCGACTGATCCATTTTGTTGTTTAATCTGAGAATCATCCAGTGATTTGACTGAAGAAAATATTGTATCAAATAAAATATCGTGATAGCGTTTTAGCATTATGTGACATAACAATATTTATTTATTTTCAATTGAACAAAAAAATAGACATCGATGGCTAATGTCTATTAATTATTATTCTATAAACACATTTTTTAACACCTTAGATCGCCAAATGTTTGTGTAACATTTGCAGAGATATGATATTTTGTTCTGTCAATTGTTGAAAGGTTTACTGACAAGGTTAAATGGTAACACAGATGGAGTGTAAAAGGTGGTAAAATACGATAATGTTGATTCATAAACTCACTGAACAGTTCCCTGTTCATAATGTTTCATTAGTTTTTATGTAAAATGAAAAACAATCCAATTCAGTGAGAGAGAAGCATTGTGATTGAGATCTGCTTCTGCAGTAAGATATAATATGAATAGATTTAGAGATACAGAAAATAATTCTTATCGAACTGAAATATTATACAACTCCACTTAATTGATAACTTTATAATTTTATGCGCACAGTCTTTGTTGTGTCACCAGTTGGCACCTAGCCTATATTTATTTTATCTTTTTGGGATGCTTCAAAACAGAAAAATCCAATTACAAAGTAGCATTAAATTAATTTACAATAAATATAAGTGGAACAATTGTTCATTTCCAACTAGTCAACAAAGTAAGCCCAACTTATCCTCTACCAAGGAGCGGCCGTAGATAAGGGGCTAAGGTGCTGGCTTGCCACGCAGCCGGTCCAGGTTTGATTCCTGATATGACCACTAATAGATTTTGCCCTGCCGCTCCCATGGTTCGGAAGTCACATAAAGCTGTTGGTCCCCAGGTTAAGTGTTAGACAGGGCTCCTTAGTCCCAACTTCGTGTGGTTAAATAAGATGATCTTATTTTTATGAAAATTTTGTGAACTGCTGTAATGTTACAAGGGTAAAACCTGTTTTATAGCATGTAAATAAAATAAAAATAAAATAAAATAAATAAAATCTTTAACTTTAAGTCTTAATCTTGCTTTATGGATTATCACTAGAAAACAATAATCATAAAAAATAATATACTTAACAAACACAATAAGACACTATAACAAGATTAATATAGTAGTAGTATCTATAATAGTAACAATATAATAATAATAATAATAATAATAAGAGGTTAGCAAAAACAATAACAGGTGAAACAATAACGTTTAAAAATACAATAAGTATAATAAAAAAGGACAACAGATGTTAAATAAGTAATGAAAGGACAAGGCAATAAATAATTAAGTATTAAATATTTAAATTTCAGTAAGTTTCAAAATCAACTTTCTAAATTTATTACTTAAATTGAAAAATATGTCTAACTCATTAAACAAAATGTTTTATACAATCTAGACATAATATTAATTGGTGAATGCGCTCCAAGGACAGTATGAGAGAAGCAGGGAGAGAAGAGCAAATGAACACAAGAATTAGGCCGAGGAACATTAAACTGCACACATGATAAAAGTGTAGGTTCGTCAAGCTTTAACTATATTAGCCGATTATGTCTATGGTTTTCATTCGAATACGTCAGAAATTTCTCATATTGAAATAATTTATCTGTTGTTCAGTATGACATCATGTATTGAAGTTGTTTCGAATTGCATACATTTCATTACTGATCATGATTTTAAAAAGTGATTGATCATAGTGCACAATAGTTAAATCGATCGGTAGGCATCCAGATTGCTAAATCTAAATTTCTAGAATTCCAATTATAATTCACATCTTATTTCCAGTTAATTGTAACAACGTTATAACTGAATAAAATACCCACAGATCCACTTTTCATGGAATGTACAAAATACATTTTTTTGTTGAGAGGTGGCAAATCTGAAAGAAACCGAAAACGTTTGGCGATTACCCCTGAATTTATCATAACTTTGGTTAAATCCAGCTTTTGCCAACAAGCTTCCCTACTGTACGTTTCTGTGGTACTCAGTTATCGGAACCACCAAAAAACCAGATCGGCCAAATTTTTTATAAATGTCATGGTTATACAATTTTATTTCATTTAGCTCTTAAAATATTTATTAATTATTACGCCAATATCAGGTAAGATTGTTTTGTTTCTGTGTGTGATCTGTTATTGTTTATTCTAGACCTATTTGAATTTATTTTATATTTTGTATATAAAAGGCAAATAGAGATAGAGATAATTTTAAATAGGGAGTACATAAATGTGTCTTAACATTAATGTTTTATTATTATTATAAAATGATTTGGTTTATTTCTTGTAGTGATAGGTCGCTTCCATTTTTTTTTTTTCGGTATCACTGGTTGTGTATGTTCAGCAAAAACCATAATAATGGGCTGTGGGATCAAGTACAGATTTTTTTTACTTGAGTTATACATCACTTATACACAGTAGCCCCACTATATTTTATTCCTTCCTACTTTTGTAACTAAAAGTTGTTATGAACCAATACTTTTATTAAGCTATTCACTCTACAAAGCTAAACGTAGTAATTCACTGTGTGACTGACTTATTCACTCACATAAATTGTAAGGCATCTTGACAAATTGACAAGCTGAAACTCAAAACATGTGGATAACCCTTCAGTTCAGATTACTTGAAAAATTAAAATCAATGACTTCACTCAAGTGCGTTTCAAGTTTAAATTACTCTTCTCACTAATCCAAATATACCTTTAGATTTTTAAAGAATAAAAATTTGTGGGCTCCACCGCTGCCTACAGAACAAATGGTGCCAAGTTTACAGTTATTATTGATCAATAATTGTCGGATCTTTTTGATAAAATACAAATATGACATCTATGAAATACGTTACACGCTGTATTTAAGAGTTCACAAACATTGAGAAAAGAATGATTTTGTATTGTGAACAGTTATTTTTATAGTAAATTTAAATTATAATTTAATGATTATTTCAGGTAGCATGATGTCCCCTTCCATGCGTCGTGTGATGGATACTGCAACTCATAGTTTTATACCGGCAGAGGGGGATAATGCCCTTCCCCCAGTGGTCACCTGCCATCAGGGTGAGGTCTCGTACGTTGACTTGGAGTCGCCAATAGATCTGAATCAACCTGTTGTCAAATTTGCCTTAAATAGAAATCTTTTTGTTTCTGTAAAAAAGGTTTTATGTAAGTATAATAAGTTTTATTTATGTATTGTTAATTAGATTCAACTTTAGTTTTATCAAAATAGTCAACCAATTAGATTAACTCCTTTGTTAAGTGCTGACTGGTGGATTATGTGCAAGTGACAGCTATTTCAAACAAAATTGTGTTTTGTAAGTTTTGAGAATCTATTAACTCACCTGAAAATCGCAACAAATTTATTACATATGCAAATTTGTTTAGTTGGCCTGGGTTTATCATATTTTTAATGCATATATAAATTTGAAATTTAATATATAATAAGTAAAAATAGAAATTCAATATTGAATATATTATTTTTCTAATTTTGTATAATTCATTCTTTGTTAAGCTGTAAGTGTTATTACCACCAATAATAGCATAAAACCAATCTTAAAGTTGTTTATATATTTACCAACAAATCATACACTGTTAAACAAGTAACATGTAAAAGCATAAACCATTATAAAAAAAATTAAGTCATATGGTGGGGCTAATGTATATCTATCTATCTATATATATATTAACCCTTTCCTCTCGGAATAGTCTGTTAAAAAAATGTTCTCTCAAGTCGGGTGTCCAGTACAGTTGGCCACACTTGTTTCTACGTCAGCTCGGCAGTCGAACCCCTGCTAGTAACCCGTAAGGTTGGGTGGCCACCTGGGTTGGCCATGGCTGCTTTATTTACGAGATCGGCTGCCATGTCACTCTCCCGTTCTCACCAAGTCTGAACCCATTTTGTGGTCATTCAGCCTTATTGTAATTGTACCTGGTTTATTAAGTTTAAATAATACTTTTTTAATTTAAATGTTGATCTCAATATTTGTATTAAATATTTAAAATATGGAGCATTACGTGATATACTTTTTATTATTATATTATTAGTATAATATATTTTAAAATACTATTGAAAAACTGAACATTTTGAGTTTTGAAAAATAATTTTGTTTTAAATTTATTTCACTACTAATACTTATTTTAGATGACTATTTTTCTATTTTTAACTGATAATTGAAATGTCTGGAATTAAATTATATAAGTGACATATAAGTAAAATCAGTTAATAATATAAAAAAATTGCCATATTAGCTGCTTCTTAGCTGTCTGATAATCTCTATATAGGAGTATCATGCATCTTAAAAATATTTATTGTCTGGTTTTAAATTAAATAATAAAAACAAGTTCGGTTAAAATAACAAAGTTTTAAATTATTGAAAAATACAATTCTGGAATTACAAGTTTTGTAATAATATTTAGTTTTGAAATAAATCAGTTTTTGAAATTTTGCTGATTGTGATACTTTTTGAAAAAATGCCAGGACAAATACCTGGGTACTAAAACGCGAACTAAATAACTATTATTTACAATTACATACAATATTTAACAACTAAATAGATTATTTTCAATAATTAACTACTTAAACAACAAATAAAACACACTAAATAAAAAAATCTCACTCAATAACAGTCAAGATGCACAAGGATAAATTGAGATATAGCCTAGACTCACTGCCAAACTGACACATAATCAGAATGTCAACATAAAGCATAAACTGAAACGGATGATACCAGCTGTTCGAATATAATCCTAAAATATTTAAACAGCTGTTAAACATTTAAAAATATTGCTCAAATAAGTTATATCCAAAATACAAAAACATATATCAAGTGTCCAACAGAGTTGGACATCTGAATGCGTTGGGAAATCATTGCCGGCCATCACAGTTGGACAGCCGATCCCAGCGCACAACACAACTAAAACTTACCCGACCTGAGCGTGAACATAGTAGTGGCCACTAGAGTTGGACACTCGATCTCAGAGTACACATTTAGAAGAACACTAGCCGAGCTGTTGGCAAAATCGTGATGGGTTGGCCATCCGAGGGAAAAGGGTTAAATAAACTACTTGATAGTTTACATGTGGTTTATCTGTGAACTTTATTCATAGGGTAAACCAACTGTCTTTGGGTATCTACAGGCCTTTATTATATACAACTACGATAGATGTCTCATCTGATAGGAATATTTGTGCCTGTAATTTGGTTAGTTATAGCATTGATTTTATACACAAGTAGATTTCCCATCCAATGTTAAATTTTGAGTCTAAAAATATGAGCTGTTTTTGTGGTCCATTGTAAAGCACAAGTGTAGTCCCATGTAAATGTAATGCAGTTTAAACCAGCTGTGGCTGCGGGCCTCACTAACAAAATTACAGGCACAAATATTCCTATTAGATAGAATCTATTGTAGGTATACATAATCAGGGGATTATAATTAGTAAGGTCGCAACCATAGCCCCTGCATTACATGTACATGAGACTTACATAACTGCACCCCAAAACAGCTGATATTGTGGGTCACAACATTTAACACTGAATGAGATATGTTTGTTTAGGTCTAAATATGTTAATTAATGTTACTTATAACAACTAACTGTGTAATCTATAATTTTCCTATTCAACACAATTTACCTTAGTTATGTATATACTCCAAATTTATGCTAAGAAGTCTTGCTTTTCGGAAGGAATTAGTTGCATTATTGGTCTAAGCATAGGCACCCTTCAGAAAAATCCCATGTTTTCACACCTCTACTTAAAACAGTTAGTTCTTATTTATTTCATATTTTCTTCCAACTCTATAAAGTGGTAAAAAAGTAAATATTTTTTTCCTTTTTTAGCATGGATAAAGATAAGTTAAATTTAAACTTCTCAAATATTGGTGTTTGAAAGATGCTATCGTATTGTATTGTATGTTAATTTGCTGAATATGACCGCCATCTGTAAACGTTTCAAGTAACTCAGAACGCTGGAAATCGCTAACTATTGAAATAAACCAGTTGGTGCTGATGCACAGTGTATTGGAAATTATAATGACTATTGAGAATGAAATGAAACGAGATGTTAACACATGTACTTTAATCACAAATACTGAACTTCTCGAACAAATCAATTACCTAGCTACCAACAATTTAAAAATATGAACCACATGTTAAATAACATTCAAATTTGAACATTAAACTAATACACAGAGGTATTAAATAAAAATATCTGTGAAATGGTTAAACATTCAACCCAACAAAACCAATTAAAACAAGATATAATAAAATATATAGGCCTAGTAAAAAATATTTTTATATTCTATGTTCATTTCTAATCAACATACGTAACATAATTTACCTTGTTGTGCAAACGTCAATAATCTTTTTGGCATTGGAGTTTCGCGCTGGAGCCGGCTTGTTAGATCATTGCTTATGGATCTAACACCATCCGGAGCCTTAATTAGGACTTCAGATAATTTGTTGTTTTAGATATTCCTGGTTCAATCTATCTTTGATAGTAAATTATAAAATCTATACTTATCTATCCATAACATTTACCATAATAGCTTATAGAACATAAAGGTGTCCATAAAGTACTTACTTTTCCCCTATTTAATTTGTAACAACAAATTTGTAAACAACATACAATTAGTGAAAACTAAACATTGCTATCTTAAACCAATAAAAACTAGCGGCCATGTTAAGTTGTAGGTCTTTGTCTTCCAACTTTATAATTTTAACAATATTTTACCAAACATTTTTCTATTGATGTCAATATCAGTTATATTTTTTCGTTGCTAGCCTTTACCAATAAAAAATAAAAATGTATATAGGTTAAAAGTAATAAAACTGTTTACCTTATCTTACACAGAACCTTAATACATTCATAGCCTACATTGTAATGTATAACAAACTTTATCATATTTGAACAATATGCATATATTACAACCCCTATAAACTAAATATAATTATTCATAAGTACCCTAAAACAACTAGATAGTAATAATAAAATCAAAAGTGCTTTAGATAAACTATGATAAACCACAACAGCATTAACAACATGTAAGAACTAGTAGGATGAGTTTTAGCAGAGCAACACCCTGTTAAAAATAATATATTTTTAATAAATTGTACTATCATTTGATAAAACTTCTCCATTGACATTCTTCTAATTATTAACAAAATATTACAGCATGATTTGATTATTGAGGATCCAAATTACCAACATTATTACGACGCAGCTCTACTGCCATAACTAGGTCAATAGGTTTTTGATTGCTAAAGAAAAGTCTGCTAGCTGTACCAGGTACAGCTTGTGATTGCTAGAAAAGTTTCCTGGTTATACCAGGTACAGCTTTTGATTGCTAGAGAAAAGTCTCCTAGCTGTACCAGGTATGGCTTTTGATTAATAGAGAAAAGTCTGCTAGCTGTACCAGGTACGGCTTTTGATAGCTAGAGAAAAGTCTCCTAGCTGTACCAGGTATGGCTTTTGATCAGAAAGGAATAAGGGACAGTTTTGACAAACTAAGTGTGATGGACCTCAAAGGGAAATTTAACATGGGTGCTATATTAGATAAGTTTGAGAATAATGTTTAGTATCTACCAATCTTCTTTTTATACATACTTCTTAAATGAGGGAGGGGTCATTTAAAGGGGCTTTTCATTTAAACATTCTGAGCTAACCCAACCTCCCTTTTTTGGTAGGTATAAAACACTATAAAATGTTTAAGAAAATAGTTCCTAATAGGTTATAACATAGGCCGAAGGATATTCTTACTTGAAAATAATATAATATATGACTGTACGGATATCCTTTATGATTCATATGAGACTATAGAATAGGTTAACTACCATCACAATATGTTTTATTCATTATTGATGATAAATAGTCTTCTGAATTTTAGACAATCTTAAAGTACAATCAATTGTGTTTCTCCTGTGAGTTAAAGTGAATGGTTTCAATAATTTATAAATAACTAGTAACATATTTACTTGTTATTAATGTTCATTATTTTGAAAGGACACATATTTTTCAGTGGACTGCTGTGTGAACCGAGAGTGTTGGTGCTTTTGCAGCAGTGGGCTGGCATGTGTCGGTCAGGATGAAATTGTCTTTCTTCTTGAGTGTTTACCTCAAGAAATGCTTCCTCCTAAAGATGTCTTCCTCCTCATTAACTTCCTCTATCAAGATGCAGCTAAAGGTCATATATATTTTGAGAGAAATGAATATTTACAATATTTCGAAAAAAAAAAAATTATTTTAAAATTCTCAAAAATGCCCAATATATTCTTTTATTTTTACAAGGCCTTTTGCCTATAAGGTAGGCATAATCAGACATAAACAAAAATTTGTTGAAACATTTAAAACATAATCCAAACAAGTGTTTTAAGACAAAATTAACTTTAAAAGTGTTGTTTGAATTATGTTTAAAAATGAAATTTGTTTGTTGTCTGATGATGACTGCTTTGTAGGCCAAAGGCCTTACAAAGATAACAGATTTTATTGGATATTTTAAGAATGTAAAAATTATTTCTTTTTGAATAAATTTCTAATGAAGAATCCAAGAAAAAATTAAAATATTTGTTTATAAATATTAGAGAAAAAAGTTAGTCTAGTATTACATCAATAATAGTTTGTCTCAATTGATGCAGACTGACCCTTAGTTTTCATGAGACTTGTGCATAATTACATGTATTTAACCACTATATTATTGTGCATAATTACATGTATTTAACCACTATATTATTGCACTGTTGATTACTGTTCAGGCATAGTGCTGAAGTATTTTGGAACTAAGTAACGGAGGTTGTTGGTATGACATAGCAACCTCCCAATGACTGCAATTGTTATAGACCTTAGTTAGTAATGAAAACCAAATTCGTTAATCTATGGTCATTTGCAAAACTCATACTTCTAGATCAGTGTCTTAAGTACAATAGAATTCCCCTAAATCGGCCACCTTTCAACCGGCCCTCGCTTTAATCAACCCCTTTTCCAAAACAGTGACTTCTTTTTAAACGACCAATTGATGAGACATCGTTTTAACCGTTAGTGATTAGCTGAAAATGGATGTTGGTGACGTTAGTAATATCCATGATTCGTACAGAAAACTGCCACTGTTGTATAAAGAATTGTAATTATTTGTCTTTTTATAGTACCACTGTACGTTTATGGGAGGGCAGGTGGGTTAGTACCACCGTACATGTATGGGTGGGCTGGTGGTTTAGTACCACCGTACGTGTATGGGAGGGTAGGTGGGTTAGTACCACCGTACCTGTATGGGTGGGTGGGTGGGTCAATACCACCGTACGTGTATGGGTGGGCGGGTGGATATCTGTGTGTATGTGCGTCCTGGCAGCGTAGTTGCAAGCTCCACCTACAACATCGTGGAGCAACCTTGCCAGACGGGTTCTGGCTCACTACTTAATTCTTGATAATAGTGCTTAAGGGAACACGTAAATAATCTAACCAGCTTTTAAGAGACAGTTTACATTAACGACAAAAATAAACGAACTCCGGCGAAAAACAAAGCCAGGTCAAAAATGCGGCAGGTGTATATATACACGTTGAATGGTACTGACCCACCTACACATACACGTACAAGTCTTCCGTGGTGTTGTGACCTTGCCGATCATACAACTATACAGGGTTCCTATAGTCAGGGGAAGTCAGGGAATGTCAGAAAAATGAATTTCAGTCAAGGAAACAGCTAAAAAGTCAGGGAAGTTAGCCCTAATAAACCTATATTATATTGATATTGTGTATCAATCCCAATGATGAAAAAACTGAAGGAAATTTTGCTCCAGCTAGAAATTAAGCTGTTGTAGCAATTTTGTTTCATGTGGAAGGAGTTCTAGTGATTGGCTCAGAGGAAGATAAAACCATCTCAAGGACAACTTTTAAACTAAATATTGATTATAAATATGTATTTCAATGGTACAATTCTCAAAAACATCTGTTTTTAGCATTTCTCTTCATTTGCTGTCATGTGAAATCCATTGCATCTGGTTGGACTTTTCTTCCATCAATTTACTATTTCTCTGCTTCCTATTTATTTTATAATAGGCTAGTTGTTCAGTTTTCGTTTTTTATAAATTTGTTATTACTTTCTTTCAGGATTGGATGATGTTTTAATCATACATATATGAACTTAGTTAACAAACAAATTGTGATGTTTGAATTTTGAACAAACTTGTAATATTTATGTTGTATTTTAATCTTAAACAATGTTGAACAAAAAAAAAAAAAAAAAAAAAAAAAATTATAATTGACTTTTGTTGAGTTCAGATCATTTTGCAGAATTGTGTCATTGGATTACTGTGGACAATAATAAATATCAAGCTTACTGCAAAGTGTGTAAAAACTGTTAAATCTTAGCAATATCGGTAAATAAGCCATAATATCTCACACGAATAGACAATTAAAAGGAATATCCAATCAACAGCACTCCATGGCGTCCTTTCTGTCTCGAAAACCGGTTGATTCTTTAATAGAAAAAAATCAAGAACCGAGACCTACAAGTAAAGAAGTTAGTTCTCAGGAAGCTGTTAACACAGTAACAGAAATTTGTGAAACCTTGAAAACCATCATCAGCTTTGAAAAAAAAATCGAAAGCTTTCTGCTCAAAGATGATGTAACAAAAGGAGAAATAATTTGGTCCTTACAGTTAGTTGCAACAAAAATGTCCTTTAACTCATGCAATAATATAAGAAAATATTTCAGCTTATGTTTCCTGATTGTCAAATTGAAGAAAACATTCAGCCTTGGTGGAGACAAGGCAGCTCATCTTATTACTTTTGGACTAGCTAGTTTTTTTTTTCAGAATAACCTGATGGAGAAACTAAAAATTTGTAAACATTATGTCATCTGCTTTGATGAAGCATTAAACAAAGTCGTGCAGAGAGCTCAAATGGATCTTGCTGTACGATTTTGGGATGAGCAAACGAATGCTGTTAGCACTTCGTATTTAAACAGCATTTTCTCAGTCACAACACTGGTGAAAATTTGTTAGAGAATTTTCAAATCGTTATCCGGTCTGGCCCCAGGTCCCGAGGCAGCCGATTAAGAGAGAGAGTCAACTGTAATAATAACAACAACAAAAATTACAATGAAAGTTTTGAAAATAGAAGATTAAAAAACCTGGGAATTATGCTCAGAATGTATACCACGCTGCAAACTTATTTAATTAGTTTTTATTTTATAAGTTTTGAATTATTGTAACTGCTTAGTTTTTTGTGTGTTTTTTATATTTAAAAGAATTGTATGAATCGATAATATTGATTTTTTTCTTTTGAAATTTCAGTTCTGATACCATGTTGATCTGGCTTGTTAAGAAATGGTTCATTAAAAAGATAAGCAGACATAAATAACAAAGATTACATCACTCATTCATCTACATTCAGCACACCAATATGCTAACTACATTTGCTCATATGTTGATGATTGGTTCCAAATTAGTGTATAAATAGTTTTGGATTTTGTTATTATGGAAGAAAATCTCATTTTTCTAAAAAAGTAAACAAAAGATCCAGATTATAATTAATTAAAACTGTGGTTATTGATGGTTAATGTTGATAGCAACATTCAGTGCAAATTAAGTTTTAATATTGCTATCATAAATAATTCTTTGTCTGAACTTGAAGATTGGTTGGATGAACTGAAAAGCCTTCTGCTCGACCTTTGTTGTTGCAGCGTCCATGAGTTTCTAGCTGGCCATAAATAATTCTGATTTACTGTGATTGTTGCAAACTTTGAAATATAAATAAATTGTTTTTGCTCTATCTTTTCACATGTTGTAGTCTTAGTTGATTATTGTTTTATTGCATTTATTATGACTTGGCTAATGCGTGTATATATGTTTACTGGCTTAATAAACGATTTGATTAGATTTGATTTAACAGGGTCAACAGTGAGTGAAATGTCATTCACTCCGGCTACATCCAATAGTCTCCTCGGCTCCCGGGACCATGGGGGTTTCCTTTACATCCGTACATCGTACCAGTGTACAGCCCAGCTGGTGTTACCCTCTCCACCCTACTTGATTGCTTTACTTATACACAGGTCAGGTGATACATTAGTTAGGTGATAATTAATTAATCCTTATTGACGTGAGAATCCTGAATTAAGTGAATATTTTTTCCAAATGTGTACAAAAAATTACTCACCCAATTGATTATAGAATGTATTTATTTAATTAGTGATTTAGTGTTTTATTTGCCAATATGGCTGAGGAAAAACACCCTTGATCAAATACTTAACTACATAAAAGAGCCACATAAAACATTATCAAATTAAAATATTTAAAGGAAAGAAAAGTAGCATAGCTGGTAAACTGTAGATAGAAACGCATACAACACAAACACCATTAACTAAAGAATAGTTGTGGTTGACTAAAGAAGAGGCTAGTGGCTCAAAAATATCTTACCAACTATATCTGGTTTTGTGTGTGTGTGTTCATATCTACAGTTTACTACTTTACCAGGTATGCTGCTTTCCTTTTCATTTTTTACTAAAATCCAGTCAGCTAGAAATAAAAATTGAATTGCTCACTATACATCTATGATATAGTGCACGATGCATCAAAAAAATTTATGCAATTCGATTTAGGATCAGTCAACATGTTAAGACGAAGTATCAATAGTGCCACGATGCATAAGCAATATCAATGTGTCAGAATTATTCTGATATGCTAAAATGATAAATCATTAGAAAAGACCTTTTCAATCTATAATATTTAATGGTGTGTCTTTTACAACTACTACTTTGATGTTTTAAATAAAATATTTTACAGTAAAATAGTTGTTAAATAATTATAACTCGAGATTGTTTTCGTTCCGAGTGGACAGGGATGAGTGTGATCGGACACAAACATAATTATATCGTGATAACGAATACAGATTTCGACCAGGAGATAACTCATACTGATAGAACATGATATAAGCCCATCAAGTAATGCACATGGTTATCATACGTGCGTGTAGCGTACCACAAATCAGTAGACAATTTGATAACAAATAATAAGAATTGTTGCGTAGGTAATTGGAATAGTGAAATTAATTAGTTCTTCCACTTTGTTTTCGAATATTGCTGATAACAGTCCAATATTGCCGATAACACCAGTCTATTCCTAATTACTTCTTGTCTGATAGGGTATCTGGCTTCTACAGTCTCTTTATTTTACAAAACATTTCCCAATCAAAATACAGTCTTATCTTGTTTTCTTTTATAAATTCAAACTTGTTGCATTTTTAATGATTCATGTTCATCAATTTCAAGTCAGTTAGTCCATTGGCACTGTTGTCTAAAATACATTATTCAATATTATTTACATTTAAAAAAAGTATAATTAAATGTTAATTATTAAAAATAACTTTATTAACATCTATTTCAAATCTTTTTATGGGAAAATATTTAAATTTAAATAATATAAACTCAATGCATTCGGTAAATTACATTTTATTGCATATGTTGATACTGTTTTATTAATTTTAATATACTGTCTAAACATTAACGAACTTTTATACTTAAATCAAAATGATGCTTCTTAAAAAAATTCTGTGATTTAGTACGTTTTATTTATCTATGCTTATGTAAATTCACATTAATTTTTATTACATTCAACTCTTCGTTAGTTAAAAAGTAAACAGTCATATATGTCTGTCGGTATTTTCCGCTGAAAAACAATATTTAAGTTGTTTTCCATTATTTTATACATTCTTCTTTTTGTCTGTAAAAAATATTATTTTAACTGTAACAAATTAAATTTGTATAATTTTAACCGGTTACTCTCCCATAACAACAGTAAAGTACAATGATTGGCATTTAAATTTAATTAATTCATTGCAACGCCATCAACTTTCTTTATTACTAGCTTTTCCTATGTTTTTCCTTCTTTTGATTTAATTACATAAGCATGCCTAGTGTCAAACAAATTGACTAAGTCCTGAAATTCTGTTTCAAAATAATTGTAATTTATTGTGCTTTAGGCCTACTGCATTTTGTGAATCCCTCCATCTTACATTCTGTATATCATTTTAAACTGACCTTCTTACTTGTATGTTAAGTTTATTTTAATATTTTTGTTTCTTACATATTGTACAACTAACATTTAATGATTAATAAATTGATGTTTTAAATTATCTTTCTTTGTACTAGCAAGATACATTTTGTTTTTATGTAATATTTTGATGTTTGTTTATGCAATTCAGTTTGTCAACAGAAATAAAAATATTTGACTAACTTTTGTGTCATATTTATACTATATAGTAGGTTATTTACCTTTGTGATCCGTCAAGTAATCCAACATATTTATAAAACATAAAATATATTTATGTTAGATTTATGTCATATTCAGTGCTTTTTTGTAAAATATGAGGTTCCGGTACTCTCGGTGGTACGTTTGGGGGGGGGGGGGGTTCCCCCACCAAAAACGGGAGGGGGGGTCCAAGGGCCTAACCCTGGAAAGTTTTTGAAATTTGGTCCTCTTAAAACGATTTTCAACACTTTTTGACCCCTTTACAAGTACCTACATAGTTTCTCATAATTTAGTGACGAGGTATAATTTTTTTATAGCATCGTTCTCTGGAATTACATTTTTTAATAAAATACGTACTTCACTGTTTGGATTAAAAAATAATCACACATGTATGTCTGCAAACAATCTTTTATTATACATTATATTAGTTACATTACTTATCTCAATTTATATTTTGTTACAGTACAGTTTTAAAAAAAAGTGTGCTGAAATCATAAAATGTTAACGATTTTTAATTGTTATAAAATTATAAAATCTTAAACTTTTTACTAACATTTTATAAAACTGTCCAAAGCTTCGAAAGGTTTTCATTGGTCTTCTCTCCTCTTTTTCTCTCCTTGCTATTCGTATCCAAGGCAGAATGCCGTCCTCGAAGCAGCCATGATTCCACATACTTTGATGGGTTGAAGAATGTAAGTGGTGGGCCATTAAATTTTAGAAAAAGCAAAGCACTGACAGTCTTTGTCGCCAAAGATGCTCTGTGATCAGTAATTACAAGGTTCATTTGCGAAAAGCCTCTTTCGCATTCACTTGATGACACTGGAATTGTCTTTAAAGCAGTTATCAACGGAAGCATGTTCTTAGGATATTTGGTTGCATTTTCACAACTTCCACCAAAGTGTTCACAATTGTTGAAGACGTACTCGCGGAATGCTTTTACTGTCTCTCGTTTGTTCAAGTGAAGACGAACTGCAGGTGATTCAACCTCTTTCTCACCGAAAGTATTGTCTTTAATGTCTTTGGGCCAAGTGCTTGTGACAACTATACGGGCCGACTCTGCCAAATCTGCATCTTCACCATTCAGCATTCTATTTTCAATAGCTCCTGTAAGATTTTCATAATAGACTACAGGATCGATGGACCGTGCCTTGGGGTTTTCATAAAGTTGGATTCACATGAAACTTTTGTCACAGCTTGTTCATAAAATGTGCCAGGATTATCTTTCCGAGCTATAAATGTGTTTAACGAAATCTTAAGTTTTTTGTTAGCTTGGAATAAATCGATATCTCGGTGTTGTAGCTCTTCACTGACTTCTGATAATTTTTGAAGTGCATCACTCATCAGTGCCAAATCTAGAACGAAACTCGTGGATGTTAGTTTCCTTAATAGGCCATCATATTTGCATCTGTCGGCACTATCACGTGTTTGATCTTCTTTAGCTGCCATGAAATGGTTTGCTAGAACCTCGTAATTCTCCCAAACTGCTGAGACTGTGCGAAAACTGGAAGCTACCCATCTAGTGTCCAGCACTCTTCCAATTTTCAACAATTGAACACCGAGTTCATTTGCAACCAAATGTAACTCTCGGCTGTTCTTTGGTGATGCGTGGTAAAGAACATAAAGTTTATCAACAAATACTTTGAAATGGTTGATACTAGCCATTTTCTTAACAACATCATTCACACAAAGCTCAAGCCTATGATTTAAGCAATGCCAAAAAATAGTGGATGGATATTTTGCTTTTACAAGAGCACACAATCCGGATTGTCGCCCAAGCATCACTGCTGCTCCATCACATCCAACAGCAATTAATCTACTTTTCAAAACATTGTCATCTAATTTGTAACTTTCAAGACATTGAATGATAGCCTCAAAAACTCCCTGTGACGTTACACTTTTGAGTTCCACTAGGTCCAAGAACACATTTACTGGAGATTCCATATTTAAGTTGCTAAGGCACACTCTAATATAGATAATCAGGGTTGATTTTTTGCTCAAAGTAGTCGATTCATCTATTATTATTGCAAACTTATCATCCGATTTAATTATTTCCTGAACAATGTGTTTTCTCATTTCAGCACTGATGTGGTTAGTTATATTTACACAGGTGTTAGTTGAATGTAGAATTCGGCCCATATTTAATCCATTGAGCTCTTGAAGGTCGATTTCTGACTCAAAGTTGTAGAAAGATTGGTTCTGCTTTGCAACCTTGTAGGCTGTCCCGGAAAATTCTCTCAGTAACTTCTTGTTCTCTTTGTACAGTTTTTAAAAACACTTTGTCTAGTGTTTCTCTCTGGGACTCTTCTAATATTTTCGAAGCTGCCAAGTGTGCAGCACTGTCTTTGTGGTCGTAAATTTTCTTCCTTAATGCAGTTTGTTGCTGCGCTCGAGTTTCCCCAAAACTAGAGATATTACATCCAGTCCACTGCTTGGATATTTTCATTCTAGTCTTTTTCTCAGCACCCAAAGACCCAACTTTTTGGCACACCTTACATCCCAGCTTTTGGTTTTGTTCAATTAACCAGTTGTACTTTTTACAAAACTCACTTTTCTGTTCAAAAGTCCAACAGTCTGGCCACTGTTTATCACCATCTTTTACGTCGTCAGAAGCTGAATTAATGTTGGATGAGGATGAAGTAGGCAGTGGTAACTCCGATTGATCCAGTTCCATTAGCGGTGCTGCCGGTGCTAGGCATTTTTCTGCTTCAACTGCTTTGTCAAGTTTTATTTTTTTTGGTTTATTAAAATAATTAGTTATTTTGTGCATTGTAAACCCACACACTACACGGCACAAGTGAAATTTAAGCACACCACACTAATTCGATACAATTATGCAAAGGTGAACACAATAGAAAAGTAGTCCGCACTTGTAAAGCTGTCGCACTGAACTGAACTGAAACTGAAACCGAGACGAGTAATTTATTGCTGTGGCAGTGGCAGTGTATACAAGCGTATGACGGGGTTTGGGGAGGGGGAGAGGTAGGATGCATGAGTCAGTCGACCACAAGCCGGGCCGGTACAGTCCGCTCACAAACATAGTAGACCTAGTTAAAAGTCTACAGCCTACCTAACCATTCATTGTTCCTCATCTCCAAAACTCGCAATGTTTTCCCCTTACCCAGAGGTTCCGGAACGGCATTCCGGTGCGTACCGTCACAAAAAAAGCACTGGTCATATTTATGTTTTTTGGATTACCTAAAATGTTTTGGAAATTAATACCAATGTTAGTCTATTGGAAAAAAGAAACTTTGAGGGGCTGTAACAACCCCATAGGAATAGAATTTCAATAAATCCTTTCTGCGGGTCTCTATGGTACAAATGCTAACTTCCCTCTAAATTTTATCAAAATCTGGAGTGGTTCCAGAGATTTTGTGATGAGTGGAAACATCGTTTTTGGATTTTGTACTGATGATGATTTTTACAATACGAAAATACTTGGATGGTAAAGAATAGAAAAGGTAAAGTATGCAGTTTCTAGGAAGAAGTAGGATTGGCTGAAGGAATCAGTGTGTTCCACCTGAGGCAAATCGCTCACCTTAAAGAACATTACACTTTGAAAACACTTGTACATATAAATTGTAACAGTCAATTAGTTATAAGTCCTTAATGGCATAGGGATAGATTAGCTAATAAGAACATATATAATAATGGCTACTTCCTATTTTACTAAAGTTCTGAAACTTCTTGTCAGTTTTTCAGTTAAACTGATGTAAAAATGTATTCTCACAAGCCGACGTCAATTCTTACGTGCATATGAAAAATTTGACTAATAGCAATAATACAACAACATTAGACGCTGATGTCACAATATCATAATTAATTGTTCAAGTGGCCATCATTTGAACTAAGATCTTATCTATTTTTGTCATTTAAATACAGGTTTAATTAAATATCTCAATTCAGGTTTAATAGATCTGGCTGCTTTCATCTCAATGTTTCATCATATTTATTTCATCAATGTACAGATGGGAGACTCCATGGGCTAGACTATTTCCGATGAGACTGATGCTGCGCCTGGGAGCAGAGTTTCGTTACTACCCCTGCCCTTTGGTGTCTGTGCGCAATCGCCCTCCTTTGTATACAGATATTGGCCATACCATTATAAATATCCTGGCTGTAAGTTCTCAATTAGTTGTTACTAGTTTTCTAAACGTAAAAGCGTTGGCTGATGTTCTTTTTCTACTATTTTAACAGTACTTAACTCTGTCACAATTAAGTAGCATATGTATAATTATTACAAAGTAGCCTATGTATATTTATTACAAAGTAGCCTATGTATAATTATTACAAAGTAGCCTATGTATAATTATTACAAAGTAGCCTATGTATAATTATTACAAAGTAGCCTATGTATATTTATTACAAAGTAGCCTATGTATAATTATTAGTTTGACTGTTATTTAGATAGTACAAGGTTGTTTATTGATCATTATACATTAAAACCCAAGTTATTTAGTTGTACCATTAGTATTATTCATGGCTATAACCGACCAAAAAAGATATTAAAGAAATGTTTTCACCCCAAACAAAGTCAGACACTTATAAAGAATACAGTGTTGGTATCACAAGGAAAGCTTGTAGATTGTTAATGAAGACTTTTTAATATTAGCAATATTGTTACAGGATTTCCGGAAATATTCATACACTTTACCAAGCGTCAGAGGTCTTGTCATTCACATGGAGGACAGACAAACTACTATAAATATACCTCGCAACAGATATGATCAGGTAAATGACTACATTTAAAACTACTATAAATATACCTCGCAACAGATATGATCAGGTAAATGACTACATTTAATCAGAATTGTTTATAAAACAGGATGTTTGATGTTGACAGGGTGTAAGTAAAGGTTGGGCTGGCTGTGCATTTTTAGATTCTATGTGTGATTGTAAGCGAAAAATAAATATTTTATTTAGTTTAGCAGCTACATGCCATTTTGTGTTTTTCACCAGACAATTTATATCTTTGTTATTATCTTTACAACTGTAATAAAACTTGGTATATTAGTTTATGTTAACGGTAGTATCTCAAGAAAGAGTATTTTTAAATTACCTTTATTATTTTTGAAATAGCGGTCTTTTGATTTAAAAATATTAAATATGTAAAAAGCCTCTGTGTTTATAAATATTTGTTTTATATTAGGAGATGAGCAAACTTACCTAAGAAGACAAGTCCACTAACACCACAGTAGTAATAAAAGAACACAATAATAAGATATGTTGCACATATTTTCTGTGCTACTGGCTCTTTCCTCAGGTGAGTATAGAGAGCAACTGACTTAGCTTCCACTATTGCGGTTAGGTGGCAGAGGTGGGGGTTGTACATAATCCATAGAGCAACACTCGGCCCCTTGTCACCATGGCCAACAGAAACTCAACTACATCTTGACAGATGGTTTCAACATGTTAAAAGCATCCTCTCATACCAAAGATCTCCTAGAAAAACCTTCTACTGTCACTTTCAAACAAAACAAAAACCTCTGCCGAATTCTGATCCATCCTAAGTTACCTGATTCTAAATTCACTACCTGTTCTAAAGACCAGCAACCACCTGGTTCTAAGCCTTGCAACAAGAAATCTTGCAAAACTTGCCCAATTCATCTCCCAGCCACATCTTTTACGGGCTCCTCTACCTTCTTAACCTACAAGATACCTGGAAACCACACCTGTGATTCTACCAATTTAATTTATCAACTCCAGTGCCAGCACTGTCCTGACCAATATATCGTCTCTTGCCAGTGAAACCATACAAAAATGAATGAATGGCCATAGATATGTTTGCTAAGTCCAAAATCTTGAAAAATCTGTATCTGCCCATACTCTTCTCCATAACCAAAAATTTGACCAGTGTTACATCCACTAAAATAATCAAATACCTTCTTTTCCATGCCAAAGTTCCCAACTCAGAAGGATGGAATTAGCACACCAATGGATAACGAAATCCTGTGACTCGCCTAATCTGATCATCAGATAGATCACTTACCACTTCCCTTCTACAGCTTCCCCATCAGCAAACTTCATATGTACAAACTGTTGCTCTATGGATATACAACCCCCACCGCTGCCACCTACCTAGCAATAGTGGAAGTTAAGTCAGTCTCTCTACTCACCTGAAGAAAGTGCCAGTGGCATGGAAAATTTGTGCAACATGTTTTATTATTTTGTTTGTTTACTACTACTGTGGTGTTAAAGGACTTATCTTCTTAGGTGAGTTTGCTGATGTCCTATTTTTCCTAATATACTAATCTCTGGCCTAGTGCCCATTAACCTAACCTAAACTTTATAAATATTTTACAAGACGCAACACAGTTTCTTAATAATATTTCCTTTTCAAGAATACCTTCTTCATAAAAATTTGTTCATAAATAACTACTTTATGAAGTTTTTGTTGCGCATGAAATCTAAATGTCGTTAATTTAAAATGTTAAAATGCAACAATCAACTCAATTCTAAATTAGATGTTTGATATATCCGGATAGCACATTGCTGTAGTTGCTCACTGAAGATTTTCTCATTCGTTCAAGGGATTTTAGATGCGTCCAAAGATGAAAATCAATTGGATTCAAGTCTGGCGATCTAGTTGGCCAAGCATGGTGGTCCACCAATACCAATCCACTAATTTCATTAGAAGACAAGTTCACTAACACCAGAGTAGTAGGAACATACACAAAAGAATCACATAATCACACGAATTTTTAGTACCATTGGCACTTTCTTTAGGTGAGAAGAGGGACAGAGAGGGAGAGCAGAGAGAGAGAGAGAGCTTATGTCTTTGAAATGAAATGAAATACATCTTTATTTTTAAGGCAAGGTTAGGACTAGACAGTCCTCTCTACCACTTAACCTTATCAAAATTAATCAAATAAATAATACAAAACATTACTAATTAATACAACATAAACCAATTGCAAAATATCAGTAATCAACAACAAAAAACAAAACTCAACATATAAAACATAAAAAATAATTATAAAATCATAAATAACAAATGAATATCCATACAAAATAGTACAAATCTTGAAAAACACAATCAACCATCACTCATACATACTACCAGCAAAGCATGACCATCAAACGCACCTGCCCGTTCCGTCTGCAGGTCCCGCAAAAATAGGTCTATTAGCTCCGCCCTGAAGCGAGGGCCCTCTTCTGTCCTTTTGATATTGCCAGGAAGCATATTCCATAATCGGCACCCTGATACAGTAAAAGATCTATTGTACAGGGCAGTGTGATGAATTGGGACTGATAGTAAAAAGGCTCCCTGACGAGTGTTTCTAATGCTTATTTCAGAAATGAACTTGAAAAGCTCAGACAGATAGCTTGGTGTTCTGTCATTTAAAACTTTATGAAGAAGAGTAAGTATGTGATAATCTCGAAGTTGTTTCAACTTCAAAACAGATATTTGGTGAAAAAATGGCATAACATGATCAGCATGACGAAGGTTACAAATAAATGTAATGCAATTATTTTGTGCCAATTGAGAGGGGGAGGGAGGGGGAGAGGGATGGAGGGGGAAGGAGAGGGAGGGAGAGAGAGAGTTAGGGGGATATGTAGAGAGAGATGGAGAGGGGGGAAGGGAGAGGGACTGACATGGCTTCCACTATTGCTGGGTAGGTGGCGGTGGTGGGGGTTGTACATCCATAGAGCAACACTCAGGTATTGATGCAGTTTTTTTCAGTTGGTATATATATGAAGTTTGCTGATGGGGAAGGGGTTGAAGGGAAGTGATCTATCTTATGTTCAGATTAGGTAGGTCACAGAATTTTTTTATCCATTGGTGTGCTAATTCCATCCTTTGGAGTTGGGAACTATTGGTATGAGAAGGAAGTGATCTAATTACTTTAGTGGTGTAATACTGATCAAAATTTTAGTTATGGAAAAGAGTATGGGCTGAGACAGGTTTATCAGGATTTTGGACTTTGCAATCGTGTCTATGGCAATTGATTCGTTTTCGAAGGGTTACACTGGTAAGGCCGATATATTGGGCAGGACAGTGCTGGCACTGGAGTTGATAAATTAAATTGGTGGAATCACAGGAGTGGTTTCCTGGTATCTTATAGGTTAAGGAGGTAGTGGAGCTGGTAAAAGATGTGGCAGGGAGATAAATAGGGCAGGTTTTGCAAGATTTCTTGTTACAAGGATTAGAACCGGGTGGTTGCTGGTCTTTAGGATAGGTCAGGATGTTGGGATCAGGTAACTTAGGATGGACCAGGATTTGGTGGAGGTTTTTGTTTTGTCTGAAAGTCACAGTAGGAGGTTTTTCAAGGAGATCTTTGGTGTGAGGGAAGCTTTTAAGATGTTGAATCCATCTTTCAGGATTTGCTTGAGTTTTTGTAGGCCATGGTGGTAATTAGTGACAAGGGGTAAGCATTGGGAACTACTTCTGGTTTGGGGTTGGTTTTGGAACTAGGCTAAACATATTTGGTTTTTAATAAGGTTGGTAGGGTAACCTCTCTTTTGGAATGCACTAATAATTTGGTTATTGTATTTATTTAGATTTCTGGGAGAGGAAATGATACGTTTGGCACGGGTGGCTAGCCTACAGGGTAGGGAGCGTTTAGTGTTGTTGGGGTGACAGCTGGTATAGTGAAGGTATTTTTGTTTATTGGTAGGTTTGATGTGAATAGTGATAAATTTATTTTCGTTTCTGTTCTAATTAAACAAACAAACTAATTCCTGGCCTAGTGCCCTTTAACCTAACCTATAACAATCCACTAATTTCAAAACTGTCTGTTTAAAAATGCACCTACTCTAATGCTAAATTTTGAAGCAGCTCCATCATGCATAAACAACATACGAAACGTGTTTTTAAAGTAAGTACCGTTTTTAAATTACGCCGCCGCAGCGCTGCGGTCGCCGTTTAGCACATGCACGCCGTGTAGCCACATCTGTTGGGAAGCCACAGACGCCATTACGGAAGCATTTGATCGAGTCTACATCTGTTTGCGTAATTTTAAAATGACTTCACCTATTGAGAATCCCGCCGACTGCGAAGTGCATGCTGTAATACAGTTTCTTTGTGCTCAAGGCTTCAAAGCAGTTGACATTCATCGCCAAATCAGTTAAGTGTATGGTGAAAACATTATGAGTGATGGAATGGTTCGGAAATGGGTTAGGGCCTTTAAAGAAGGCCGCACAAACATTCATGATGAGGAACAAAGTGGGCGACCTTCAGTCATTACCGATGATTTGATTCAAAAATTGGACTGTAAAGTGAAAGAGAACAGACGATTCACGATTTCGTCCTTAGCTGAAACGTTTCCTGCTGTCTCAAGAAATGTTCTTTATGAAATTGTGTCCAAATGTTTAAATTATCAGAAACTGTGTTCACGCTGGGTGCCAAAAATGTTGACTGATGAGCACAAAACCAAAAGATTGGGCAGTGCATTGAGTTTTCTCAAGCGATACAGTAACAAGTGGAGTGATTTTTAAGCCATATTGTCACAGGTGATGAAATATGGGTAGCCTACGTTACACCAGAATCGAAGCAGCAATCAATGGAATGGTGGCATTCATCATCCCCTAGGAAAGTGAAATTCAAACAAACAATTTCTGCTCAGAAAATCATGTGCACTGTGTTTTTAGACTGAAAGGGTGTGTTGCTGGTTGATTTTTTGTCTCGTGGTGACAGTATCAATGCAGCTGCGTACTGTGAGACTTAACAAAAACTGCTCTGCGCAATTAAAAACAAAAGGCGTGGCATGCCGAGTGCAGGTGTCGTTTTGCTCCACGATAATGCCCGTCCACACACAGCAAATCGAACACAAGACCTTATCACTTCTTTTGGCTGGGAACAATTTGTTTCTGCACTTGAAGACGCATCTGGCGGGGCAGCGCCATTCCGATGATGACGAAGTAAAAATGACTGTGAAGCAGTGGTTGTCTAATCAGGCGGCAACCTTCTTGACGATGGCATACAAAAGCTTGTCCCAAGATACGATAAGTGCCTCAATATTAATGGGAATCATGTAGAGAAGTAAAGTATGGCTTTTCAAGTGAATAAATTATTTTTGAAAAAATTCCTTTTTTTTTATATCAAAATGGTAGGTACTTCCTTTAAAACCACGCCTTGTATGTTTTCTTTTTGCAAGTGGCAAGTCTTCCAAATTTGAACAACTCATTCTGGATGAAATGAAAATAATTTTCACCATTTTGTCATTGTGGCAGAAATACACATAATTGTGGACCAATCAACACATAAAAATAACACCTGCCCATATATCCAACAAGAAGTTATACTGTTGGATATATTCTGTCTCTTGAGGTTTTTCCTCTGCTCACTCGTGTATATTCTGATATTTTAAAATGCTGTGCCTGTTGAAACCAGCTTCGTTTGTAAACACCACTGACGACATGAATGTGGTCATGAGCATATTTTCTAAGCAATAAGGAACAAAAAACACTGCACCGGTGGAGAGCATGACATCAAGACAGCTGCTGCCAAACTCCATTACTTCTCTTTTATAATTGTTTTCCAGATGTTTTGAAGCATGTAACAACTATTATTTGTATTGATATTTTTAATGTTTTGGAAATTTGTATACATACCTAATTTTTCATTGCCTAATTCCTTTTCCTGATTATTTGAAATAGGGGTCAAATGATCTAGGAATAGTTTGTACATACATGCATCAATCGAAGCTGACTAAAGGAAATTCTTTTCTTGGGTTGTGTGGAAATTGGCATTGTGGAAGTGTACTTAGAATTCAATGTATTAACTTTGATAGCTTGTACCTTGATATTTTGTAAAATAATTAAAAAACACATAGCTGGAAGCTCATGTTTTTTTTTTACAGAGTGTGCTTCATGGCCATACTGTTTCGGTAGAGATTATTAGCCTAAGAGTCCCGGAATATAATTTCGCTCAAGGGATTCATTTGTTCGCTTAAACTTTAGAGAATATGACTCAATTTCAGGTATGATAGCATTGCAAACAGGCTTTACAATCCAGACTTTTTTATATAAAGATGAATGTAGGTTTCTAAATATTCTAAAAGCAGCATATGATCTAGACTGTGTAACACAGATTATAGCTCCATTTCTCGAGTATTATATGTTTGAGCCTTGGAATTTTGTGTATACCGCCAAAAATTAGAATGGTTTCCAAACATTTGCAAAGCAGGCATAAGAGAACTAGTGTGTTTTTTCAGTCTGCTTTTCAACTTCTCAAGTTAATGTCAACTCCCCTTGTCAGGTTTGTTGTAATATGGATGAAACGTCATATTTAGCACCTTATGACAGATATATATATAGAAGCCCAGAAACTTGATTTTAATTTTGAAAATAGCTATAATATCCTTAAAAAAAAAGTAAAACGTTATTTAATTTAGTAGAAGAAAACCAAATGACAAAGTAAGAAATTTGTGTAATATACAATTTTTATGATAATATTTAAATATTTGACCAGGTGGTTCGAGCTCTCAACAATTCCAATGACAGTGTGTTGGCATTTGGAGCCAACCTGAGCCTTGCGGCTGACTCCCATCTGGTATGCATGCAGAGCACTGAGGACGAGAACACCTCATACCATACGCAAGCTATCAACATTCACAATAAGCCTCGTAAAGGTATGATTCAGATGATTTAACCACAACTGATGAACACTCAATCACCTATTGTTATGACCATTTATTTCTCAAAAATTAAATACATATGAATTAATAAAAGAAAACAAGATAGTCAAATTGTGTTTTTTATGAGAGTTATTTATTAAAATTTGGAATGTAGTCAGGAGGTGTATTTTTAATCAGGCAGTAAGTGATAAGAAGGCTAACAGTAATGTCATAAATTAAGACTCAATAGAATATAATAACTTATTTCATTATTCAAAGTAAAAGTATAACGATTCTTATTAATTTTTATTTAATACGGACTCAAAAATGAAATTGCTAACTAACTGAAATAGATGCATAGTCTGGAGAATATTCACTGATTATAGCCCGTCAGGTGTACATTATTGTATGCGTACACAATGCTTGATGAATTTTTAGCATTGTGAGGTATATCCGATATATCAAACGCGACACACTACTATATACAGTACAAGTAAACGTCACACAACACAAATTTATTACAATATAAGCACAAAATGCACAAATATATTACAATACAAGTACAAAATGCACAAATATTATGGTAATATTTGTGCATTTTGTACTTGTATTGTAATATATTTGTGCATTTTGTGCTTATATTGTAATAAATTTGTGTTGTGTGACGTTTACTTGTACTGTATATGTACCAACACGTATTATGCTAATTAAAAAACTATTTGTAAATGCCAGTCAGGCAAATTTAGCAATGATTTACAGGAATGTTAGAATCAAAGTTCATACTACTCTTGCCATTCTTTTGTGAATCCCTCTGGTCTGAGAAAGGTGAGCGTAGTTCACCGAAATCGATCACCATAATATTTGTGCATTTTGTACTTGTATTGTAATATATTTGTGCATTTTGTGCTTATATTGTAATAAATTTGTGTTGTGTGACGTTTACTTGTACTGTATATGTACCAACACGTATTATGCTAATTAAAAAACTACTATTATATACTGTGTTCGTTTTCACAGTCTTATAAACAGTTTATGTAGCAGGTCCAGATCGTACCTGTCCACCCAGAATGACCATAAGGAATGAAAGTTAACTCAAGTAATAGTCATTTTACAACAATTCCAGCGTGAAATATGTTATTTCAAACATCAAAGAATTGTTTTCAAAAAGATCCCAACAAATAGTGATGAAAAATGGTAATTTGTCACTTGTCACACTGGAGTACCGTAATTGTGACACATTGGTATTTCTGATACATTTTTATAATGCTGATCCATCGTGATCCTTTAGAGCTTAGAAGATTTGTGCATTTTGATTGTATAAAACAAAATCAATATTTTATGCAATTTGATGTATCGACACACAAGGAATTATGATTTGTTTTTAAATAAAACCTTCAGGAGATTTGGTTTTGTTTTCAAGTACACTATACGAATGTTACGTAAATCATAAAGAAACAATGATATATTTTGTGAAATCTTCTACTAATATTAGAGTCTCAGAGATATCAGTGAGAATGCCGCATCACATCATGGGCGAAATGTGTGGTGATTTAAATATTGTAAATATCACCTTGACACGGTCGTTACCAGAAGCTTTAGTTATTAGTAATGACACCAGTCGCTTCAGCCTAGGAAATAAGATACTTAATATATTTTGTTTCTGTTCCTTAAAGCTAATTGAATTTAGAGAAGAGTTTAACGATTAGTGTTGATTTATTTAACAAGAGCCTAATATAGCATGATATATATTTTTAAATGGCTTATGTCATTATTTACATTAATTATTGATGTTGTTAGTGACTGGAGCCAGTTTTGTGGTTTTCAATGGGGCCCTAAAGGTTCCTGGTTTAGCTGGGAAGTCCAACATTGTGGAGGATGGACTAATGGTGCAAGTGCCAAGTGAGACCATGACAGCACTACGTTCAGCACTGCGAGACATGAGGGACTACTCTATTGGCTGTGGACCCAATGCAGAGGAGACTGTGTTATTACAGTGGACTACTGATGACACCAATTTCAATATTGGGTTTGTTTTTGTTTATAATGTCTTAGTATTTAAAACTTTTTAACAATTTAATAATGACTTTTCAATATTAGTTTTATTTTTATTGTTATTAATTGACAGTTTAATTAATAAGTGATTATAACCAGCTACTTGAGATGATCAAGCAGATTCGGTTTATCATATATTATTATTTATAGTCCAATTAGAACAAAAAATACAGATTAAATAGTCTTATAATATAAAGTACAGTGGTCTTGTTACTATCCTGATCCATGTGTCAGTGAACTAATCTTGATAGCATCAATTCCATATACGCGGAGTTAAATGTTAAGTGGTCCGTGCAAGGATGATGACCATTCAAACTTCAATGATACCTGAGTTATGCATATTAGATGCAGTCCGCACTTTTAACTTATATTACAATTAGAACTACATTATTATACTGATTCTTAAAATAAAGTTGATAACCTAATGCTAAATTGTAGGCTATGACCTTAACTGTACCGATTACAAACATAGGATAAATAAAGACTTGTGTGTAAACTTTAAAAATCACTTGCATTGGTTGTTCCTACTCTTAATTCTGAATTGATCTTTTTTGCAGATTCACCAGAATCTAACTGTTGATTGACATGCAATATTTTTCCTCCTTGATATTCCTATTCCTTGGTGTTTATATGCCGTCTATATATGTGTTCTTTTATTTTAATTGTAGCTGACACATGGAAGAACGTTTTATTTACTCTTCCCTATTCAGCTGGATCAAATATCTTTTTTTAATTTATATTTTCTGTTACTTCAGAAACAATGCTATTCTTGAGTTTCATGAATACAGAATAAGAAACATATGTAAAAAAAAATAGCTGACTTAATTGGACTATAGCAAATCTGTAATCAGTGTTTCAAACCTTAAAATATACAATTTTTTTTTTTTCAGAGTGAAGAGCTGTATAGATGGAAAACCGCTGGATGGAATCCCATCAATTCGAGTTCACAATGGAACAGACTATTCTGGGGGGTTGCGACTTATTCGCTGGACTGAAGTGTTCATTCTACAGGTAATGAGTTATCTTTTTTACTTTAATTGAAATTAATTTGATTTATTATATTATTTTGTATTTGTTTTGAACACATTCTCTACATTAAAGAGGATAGTCATCTCTCTTTTTTTATATTACACCAACTTTCTTTCTTCTACAAATGACAGGATTATCATAGGAACAAATGAAATATATCATGTGATTTAATGTTTCATTCCATTTCCGTTGGCATATCAATCATGTTGCTTTCGAAAATTATGTTCTATAATATGTGCCAATAGCATATATTTATATGTTATAGTGCCATAGTGAAAGAATTTGTGTGATTATATTTGAAAACAGTTGTTAGTAAATCCTATATGCTAGGCAAGAATAATCTGTGGCCACACTCAAAGTTCTAACACATTATATAGTAACATTCTTTCTTTTCAAATGTTGTATATTAACCCTTTGCACGCCCTATTCATTTTATATAATGTTGCCACAGAGCCAAATTATGAAATAATTTTTTTTTTATAATTACCTAAAGCCATTTTTTTTAAAGCAACATATAGGTTATATAAATAAGGAAAAAATATATTTATACATAAATACTTTTTTTTTTAATAACTTATGCAACATGTGTATGATAAGCAAAATGAGTTTTTTGAGGAAAGGTCTACAAACAAATATTTACAGTATAATGAAATAGAACAATATATGAAATCAAACAGTAAAATATGTAACATGAAAAGGAAGATATTTAATCAGTAACAAATTATAAATTAATTAGAGTTGCATTCATTTTATGAATAATCATCCATTGTGTGATATGCTTCAAAGCAAATTTCGGGGTGTAGTGCTGGGTGATTTGTACAAGTTTTGCATGAATACACAGTTTCTTTACGCAAGCCTTTCCCTAAACAAACTACACATCTAGCAGTCCCCTTTGGTCTCTTCTGAATAAAATGCGGTTTCTTGTTCAGACGTTCTATGGAAGGTGTTGCTGCGTGACTGGCTCGACCGCGTCGCCCACGTCTTGAAGTTGGTTGCGCTACTTTGTCAGCTACAAGGTCCCTCACTAAACTCTTCCTGAATTCTTTGTGTGTCATTGCTTTCTGTAGGTTTTTATTTTGTATTTCCTTGTACAATATGTATGAATTTACAATGCCTACCTCTAACAGCCAAAAAAATGTTTTTCGGTACCACTTACGTGTTCTCCTCATAAATTGGTATGAAGATATAAAATGATCGCTTCGATCTACTGCTCCCATGTGTTTTGTGTAGTCTACGACCACATTTGGTTTGGATGTTGGTGGTCTATTTGGCCACTTACTTTGTACATCAGTCATATCAGACCTACTACCTTTATTGTTCGTAGTTAGCATATGTACAGTTCTTTTATCTCTCCAAGAAACTACCAGAGTATTAAATTTTCTTTGAGCAAGGACTTCCCCCTTTTTAAATTTTTTAGTTTTCATTTTTAGGTTAGGAGGCATTCCCACTCTTGTTGGCATAACAGTACCTGTAAGGAAACAACCTAAACTAAGCAGTTCCCTTGCTAGCTCAGGGCTAGTGTAGTATAGTATATACATGTAAGCCAGTTGTAGGTTTGCTAGGGTCCTTCAAAATAACTGATTGACACAAAGATTTGACTATCTGTGTAGTTTTCAGAAGTGTTGAATTGGATATAATTTCTTGTTTCCCAATGTAGGGAATGAAGTCATATATATAACCATTTGCACAGTCTGATATGACAAAGAGCTTCATACCAAACTTTGTTGGTTTTTGTGGATTACATATCCTAAAACTTACTTTGCCTTTGAAAGATATAGTACTTTCATCTACAGCAACCCTACTACTTGGAGTATAAAATAATTTACTCATACTACTAATATGATCAACAATAGGCTTTATTAGAAAACCTTTTTCTCTAGCGTCACCCTAACCTTGATCATGTGTAAAATGAAGTTGCCAAAAAATGTTGAGGAACTCATTTTTGGAAAATACATTACTGAAAAATGGAATACGAGATTCTAGTTTTGTGCTATAGTACTCCTCAATAGAATTCATCTGAATTAGGCCCATGTTTATTATAACACCAAGGAAGGCTTTCAAATCTTGTAAATTTATGTTATTCCATCTTGACAGTCTGGATTGTGGGGACACATGTTGTTGAATTTTTTTTATTTGCATACATGTTGGTTTCTTGAACAATGTGAGTAATTATATCATTGTTAAAGAAAAGTTCAAAATATTCAATTGGTGTTGAATCTACAGTAAATGTTGATGGTAGGTTTGGTCCAATATTTACATCATAAATAGGTATTGTGTGACTAGGACCTGGATCATTGACAGTAACATCAATCCAAGAATGGTTTTGTGTACCTGAAGTTGATGGCTGAATTTGATTTTGTTCAGAGTCACTATAAATATCGTCACTTTCACTTACATTATGTAAAATAATATCCTCTTGCTCATCTTCCTCAACCACGTCAACTACTGTTGAAAATGACGCATCCATAACACCAAGAACAAATTCATCAAAATTTGCGTCGTCCGAGTTGGCCATAATAAACAACAATATTATTTACAGGTATTCTATTTACACAATATATACAAGTCAATGTCACTATTCAACACTTATTCTAGTCTATTTACACAATATATACAACCACGATATTACCAAAACACATAATAAAAACCCAACTGTTGATGTAAAAGCAAAGACACGATGTGAGGTTAGTAAACAAACAACAACTGCTGGCCGCGGACAAACTCGCACTGGGCGCTAGGGCGCCAGCCGTCAAACAATGAGTCAGCTGTATAACCGGTTTTATCGATCGATAAAGACCAGATGTTGCTAGTACCCATTAGTGCAGGTGAAGAGACAACAATAGGCAGTTATTCTACTATGTTCGGAGTATTCTCGGCTATTATTTTTTATGCTAACTTTAATATTGTGACCTTGCGAGATACATCGCTTATGGCGTTATAGGTTTATTTTATCTCGCGAGTAGACTCGCTTATGGCGTGAAAAGGGTTAAAGAAGGGCATATATCAGAAGAATTTTAATGAAATTTGTCACGAAAAGCAAGGTTAGTCTCTTAATATGGCCACTTTCAAATGAGACAAAGATAAAACACAAATAAATTTTAAAATTCACAGCCCATATCAAAACGAACAATATCATTGGCATTGAATGTGTTTTTTATGTTTTCTTGTGTTCATGTTAATTTATTTGTCTTTCGTAAGGCCTGATCTCCTATTATATTATTTCTTGGCTATTTTATAAAAGAAGATGAGTTATAACCCAATAACTTGTATTCTTTAACCTTTTGAACTCCATTTATTTTGCCACATAGTTCCCTATTAGATCCATTTAATTTTTTTTTCTATTTTGCATATGTTTCTTATATATACAGTAGTTAAAATGACCTATTATATAAGCAGGTATTAAGTGTTGTATACAAAATTATCCAGTATAATCTGTTGAACATTTTTACGTAATTTATGTACCTTTTACTCAAATATAAATATACAAAATTCAAAAACATTTCTTATATTTTGATTTAAGTTTTAGCATCAATTTTTTTTAATTTGACATGAACATCATTAAAACAAGCATTTAATTCTAGACAGAAAAACACTAATTTTGTTTGGTTTCTAAAACATTATATAATATCCATATGCTACTTTATAAAACATTACAAAGCGTTTTCACATACACAATTATCATTTTGTAGAATACTAAAGTTTCATGTTATGTATACCACAATTATTTAACTGCTGCAGTTCTGTTTTGTAGTCACACTTGACACATATGCAAATAGTACTGATACTGGTAACGTATTTTGTTCAAACACAAATGAATATATAAAACCGTAAACATTCGTAGCTTTACAGTTGATGTACAAAAATTGATGTACACTCCACATAGGATAATCCTTCAAAATTTACTTCTGACAGTTAAAGGGAATTTCAGTCATTTTGCTTACAAAAATACACCTAACTGTCAGAAGTAAATTTTGAAGGATTTTCCTATGTGGAGTGTACATCAATTTTTGTTATATCAGTGGGGTTATCATGAAACAATTCAAGTCCTACGATGGCGTGGGTTTCTCTAGAGAAAGTTTACTCTTCTAAACAGATTAGAAAAAAGGAAATAAATAAAAGTTCACCGCATTTTGAGCACTGCCATTATCAGATAATTCATTATTTTCTTTGCTTGGTCTAGTGTGAAGATTCTGAACATTCGAATGAGCCATTGGACATCAGCAGGCTGTCAGAATCCATCGCCCGAGCCACTTGCCTTGCGCTGATACCTTTGTTGGACCTCCTCTCAGCAGCTTCTCTCACTACACTTGCTGTACGCACCACAATACACCCAGATAATGTAAGTCTCCATTTCACTTCTGAAATGATGTTTTCCATTTCTCTCGTTTTGTGTTGTATTCCCAATTATTTTGAAAATAAAACAGTGTTAATTGCCTTTTAGTTAGTTAAGTAACGAGTTATGAATATCATCATCATCGGTTTACATTTCCAGTTTCTCGGTTGTACTGACAAGCCTCCTTCATCTTCACATGTCCATCAATGTTTTTTCTTCCTCCACTTACTGCAGATGTCCTCTTTTATGACATCCATCCATTTCTTGCATAGTCCCCCCACTCTTCTTTGCCCATAATTTCCTTTTCAAGCCATATTTTTGCAATTCTTCCATTCTGCATTCTTTTTACTTGCCCAAACCATGCTATTATTGCCATTATGATCTCTTTCTTGACTATCTTTGCTTGTCCAAACTGTCAAGCAATCCGTATTTCTATTTTTGTTCGTATTTCTAATTTTGTCATGTCTAATTTTTTTGCTTTGCTATTTAAAAAAAATTAATTTCAGGTGCTTGAATCCTACTGAGGTCTCTTTTATTCAGTGTACATGTTTCTAGATTGTATGTTAGCATGGGCAAAAAGTACGTGATGAACATTGTCGAATAGACTTCTTTTTTATTTTGTACTTAAACATCCCACACTGGACTTTTTTTTTGGTGATAATATATGGCTGCTTTATTTAATCTATTTGAAACCTCTTCTGTACCTGTGCCATTTGTAGTAATAGTAAATCTGTGTTATTTTACATTTTGAGGGTGTGGTTTCCTAATTTAATGGTTATTGGGTTTTGATGTATGCTAATCATCATTACTACGGTTTTTGTGTTTTGGTGCTTGTGATGTGATTGTGTCTCTTCTACAGTCTACCAAGTTTATCAGGTTTGCTGCTTTCCTTTCCTTTCATTACTATTGAAATCCTAGGCCTAGTGCCCCAAATTTAACCTGTTTTTGAAGTTATACTTCTTTGCGCCCGTTGTATACTTTTGGGATGGGGTGTTGGTCGAGAAACCGCGTCACGTGTTTTGCGTGATACGTTGGGCGTGGCGAAGTAGGCCACGCCTTACGTCCTTTTGTCAGGTACTCCTTGACTGCAGTTCTCACGTGGCCAGAAAGAAGAAACTTGTGATGGACATTTGTTGCGCTCAGCTGTTCTTATCCATTTTTATCTTGCTTTCTGTATTGTGAACATACCACGTTGAATTTTATTCAACGTTATTATGTTGAAAATTATGTTGAACATTTTATCCTATTGATGTAATTATACAGTTTACAATTAATTACACTTTTTCTGTAAATTTGTTTTCAATGCAATAAAATCTATTTGAGAAATGTACAATATTGAGATAACCGTGTTGAAATTCCCCTAAAGCAGACTAATAGGGTTTTATAGACCACACGACTTTATTGTCTAGAAGAACGGCAGCAGGTTGAGCTTTTATATTGATGTGATGGTTTAGAGGAAACCACAGGGAAGGTAAGAAGCACAGAGAATAACCCCGTAGCGAAGTAAGGGCTGTGGGCTAGTCCCTCTATAATTTTAGCACATTTTCCTTGAACCTTTTTGGCTTATTAAATTAGGGATTATTATTCCCTTCTTCCAATATTGGGGAATTTTATTCTCCTGCCATATTGCATTTAAGTATTACAAGCCAATGAAGTCCATATACTCCACATGCCTTTATCATATTGTTTATTTATTTCCTTTAACTTTTCACTTCCAATTATATTATTGGAGGTGGATGTTCCTTTGTCCAGGAAGTTTGTTTGTTGTCATTAAAATGCATTTGTTTAGTATTCCATTGAGTAACTTGTCAAAATGGTTTCTCATTACTTCTGTGATCTAACAATCTTTGTTCACCAACTCACCTGCCTCATTTTAGAGCCTGACAATTAACAAAACCCCCCACCTTGAAAGTATTAGGTCTACGATCCCGGTTGTTCCTCCTCCTCCTCACACTCTCCCTAGATTGAACAAGATTGCGTCTGGCAGCCTCCAATGTACCACAGGTACCAGGTGCTGGAAGGAGATCAGAAAGACTCCAAAGGTTGCACAAAGGATTGTTTGGAGCAAACTATGAAGAAGCTCGAAAGGCACAGCACCGTGACTCTCATGTTTAGCAACATTGAAAGCCAGGAGCCAAAAAGGCTTTCTTAGGCTTTCCTAGTTTTAGGCTAGGTTAAAGGGCACTAGGCCAGGAAATTTTTCAGACACAGTGGCACTGAAAATTTGTGTGATTATGTGTTTCTTTTTTGTATGTTACTACTACTCTGGTGTTAGTGAACTTCTCTTCTAAGGTAAGTTTGCTGATGTCCTACCTCTCCAATATATTATTTAGGCTTTCCTAGGTATTCTTAAAAAGCAATGGAGCAGATTTAAGATTGCGGTTGAACCGCTCACCATGAGAAGGCTACGGATAGTAAGTTGGGATAGTTACGCATCGGTTGTCATACCCAAAACAGAAACGCCGGAAGTCTTTGGAAGTGAACTGTGACCCATTGTCAGAGATGTTAGTGGTGAGAACATATAAGTGCTGAAAATGGTGAGCGCATGACCTTAGAGAAGGCATCAACACAAAGATGTAGGTAAGAGTTATATGACTTGCTACGCAGGAAGAGACCCACATAGTTGAAGACATCTCGAATGGTTGTTTTATTATTTTTTTTTTTTTAATTTTTAAAATTGAAATTTAGTTCTTAGTTAAAGACAAATTTTAAAACTAAGAACTTTTCTTGTCTTTTAAACTCTACTGTATTTTATTTAAACATAAGTTCAGTTCCTACACTATAATGTGTCATTTAGTTTCATGTATTTTATAGTATATGATGTATTATTAGTTTTCAAGATTTTATTTTTTAACTATCTTGATGCATCAGGGTTCTTCAAATACACTGGTTTAAGTGTTATAGTTCATTTTTTGAAAAAAAACCTTTGTACAACATGGTCATGGTTATTCTGGTTTTTTTTATTATTTAATCTGCCCTATCCTGTAACCACATTAGGCTCTAGATACAACATATTTTACTATATTCAATATTAGGTTCTGTATTAAAAAAGGTTCTGATCACTGATCTTAAAATGTAGTATGTCAAACTCTTGCAACTATCCAGTTAGAAAATGATATCTCCCACTTCTAAGCTGTTAATTTCAGAATGACCTCTGAGCAGACAGGATATCCTTTTTGTAATAAAATATGAGCTGACATAGAAACTATGATCTTAAGCATTGCTGATGTTACCTACTGTCGCACAGAAATTTTGTGTACCTGAGTTTGAAGGTTGTTTATAAGAAACTAAAAGACCTATGAAAAATCCAATCACACTACTGCTTTCCTCCTTTAATTCCAATGTAAGACATATGCATTTTAAAATGTTAAATTTAAAAACTGTTTATCCTTGTTAGAACAAAAAAGAAAAGTTTTTACTGTGCATCAACCTTTTTATTCCTGAAAAACTCATTATTGTATCACATTCATATGTTAACCCTTCGCATGAGGCAAACGAATAAATACCCAGCCACCAATTTGCCTCAAACGCGGTAAATGAATAGTGTAATGAAATATTTCTGTCAATAGTGTAAATGATAGTTCCTAAAACTTCTGCTAGAGTGCAACATCAACTTAGATATGTCTTTGGCCAACTCCGAAGCCTATAAAAAAAGGACATCGTCTATGAATGAAAAGGGGCGGAGCAGCCAATTAGAGCGTGAGGTTCGTCTCCTGCCTTTGCACACACGTAAAACGAAAATATCCTCCGTCTGTCGCTACACCTAAGCACATTGTTTTCAACACTTATGGTTCTGTTTCTCTGTTTTCTAGTTTTCAATTATTTTGTTGTAGTTATTATTGTATCATACATGAAACTGTTAAAAGTTTCAACTAAAATGTTGAACATTTTTTATATACAGTATGTACTTTTCATTATAATTGTACATCTACAATAAAATGGCGTTAAAAGTTATAATTTTAACTTTAAATATAAATTTATATATTTTTTATGTTCCTTTATGTTTCTAAAACTTATAAAAATTAACTTCACATTTCATTAAAATTATTTTTTTACATTATTTCGTGTTACTTTAAAATAGGGTATAGTAATTTCTGCGTGCGAAGGTTTAATATGTAGTTTACAGGAATGTTTTCTTTAAGTTTTATAATATTCAGAATTTTATATCTTAAAGAATCACTCAACATTTATATGTGGGTCGCTGGGTGTGTCAACACCACTGTATATGTATGGGTGTGTGGGTGGGTCAACACCACTGTATATGTATAGGTGGTGAATGGGAGGGTCAACTCTACTGTATGTATATGGGTGGGTGGGTTGGTAACATAATATATTGTGATAACTATTACCACCACTATCCCCTTAATATTTTCTAAAATATTTTATATTTTAAGAAAAAAGTTCTTATAAATTTCCTGAAACAACTTTCTTGGCTACTAGCGATTGTAGAATTACTTGCTTGGTCAAGGTGTATCAATAGTACCGATACATTACTTTTATATTTGTGAGTAAATACAGAGTTTTTACATTGTTTGTTTTGGAAAAGGTTTAATGATGCACCTGATCAGTAGCAGACTAACAACCAACTAACTAACCAAATTACTGATACAAATATTTCACATGAAAGATCTATTTGTAAATAATATTATAATCAAGGCTTGAACTCAGTGAAAGCCTGTTTCAGAGACATCCTGAACTAAGACTGACCAAAAATGAAAGTTACTGGTTTCAATATTGTTACTAAGTTAATTTGTTTGAGTAACATGGGTAAATTTCTTTGAAACCGCCTTGAATCATAACAGCTAAACAATAGCAACATGGCTTCGTTGCTGACACGATAAGGACAATTTGTTTTCCTGCTCCTGCCGCACCGCTTTTTAATTTTAACAGGGTGTCCAGCAACAGGGAAAATAGGGAAAACCTGGAAAAGTCAGGGAATTTTAAATGATATGGAAAAGTCAGGGAAAAATCAGGGAATTTGAAACAAAACCTGGAAAATCTTAACAAGAACACCAGTGACTTGTGATTTGTAATAGTCACTAGGCCTATACTTGGGACTTGGGTGCGCTACAAAAATCCTTTACTTTGTTCAGTACTAAATGTTAAGTTTACATGCTATTTAATATTCTAAATTATGAAAAAGCTACTAAATACTTTGCTTATGCTTGTTTGACCTCATACAACTAGTTTAATATCCCTAAAAGTTTAAAACTTATTGAAATAATTGTCTGATTAGTACTTGTTAGATAAGTCATAGACCTAAAATTTATGCTGGTTTGGAGGAAATTATAATATAGCGCCATTTTTCAAGGCATTGAAAATTGTTATAATTTAACAATAAAATAAAAGGTATGTTTGTTTTTTACTTAAGGCTAATTAAAATATTTTTTTAATTCTACCTGTACTTTTATAAAATAGTTAAAAAGAATATTTATTGTAGGTAATAGTTTTGAATTTAATTATTACGGTTCTCAATAAAAATATATTTGTGAAATATTGATATTTCGGTAATTAATAATTGTAAAGGACTGTAAATAACATAATATATGTACATGATAGTACATAATATTACTGTTAAGTTAAATAGACGTGTATGTAACTATGTCGATTTGGGGTCAGGGAAATTTTGTATGAAATCACGGATTGGTCAGGGAAAAGTCAGGGAATTTGTTTAAGGAGGTTTACTGGACACCCTGTTTAAATCATTTCAGACTTAAAATAAAATTTTAAAATGCATATTTCTTGATGTAAAATTAAACAAGAAAACAGTGGTGCTACAGGAGTTTTTAAAGATTTCTAAGTAAACAACCTCCAAACTCAGGTACATCCAATTTTCTGTGCTGACAGTAATGAAAAATGTTTACTTGTAGTTGCCAAATAGATCTTACATAAAATACAAACATAGGGTTAAATAATTGTATACATTTTATATTCTACAACCAAGCATCTATATTTTCTTCATTTGGTCCTTGGTGGAATTTTGATGGATTTAAATGAAACACACACACTATATATATATATATATATATATATATATATATATATATATATATATATATATATAATAATACCACAATTTTTAATCTTTGAATAGTTAAAAATTGTGAAATTATTAAATATATTTCATTTAAAGCTTCTATCTCTTTCTTAATCCTTATGCCAATTAATTATCAAATTTCCCTAAAGCAAATATTTTTCCAACACTTGAAAGTGCCAAAAAGGCACATGGTTGGCGAGGCCAAAAACCACCTAGGTTTCCAATGGCCACAGGAGTAAGAGTAAGTAAGTTGAAAGTGCCAAGGAAAAAATATTGTTTTGTACTAATAAAATAAATATAAATATTTATACAATTAAAATAACCTTGCAAACCTGAACTGTAACATTGTATAATATGATTTTTGTAATTCTGCAAACTGTGTGTCATAGATTTAATTCAATTTAAATTGGCTGGTGATTTTCCTATAGGTCACATTATAAGCCTAGATTTTTGTAAACTGAACATTTATTAATCCTTTGATTGATTGGTTATTTTTAAAAAATATTTCAGTAATTAACAACATTGTTGTTATATTCAGACCTACCAACGCTAATTAGTTGATAGCCGGTAACTTATAAAAATGTATTAGGTCCTTGATTAAAATTTATTTTTACCCCTTAATATTATATTTAACACAGTGACAGTTACAAGTTATATTTTAGGTTGGCTATGAAGCAGGCAGTAATGGAGAGAAGTTACCGCCGCTGTACATGAAGAGCTTGGACGATGAGTTAGTGGCAGTGGTGCACCAAGCTGCTCTCATTTCCCAGGAGAATCCTGCCATTCTCGAGCTTGTTTTCAGAATAATGGAGCAAGGATAAATATTACTACTAAGTAACTATTTCGGCTTGAAGTATGTGAATCTTTGTTTAATGGTGGGTTGTTTAGTATGAAGAAGTAAATGAGAACCAGATTCAATTTAGATTCTAATCAAGGTTTGGCAAAGTATTACTCTGCATTCGCTCTTAATATTTTTTCCTTCAATTATTTGTTAGTTTAGTAGCTCTGTACTTTTTTTCATATATACAGTCTAAATATGTACGCCCAGATCTTTGGGGCTGTCGCTAAATTACGTAACACTTGAGGGGGTTTTTCACTAGTGTTATGCACCGTTATGGGGGAGGTTCTACAGCGTAACGTAACTATTAAACCCCAACAGCTTGTTTGAATTCTTTCACACAATTTGATCGTCACCAAAATAAAAGATTTTTTTATTTTGAAATTAGTAGTATACTTCCTCCAGTTAAAAAACAAATGAAAAAAGTCTGATGACTTGATCATAAATCAAAATATGTATGAATAAAAAAATTGAAGGGGTGTTGTGACAGCATTTCATAGTTGTTGAGGGGGGTTAGTATCACCGGTACAACTCTGTTATGGGGGAGGGGGGTCTGAAAAGGCTAATTTTAGCAATATATAATTTATCTATGGCCCCTTTGAACTGAAATACTTCCAAGTGTATACATTCGGATTGCAGAAGTTTGAATTTTATCAAGTAATAAAAATTACAGAAAGACCTTTGATTGAAATGTATGATCATGTGTATAACATGTATTAATTCAATTTTGACATGCAATTCTTAAAATGTTGCATAAAATGTTGCCTCACTACCTTTCGGAGTTTTGATTTCTTCTTTTCCACTAAAAATTACTAGAAGAAATTTGATTTTAAATTATTGAAGAAATTTGCGTAATACGGAAAGTACAAAAAATGAATAGATATGAATTACCAGGGAAAAGTACTGTTATGATCAAAACATTTTCTTTGTTGGATATATAATCAGACAGTGGATGAGCCCTTAAATTCCAGGCTTTTTTCCGATGCTGGAACCAAATTGATTTTAGTGTTGGAAAAGTTAAACTCTATATATAGAGTGTTTTTGTTATTGTCACATAAGATATAATTTAGTCATTTAGATGTGAAATTAATTTTTTTTAAGCATCGGCTCTGTTTCACAACTTGATGATTCATTTTAAGACTTTACTACCCCTCTTGCCTAGGTGCAGCTAGATTTAGGTTTGCTTCTTTTGGCGATTTATGTGGTTGTTAATCTTAGAATTTAGGCTTAAGCGGCCGGTGTCATAACTAGAATCTATATTTTCCGATGACAACCATGTCAAGGTGGTATCTACATTATTTACAAGATAATGTAGATACCACCTTGACTCGGTTATTAACTGTAAAATATAGATTCTAGTTATGTGGATGTTAGTTTGAAACTGATCATACTAATGCTACAAAAAATGTTTTAGAAAAACACTAATTACAAGCTGCATAATATGAGTAAAACCAACATTTACGGGATGATTAGTTATAGTTTAACTTTTTTATAGTTATATCATTTGTATATGTATCAATAATATTAATTGTGTAATAAACTATTTTCTTAAGAGTTTTTATGAAAGTGTAAAGTATGTAATGAAATCATAAGTATAAAATTAACAAAAATTTTTTGGAGTTTATAAATTAAATGTGAATGTTAAATTCATTTACATGTTAGATTAAATCAATTTGGGCTAAATTTAATCCCTGTTAGCCCTTTCCACTCCAATAACTGGGAACCCAGTTTCCCTATCAGCTCCATTTACTTTTAAGCAAAGATTGCCTACTACATTTGTTCAGTGGGAAAAACATATTTCTGATAGTTCCAAATAGCTGATGTATTTTTTGTTCGTTTCTTCTATGACTAAAGTACAGAATAATATAAAATAAAATATATATTTTTATTTTCAAATTTTTTTATTACATATATTTATTGGAACAAAATTAAATTTCTAACAAAAAACGGATAAAACAAGAAGTTTTGAAAAATTTTAAATAGGAAGAATAGTATTTGTTGTTTGTTTTATGTTGTTTATATCCTTACAAACAAAAAAAGTCATTTTCAAGTATTTTAGACAAAATTATACATAAAAAAATTTATAATTCTAAAACCGGAATTTTTATGAAAAACAACATTTTTACCAAACAAATTCGTTTTGACTGCCACTAGTAAACAATTAATCCATAAATTTTATTTTATTGCTTAGCAACAGTAAAAAAGTACATAATTTAGACCAAATTTGTAAGTAAAGCTTTTTTCAATAATTCAAAACACGTTATTTGCTAAAAATATAAACAGACAAAATCTAATAGCATACTTGCAACGCTCTTTCATTTTCATACCTGTTACACATAGGCCTATGGTAAAAATACATAAGAACATACAGAAAATGTAAAGGATGAAAAGAAATGTTTTAGGCACATAACTAGTTGGATAATAAACCCCTGTCAAATAGTAAGCTGGTAATACCATCATCACTGAGGTTCGAAATCGAAACTATTCTGTCGCCACTTCCATCATTTGGTAGAATACTACTGCCGTTGTCTTCGTCCATTTCATTCGACATGAATTATCGTCATAAAAATAAAAATATTATGAATAAACAGTAAGACAACAATAACCTAGCAACAACAACGCGTTTTATAAGCTCACTACAAACGATAACATATGACGGAACAACGCAGATAGCTGTTGCAGTCAGCCAGCTGTTTACAGAGCAGAACAGACGACAAACATTACATTTTCTGAGCTTTGTTTACCGAAAAAAAACTAAACTCAAACGGTTCCGAAAAAATTCAACAGATAGCAGCACATATCAAACAACAAACCTAACGGTCAATAATGTAACTATGTCGGTCCAAATACAACCATAGAACGTTGTTATAGTGACGTCGGGGCCGTCCCGACATTGAGTTAGTGGGGTAAGCTTGCATGGCGGGGCTGCCCTGCCACTTGAGTGGAAAGGGTTAATAATATATTTTAACTAGCTGAGAAATAACTTGATACATTCAAAGGCAGTTAAAATATATTACATTTCTGAAGTTTTTTATTGCTTGTTGATGTTTTATTTTGTTAATAAGAATTTCATTTTACTGGGTAAAGTACTTTAGGCAAGCTGTCAAAAACTATCTGAATCGAAGATAGAATCTGATTGGTATCAGTCAAATATCGTGTTATTCTCATTAACAATAACAAATGCAATAACTGTTCAATTGTTGAAAATTATGCATGATAAATAAAAACTTATTTAACAATTTTTTAGCTTTATGGTACCACAAATAAAATAATAAGTTATTGTAATAATATTGTATTCTATAGTATTAGTTTGAGAAATTTATAGCTGATTATTACCCGGAAAAGTGTTAATTTAATTAAAAATGTGTATTCTTTATAAATGAAATGTACTATTATTGTATCCAGTAAAAACAACCTGTACAACAATTTTGACCAGAATAATTTTATAGTAACAGTTTAAAACTTCTGTAATGTACGTGATTGCTTTAGTTAGTCTTAATACTTAATATCAATATATTACAAAATATATTGCCTATATATTTTATTTTTAATCTAAAGTATAGAATATGGCCTTATTAATGTGATTTCTGTGTTTTTACTTTTAGTCGTAGTGTTTCCTTTAACGATGAATTAATTTTTATGTATGTATATATATAAATTTCAATATTTTACGATTTACATTAATATTTTATACATAGTAAATATTAGTGTTCATAAACAACAAAAGAAAAGTTTTAATTTTATAATGGAAAGAAGGAACTATTCAATGTAAATAAGAATTGGTACAAGTTTTGAAAATAGTTTTTTGTATATTGTAAGTATATTTAGTGTAGTGATTCTCATGTAAAGGATTGTACAGGCGTTACTAATATTTATTGTTATTGTATTTCTAAATAAGTGCAATAAATTAAAATTTAAAATTAGTGAACTTTATTTTCTTACAAACACTTGATACATTTTTACATTAAATACTGTGAGCCGTCTTCCTTCTCTCTTATATAATATACTCATGTGTGGAATCTCATGTCTAGTTGGTGTCAATGCTGGCCTGCCATGGCATCCTTATGCTACTTGCGGATGGCTCAATGCCACCAATCAACACAGCAATTTATGTAAACAGATTGTGGCCGAGCTGTTTGGAGTTGGCGACTGTTAGATTGCACCGCCGATTTGTTTGTTTACTTCTTTGTTCCAAATATGCTAACTCCTAACTCCATTCATCGGTTAATAACAGTTGTTGTGATGTGGCATTGTATCTCCAATAGCTGCCTTTGATCCCATTCCCATAATCAATCCCCTGGTATATGTGGTTTACCGAAATCGATCACCAAAACTATCCATTTTACATTGTATAAATTGTAAGTTAGGTGGCATTGCTATTGATTTTAATTGGTACCATTATTGATATGCTAATTAATTTTTTTTAATGAAATGAGTGAATTATATTTTTATTTTATTCGTGTTTTAGAATATTGTAGTCAATCTATTTATATCTAAATGTTCATTTGTATTCAGAAAACTTAATACAAATAGAATCTAAAATTTTCATTTAATTTTGAAAGTATGAGAGGCTATGCGGCAGTATGGGAGAGTGAAAAGAAGTTTATTTCTACTTTGGAAGGTAGGCACACGGATACAGACCGGCCAAGCAAGCGGCATCATCTACCTCACCTCGGGCCAGTCTACACAGGAATACCAGACCCATGAGTGTTCTCCTCAGAGCTAGCTCCCGAAACCCAAACATCACTAGCAAATCACGATATGGAACCACATAAGTGTAAACATTAAAACATTTGTAAAATAAAAACCTTAAAAATCGCTTTTGAACTCTTTCGAGTGCATCTCGGTAAGTTGTGTGAAAAGGGTTCCAAATGACCGCTCCACTCTCCAACCTTGACCTGACCAAAGAGTAGTACAGGTTAACTATGGTTTGAATATTTCTAAAATTAACACTTTGTCTAAAGATCAATCCCATCATTTTATTACTTACAGCTATACATGATTCGACATGAGGATTAAAAGACAATGTATTAGTCATATGAACTCCTAAATCTTTAATCTGATTCACTCTAGTTATTGCAGTTCCATTTAGGAAATAGTCTGTTTCCATATAATCTTGAGCTCTTGTAAAAGTCATCAACTGACATTTTGTGACATTAAAAGACATTTTATTATTGATACTCCATTCTAAAACATTGTCTAAGTCTTGTTGCAAACTAATTGTATCCACAGGGCTCCTAATATGTTTAAATAATTTTAAATCGTCCGCAAATAGTAGGGCCTTTGACGATAAGATACAATCACTTAAATCATTGATTAAAATAGTGAACAGACAAGGCTCCAAATTCGAGCCCTGCGGCACACCGGACTGAACATTAAATGCAGTTGATGAAATTCCGTTGTAAAAAACAAATTGTCTTCTATTCATAATGTATGATTTAAAGAAATACAACAGATTATTTGAAATTCCGTAAAAATGCAGCTTGTTTAACAAAATTGAATGGTCTACTTTGTCAAACGCCTTGGCCAGGTCAAGAAATAAAGCATCAGTTCGGGTCCCAGAATCCAACCCCGAGGAAACATAATTAATGAAATTTAGTAAGTTTGTGTTGACTGATCTTCCGGGAATAAATCCGTGTTGACAATCAGAAACATATTTTTTAAAGTGACCAAATAAATGTTTATATATAATCATCTCGAATATTTTAGCAGGTAACGATAAAAAAGCCACTGGCCTATAGTTGATTATTTGATCTTTCTTACCACTTTTGAAAATAGGCGTCACTAGTAATTTTCCATTTTTCAGGAAATATATTTAATGTTAAACTTAAATTAAATAAAAATGTTAGGGGCTTAATTAATAATTCAGAACATCCTTTAACCAAGTACTGTGGGAGCAAATCAGGACCAGTGGTATGTTTTGATTTTAACTTTTTAATTGCATCCTGTACATCCTGACAACAAAGGCGCCTGTGAGACAGGACACGCCGGCCCGACACCGCCCCTCCACCGCGCGCTCCACACTAGGCTCACTCACGTAGCATTCGTACACCGAGCCAAAGTAATCTGCAAATGCATTCGCCACCGCTGCTCCGCTATCATGTTTAACTCCATTGTACTCCATAACATAACTTCGGTTTTTATCGGTCTTTCTATCTTTAATAAAATTCCAAAATTTACTACTAATCTATATGTAAAATGTTTTCCAGATTGTGCGTATAATTTCTATATGCTGTATTTATTTCATTTTTTACTAAAGTTCGTTGTGTTTTAAATAAGTTATAAATTTGTATAGCGCCAGATTTTTTCCACCGTTTTCTCAATTTTTCTTTAAGTTTCAAATTAGATATTATTGAGGGTGTAAACCAGAAAGGGTATTTAGATTTTTTATTTTTCCTCAAAGGACAAGATTTGTCAAGGATTCTATAAATTTGGCTGTAGAAATAATCAACAGCTTGATCAATATTTGAAATGTTGTATAAATTGGCCAGTATGGTTTTATAAACATATTATAACCATTTTAAAAATAAATTAGACTGGACAGATTAAAGCCTACAGCCGATATGTTCTGGGATTTGTGCAATGCTTTTGATTTTGTTGCCAATTCAATATAGTGCTGAAATTAAGTGATTTCAGCATAGGTGGAAACTGCCTTTCTATCATAAAATTTTACCTAATACATATTACTAATAATATATACCAATACCTAATAATATTTTCTACTAATAATTTTTGGTTCACTCCTTCTTTTTAATATTTATAAATTATCTACTTTACAAAAAGGAACTAATATTATTTGAACATGACAAGAGAGTTATCAAGAAAAGTTAAAATTGTATTCATTTATTTCATTCCCTTACTGGGATTTGAAACCTGGTTTTATTAAATGATTTGTTGAAAAATAAAAAATTATTGATAAGTCTCTGGTGATAAAATTAATAATTAGAAATACAGCCAATAAATCCCAGCATAGAAACTTTGTTGGAATAGAACAATATTTCCAAACACAGTAGAATCATACAAATGTTTAGATACTTTGTTTAGAGGAGGGGACCAATATATAAGGGTACACCTAATATATTAAAATCACTTTTAATGATAGCATATTGTATTTACAATAACTTTTACTAATATACACAACTTACCTTCACTGTCAACTATTCCATAATCATTCAATAGGGTTGAATCCGTGGTTGAAGAGTAGAGTATAAATATACCAGGTGTTCAATAAGTCTGGAACCCCTTAATATTTATTTTACTAATCAAAACAGAACAATAAAACTCTAGGATTACGTCTTCACTGTAGTTACTGACTTTTTGGTCGTTTTAACTGTCCTTTTTTTGATTTGTGGACGTCCTGTGGAGGAAACCTGGAAATTCTTAAATGTAAGCATAGGTTGAGTTATATCTCATTTTAAAGGTCATTGTTAGAGAAACACATTGGTGCAACCCCGACTGAAAAAGGCATATTCGTTTGTAAATAGCAGCCTCTAAAAGTTTGGCCTCATTGGAACTTTGAGAGGCTGCTATTTCCAGACGAATAGTCCTTTTTTTAGTGAGGGTTACGGCAATGTGTTCCTTTACCAATGACCTTTAAAATGAGGTATAATGACCTATACTTACATTTAAGATTTTTTAGACTTTGTCCACAGGACGTCCCCTCCTTAATTGGCGAAAAAGGACACTTAAGATGGCCAAAAAGTCAGTAACCACAGTGAGGAGGTAATCCTAGAGTTCATTGTTCTGTGTTAATTAATATTATATAGGAAAATATTAAGGGGGTTTCAGACTTTTTGAACATCCAGTATATATACTCACTCTCTGAGACTAAAGAGTGAAAATGATTGTAAGACATCACCTTTAGTCACAATGGTCACCATACAGCACGTGCTGGGAAGTCAGGCATAATGTATCATAGCTGTAACCTGCTCTACTAACTCCCAATTAGATTATTAGAAGCTTCGGAACCCATAAAAACACAAAATGTGATACAAAACTGTGAGAACTTTGAATCTGTGAAATTACATAACCTACATTTTAAAGGAGTTTTGGCGGGAAATGAAAATAGAAGTTAGTACTTTAAAGTTTTTGTTGAAAAATGAAAATCATATTGTAACTTTCTAATAAAACTAATGAAAAGTGAATTGAGGGTTAAAAACATTTTTTTCTTTATTTGAAGAACAAAAAAAGTTACTTTTTTATGTTATACAAGTAACGGCTAAGTTTTTAGCTTCAAATACATATGAGCTTTGCTATATTACTTCTTGTTGGCAAACCATATTAAATGTTAAATAAAGTACTAAGTTTTCCCAGAAATTATTAAAAATATACAAAATATTTTATATATTTTTCTTTACATAAATATAGAAAATAAAATGATAACAAAATTGAAAAGGGGTGAACAAAACATATGTTTTTGTATACTATTTAAATTTTTATTAAATTAGAAAATAAAAACTATCATCCTTAATTATACTAATAGATATCCTATCTAATAGGAATATTTGTGCCTGTAATTTTGTTAGTTAGTGAGGCTCGCAACCACAGCTGGTTTAAACTGCATTATATTTACATGGGACTACACTAGTGCTCCACAATGGACCACAAAAACAGCTGATATTTTGAGACTCAAAGTTTAACATTGGATGGGAAATCTATTTGTGTATAAAATCTACGCTTTTATTTAATTAAAATCACCAACAATATAATAAAAGTTAAAAAAATGTATATTAAAAACAATGGTATATAGAAATAGCGACTAAAACTCTCTTTCCTTTACAATACTTTTAAATTTTACTGCACAGACCCCTGATAACACACTTTACAACAAATACTTTGCTATAAACAGCTTTTATAGTAGTTTCAGCACTAAAATCATTCATAATTCTTGGGAATGTGGTACAGTATAAGTAAAACTCTGCTAAAGTGTACTTTTACGAACAATCTTTATTTAATACAATTTTCAAATTTAAATAAATCATAATATTACTTTAGATTACAAAGTTGTCATGTGGTAGATTTAAAGGTCCGATTTTTAAAGACTTTTTATTGCGGAATCTTAAAGTGCAAAAGTATATTATTTCAAACAGACTAAGAAAACTAAATCCTAAGAAGAGTCCCAACAAGCCACCGATATTAGCTGAAAAATAAAAAAACACATTTATGAGTGAGAACAATGATTAGAGAATATTTGTGAGTTATCACTAAACTCTACTGTACATTATTGTTTTATTTTATCATTTGGTGATGACTTGGTAGTTAAACTACCACCTAAATTCAACTGTTTTTTTCAGGTTAATGATAATGGTGCTTGCAATTGCTTAATTGTTCCTGTGTCGGTTTGAGAAACATAATTTATAATCCTTTTCCTTGTTATAATTGGGCCGGGCATAAAGTTAACTGCATGTTATATTTAGCGTTATAGGGGTTTCAGCAACTGAGGGAATCGAACCACCCCTTAGCTACCGTACATTACGGGTATGATTAACTACTGCAACAGTGTTTAGTTGAAAGAAAATAACTGTAATTAACCAAACAACTTTGTTTAATTGCTATTTATTGTTTACAGACCACCACCATCATCCTAGTTGCCATGAAAATTTTTAAATGGAATGACACATTGTAGGAGGAGTAGATCTCTATCTCACTTCCACCACTCTGTGCATCCCTCTTGCACCAATGCATTATGTAGGTTACTTTCTAAGCGGCCTGTTTATAGTTAACTGAAAACAGATTTAGTGATGTAAATACTGAGTTGAAGTGTTTTTATTTGTATAGTGCTTTTATAATAATGTAATTCCACTCACACATTAGGGAATGGTGGCAACAGTGAAAGGGGATAACAATGGATGGGGAATTAGCTATAAATGAAATTTTATGTTAAATTGTGAAAATGCACTTGGTCACAATCTAGGATTGTCGTTACTAGTGGCACTGTGCTGTAACCCAGCTACTTGGGTACAAAATGTTGTGTATATTGTAGGTGATAGGTTCTATGCTTTGTCCTCTTATAATTGACATGGCATCCACTCAATGGTTGCTATCGAAGTAGATACAACTAGAGAGATCTGGGGTGTCCATATTGGGATTGGGTTGTAGGTGAGAGAACTGAGTATCAGGCTTGTCAATTAGCTGACAATCAGATCTACACTATGTGGTTCAGATTCCACGTAAGGCTGTAGGTCCCTTAGTTATCCTGGATATTGGGCTATTGATAAATGGTCCTTTCTGAGGAACAGTCATACTCGGTTAGTAACCAGACTACACAGGTCATCCACACTGTTTAACACTCATTTAATAATTCATATTTGCCTAAAAATACACACAAAGATGTGTCAGTGTCTCATATCTAAGAATTAATAAAACCCTCATATCCAAGAATTAATAAAACACTGTAAAATATGGTAAACAAGTCAGTTTATATTCATCTAAGAAGAAAACATGTATGTATTAAGTTTGACCTGCTGAAACTGTACAAAATCAATATTTAGCTTCACTAATCATTATATGACAACAACTTCCTAAACTGCAATGTCCATAATGCTGGTGGTGGCCGCATATTGGTTATTAAGTAAGTTGAGGAGACAAAACTTAGAATTCATCTTAAGTTTAAGTTTTATACACCAATGATAATATGAGTTTAAAACTTTGAGTTCAGAAATGTTTGCTGTAGTTTACGACTTATGGTTAATGGCCTGCGAACAGCACATGCGCAACAGATTTTGTCCCCCACCACGCACTGTCATTTGTTCTTAGTACAGTCACTGCTAAAACCATGGATCTGGTTAGTTATTATTAGTGGACACTACAAGAGAAGTCTGGGGTATCCATGTTGGATGGTAGTCAAGGTTCAGATGTTGTGTAAGGAAGAGAACGGAGTGTCGGGCTTGTCAGTTGGCTGAAACTCAGACCAACAATAGGGGGTTCGGATTCCATGTAAAGCTGTAGGTCCCATAGTTGCCCTGGCTATTGGGCTACTAATAAATAGTCCTTTCTGAGCTAAGTCGAACTCAGATAGTAACAATTACTACACTCATTCATCTACACTCATTCACCCCTCATTGCCCGTATTTCTATGATCAGCATCTTAGAAATGAATAATGAATAGTAATAATAATAATAATTACAACAATGATCCCACTTGCCACAGTGTTTACATTGGATCTTCCATTGTCTTGTTTAATCAATTGAGTTGTATTGAAGTTTTCTTCATGGTTTAAATGATAAAGTATTGTCAGTTTCATCAACATAATTAAATTTAATCTAACCATAGTTTAAATTTTTACCATAATTGATTTAATATATTTTGTACGTAACTGTACCTTGCAGCCCACTGCCGCTGGAGGAGAACTGTGATGGGAGAAGTAAACATTCTCTCTCCTCTACATGCCATTTACTATGGGTTTATGACTACAATCAATTCATGGGCTTTGTTTTTTTCATGGGGTACTTTTTTAGCTTTCTCTCTCAACTTTATAGCTCTGCTCGAATTAGATTTGGCAACTGATTTCAAGCCTCTGTACATTAGTGTAATGATTCTCTTGATTTAACATGTTATAGTGTAGTTACCTGTGATATCACACTCTCTTGTGAGCCTTGTAAACCTTCTTCAGGTACCTCCTGTGCGTACAGTGGGACCAAGGCCAAAAATATTAATAGAAAGTTGCCTTCATGCGCATTAATGAATACAAGAACATAAAGTTATAAAAATGTATTTGGCATGTGGAATGTAATTGGACTCTTTCCATGTTTCTATGATGAAATGAATTTGTAATATGTCATGGATATACATTTTTGTTTAGTCTGCAGATTTTAACAGCATGTGGTGTATATTAAAAACTTAATGTGTGAGAGCTGGCCTTTTCTACTGGAAAGTTACTGATTGAGACAGTGATTGATCTAGAACCTATTTTAAATATCTTTATTATATACACCTACAATAGACATCCCATCTAATAGGAATATTTGTGCCTGTAATTTGGTTGGTTAGTGAGGTCTTCAACCACAACTGGTTTAAACTGCATTACATTTACTTGGGATTACACTGGCGCTCAACAATGGATGACAAAACAGCTGATAATTTGAGACTGAACATTGAATTAGAAATCTATGTGAGTGTATAAAATCAATGAAGTTACTTACCAATGAAATCAGATAGACCGAAAACAGCAGTTCTCTCCATTGCAATTACTTTCTGTTTTTGGTATCGAACAGAAAAAAGAGCCAAGTTATCCCTGAAAATATAAGATATTCAATTCAATAACAATCAGTAATACAATCAAACCTTTAAGGATACTAACATAACATACTAAATAAATTGGTTGTTTTAAAATTATTACAGTTTTAGGTTGAGATCAAAAGCAGGAACAAGATAAAATAATTATAAATTTAATTACCAAGTTAATGAAAACAATATATAGGGTGTCCATTTTAACTTGGCCACCATATAAAAGATATTACAAGTTATGACAAGTTTAAAAAAAAACTAAGGATTTTAATGATTAACAAACCTCTTTATTCATTAGAGGAGTATTTTTATTAATGTAATATTTTATTGACATATTGAGGTAAATGATGATACTAAGTGTTTATGATTATAATATATAATATAATATGTTCTATGTACCTATAATATCTGTTTTAAATAAATTTTGTATGACGCCATTCTGTACGCATATGTGCTAGTTGAATAAAGTTATTTTGATTTGATTTGATTGAGATCTCAGAAACTACAAAATTTAAAGCAAACTTTAAATGGGAAACTTCATCTATTTTCTTAAAACCATAAAAAAAGAAAATAAAAACTTAAATATTCGACCGCCATTTTGAAATATGGCGACCAAATTTAAAATTTCTAATAAGAACCTCTATTTTTTTATGTTAATTTTAGTTAAAATGCATAATTTTATGACGTTTTTATCCTTTGCATTTTTTTCTAAACCTTATATATTCTGAGATATAAGCAGACAAATGACATATTTGACTATCAGTATAAAGATTTGACTGCTTATATCTTGGAAACAATAGAGTTTATTTTAAAAAAATGCACAGTATAAAAACGTCATAAAATTATGCATTTTAACTAAAATTACAATAAAAAATAGTGGTTCTCATTAGAAATTTTAAATTTGGTCGCCATATTGGAAAATGGTGGTCAAATATTTAAATTTAGATTTAACTTTTGTATAGTTTTAAAAAATATTTGAAGTTTCCCATTTAAAGTTTGCTGTAAATTTTGTAGTTTATGAGATCCTAATGGTGGCCCAGTTAAAATGGACACACTGTATAATAGCTCAGTGACTTTTTGATTATTATAACATGACTTCTAAAAGAAAGAGAATTTACTTACATTCTATATGATGATTTTTTTTCTCTGAAAATAAAGGCAATTTAAGGTTGTTATTTTTAAGCCATTGTTTTGTTGAATTTTTTTTCTAAGTTGAGCTATGTATGGTAGATAACCTTGATGAGGAAGTTTGCTGTATTATCTATATTTATAAAAGATAGCAGAGGGGTTGGACAGGTTGTTTTTGAAGGAAAGTTTTCTCCAATTTCGCCATGAACAGGTTGGCATAGGAAGGGGCCATGCGGGTACCCATAGCGGTACCCTTGATCTGGAGGTAGTTGATGCCAGAACTTTGGAAGTGGTTTTTTTTCCAAGGATGAATTGAGTCAGCTGAACTAGGAAGGAAGTGCTAGGTTTGGTGTTTGGTGAGCGTGTATTTAGAAATTCTCAATAGCAGCTAAGGCATGAGCGTAGGGTATATTGGTGTACAGTGAAGTAGCATCAATGGTAACCAGTTTGGTGTTAAAGGGTAGAGGTTGGGGAAGATTGGAAAGGAGACTAAGGAAATTATTGGTATCCTGGACGGGGGAAGGAAGTTGTCGTACTAGAGGTTGGAGTTTGTCAACGACAAAGGCAGAGATACGTTCGGTAACAGAATTAGAGCTGGCCACAATAGGCCTACCAGGGGGAGGGATAATACCTTTTTGGATTTTGGGTAGGATATAAAACTGGGGTGGAACAGGCTGATCATTGATAAGCAGGATTTGGCTGGCAGTGATTAGGTTTTGGTGTTTAGCATGATGAAGGAGGAAATTTTTCAGTTTTTGGTTGTGTTTTTCGGTTGGATCAAAGTCAAGTTTTTTGTAGGTGGAGGAATTGGACAACTGGAGGTTAATTTCATTGATATAATCAGATTTGTTAAGAATAACAGTGGTGGAACCTTTATCGCCAGGAAGGATCATTATGTTGTCATTGGATTTTAGGGACTTTATGGCTCCGTGTTCAGCGATGGTAAGGTTCTGATCTTTAGGGAGTTGGGAGAAGAACTGAGGATCTGATACTTTTTGGAGGATGAAGTTAAGGTAAAGTTCAATAGGATGGTCATGAGGTAGTGGTTGTGGGTCAAAACTGGAAGGAGGTTTGAAGCGTGCTAGGCAGGTTTCAAGCAGGTTCGTAGGATTAGGGTTGAAGGTGTTGTTCCCAAAAAACATCTTCAACTTCAGGTTATGGCCAAAGGAAATAACATCATAAACTAAGGAGAACTGGTCTAGGTGAAAAGTAGGAGTGAAAGTAAGGCCTTTGGACAAAATGCTCAGTTCTTTTTCGGAGAGGGTATGGTTTGGTAGTTATACACGGAATGGTTGGAAGGATTGACTGTTTCCGTAGGTTTGACACTTGTAGGGAAGGGTTAGTATGGTTGGTAGAGGAGTTAGTACACAGTTTTTTTGTGAAGGACAGGGAGTTGGCCAAATGGGTGTAGGTATATTAAGAAGGTCGGCTAGGTTAGGTTTTGGGCCTAGAAGAGGATAGTGGATTCAAGGTTAGGCATAATTTGAATGAAACCAGCTGTTTGAAGGGTTTGTAAATAGAGTTTGGAAAGTTTTTAGTTTGGTTTGGTTGAGTTTGGTTAGCAGGTTGTTGGCAGTGGTAATAGTATTGGTAAGTTCATTGAGAAGATGGGGATTGGTGGATATGATCAGTTCATAGTAGGCAAGGAGGCTAGTAACAGTTTTATTATGTTCTTCTTTGTACAGATTAAGGATGGTTTTTTTTTGTACAGATTAAGAATAACAATCTTGAAACCTTTCTTCAAAGCCTACAAAACTTTTCATCCCTGAATTTCACCTGGCAATCCTCTTCTGAACGCATAGTCTTCCTTGATTTTGATGTTGGAGGACGGTTTCCTTCAAACTGATATTCACATCAAACCTACCAATAAACATCAATACCTTCACTATACCAGCTATCACCCCAACAACACTAAACGCTCCCTACCCTATGGCCTAGCCACTCGTGCCAAACGTATAATTTCCTCTCCCAGAAATCTAAATAAATACAATAATCAACTTGTCAGTGCATTCCAAAAGAGAGATTACCCTACCAACCTTATTAAAAACCAAATCCATTTAGACCAGTCCCAAAACCAACCCCAAACCAGAAGTAGTTCCCAGTGCTTACCCCTTGTCACTAATTACCACCATGGCCTACAGAAACTCAACCAAATACTGAAAGCTGGCTTCAACATCTTAAAAGCTTCCCCCACACCAAAGATATTCTTGAAAAACCTCCTACTGTGACTTTCAGACAAAACAAAAACCTCTGCCAAATCCTGGTCTATTCTAAGTTACCTGATCCCAACATCCTGACCTGTCCTAAAGACCAGCAACCAACCAGTTCTAATCCTTGTAACAAGAAATCTTGCAAAACCTGCCCTATTCATCTCCCAGCCACATATTTTACCAGGTCCACTACCTCCTTTACCTACAAGACACCTGGAAACCACTCCTGTGATTCCACCAATTTAATTTATCAACTCCAGTCCTGCCCAATATATCAGCCTTGCCAGTGAAACCCTTCAAAAACGCGTGAATGGCCATAGACATGATTGCAAAGTCCAAAATCCTAAAAAAAACCTGTATCTGTCCATACTCTTCTCCATAACCAAAATTTTGACCAGTGTTATATCACTAAAGTAATCAGATCCCTTCCTTCCCATGCCAATAGTTCCCAACTCCGAAGGATGGAATTAGCACACCAATGTTTAACAAAATCCCATGACCCACCTAATCTGAACATAAGATAGACCCCTTCCCCATCAGCAAACTTTATATATACCAACTGAAAAAAACTGCATCAATACCTGAGTGTTGCTCTATGGATGTACAACCCTCACCACTACCACCTACCCAGCAATAGTGGAAGCCATGTCAGTCCTCTCTCTTTACTCACCTGAAGAAAGTGCCAGTGGCACAGAAAATTTGTGTGATTTTGTGTTTCTTTTGTGTATGTTACCACTACTCTGGTGTTAGTGAACTTGTCTTCTAAGGTAAGTTTGCTGATGTCCTATCTCTCCAATATACTAATTCCTGGTCTAGTGCCTTAAACCTAACCTATATTTATAAAAGAAGTAGTAAAACATTCAAAATCAATGCAGAGCCTTAACCACAATATGTAGGATCTTGAAAAGTTAACAGTACCTTCATTTTAGGGTCTTGGTGCGTGCTAAGAAAGGATTTTGTAAAATTTCAATGTTGAGGTGCAAAAATCATAATTTTTTGTAAAACGTTTACTCCTCTCAATAAGAAATACATGGAGGCCAATCTAAAAATCAACGTACAGCGTAAACCGTAAAAGGACAGTACTTACTGGACTACTTAAAAAAAAGGACTACTTAAAAATTTTACAGTACCTATGTTTTATAGTCTTAGTGCATGCTAAGAAAGGACTTTTTGAAATTCCATTTCTGAGGGGTTGAAACAGCCCCAAAACATTCAATTATTTCCCATAATAATAACATTGGCACTAATTTAATTTAATAATTTATTTAAAACAGGTGATACAAAAAACATAAACATAACACAAATTTGTTACATATGATATTAATTACTGTATTATTTTTGATTAATTGACAAATTAGTTTGTGTAATTGAAGTTAACATGTACCTATTAATTCCCTGGAAGAGAGGTTTCATAATTTTCATTTTTTATATGACTCAAATTCTTTTTTTTCTTGCCTTTTTTCAAGACATAGTTGAGGCTGTGAATATAGTCGTAGATGGTGAGGATGTTCCTCACTGTGTGATCTTGGGGATGGTGCATGCCTATTTTACTCCGCTTATTTTCCACACGGTTTAGCATCAAGAGAGTCTGAGGTATGGGTAGCTATCGTAAATCACGTGTCTGACAACTAGCAGACGTTCAAACAGTTCACTATTAACCAAATAGGCCAACAATACTCCAATAAGTACAATAGATATCCGAAAAGTCCACAAACATGAGACTTACGCTACTTCTTGTGAGCTCAAGGCAGCGGAAGACTTTTCCCCCTTCAAGTTTGAAATATATCGTGATGGCAAACTTCTGGCCACGTATGGAGAGAATGAAAGAAAGAAACGACATCTACGGTACAGGGAAAACAATTTGAAGGCCATTTCGACGCCTTACTTACTGTGACATCAACGTCTTCTCACATATGAGAACATCCCCACCCAGAAGCTCCTCTGATAGAATGGACTGTCAACCATCCTGTTCATTCTACACCCATCATACAATTCCTCAAGCTTCTCTGTCAAGAATGAACTAGACATTGGTTGTGCAGACATGATATCGCGAGTAATAAATTTAGTAAATAAATATCCTAATGTTTTCACTACAAAAATTAGTAAAATGTTAAATACTGAATTTAAATTAAAATTGAAAGATGACAAAATAGTAACCTTGAAACCTTATCCTTTAGCAGCACCTAAGATTAAATAAATAAAAAAGATTTTATCTGAATTGTTTAAACAAAAAATCATTTGTCCATCAACCAGTGCCTATTCATCTTTATTAGTAAAAAAGCCAAACTCAGATAAGAGTAGACTAGTTGTTAACTATAGCAAATTAAATAACAAAATAGAGAGAGTGAACCATCCTTTAGAGAATATGTCAGAAATGCACCATTATTTATGAGATGCAAAATATTTGAGTGTAATTGATTTAGCAAACAGTTTCTCACAAATACCACTACATGAGGAAAGTAGACACCTCAAAGCCTTTTCTACTCCATTTTCTTTATATGAATTTTGTTCCATACCATATGGTTTACATTGTGGATCTGGTTTATTAAGTGCTTATTTAGACAGAATATTAGAGATATTAAGTTTTCTTATGTAACAAACTTTGTCGACGATGTACTCGTCTTTTCAAATACCAAAGAAGAACATATACAGCATTTAAATGAAGTTTTTAAAAGATTAAGTAATAATAACCTGACTGTAAACCCTAGCAAAGTAAAATTGTTTCATTTAGAAATTAGTTATCTTGGAAACTTAATAAGTCACAATAGCATAAAAATAGATTCAAATAGAACTGTAGCTATAAGAAATTTTAGAACCCCGAGAAACCCCAAAGAAGTTGGAACTTTTGTTGGAATGGTATCATTTTTCTCTGCATATATAAAAGAGTATGCTAAGTTAGCTGCTTCTTTAAATGATTTACGTAGAAAAATAAAAAAGTATTATTGGTCAAGTGAAAGTGCAGAAAATTTGGAAAAGTTAAAACTAGCTATAAGTAGCCCCCTCCCCCCGTTCTACCCATACCAAATTTTAACAAACCCTTTTATCTAATGACAGGTGCAAGTGAGGCAGCTTGTGGTTCAGTTTTACCAAAAAAAAATGATATAGAAGATTAGTTACCCATTGCATATTTTTCCAAGAAATTTACTGAACAAGAACAAAATTTACTATCCGAAAAAGAAGCCTTAAGCATTGTTTACAGTATCAAACATTTTTATTCATTTTTGGAGATTCTGCCTTTTTACTTAATAAAAGACAATCAAGCCTTATCTTGGGTGTTATCCCATTTCAGAAAACTAAGAAAAATAAGTAGATGGTTGGAATATATACTATACCTGCCATTTTAAAGTAATGCATGTGAAAAGAAAAGATAATTCAATAGCTGACTGTTTATCTAGAATATTTACAGATACTGATAGTCTAATAAAAATAGTCACAGTAAATAGTGATGATTTAATGTAAGTAACAAGATTTTAAAGAAATTCAGAAGTATAAATTCTAAAAGTTTAAAATATGATGTTAATTTTATGTAAGACTTACTGTTAGCGTATACTGACATAAGTAAACACCAGTCTGATGATTCAGAATATAAAAGTATCATCAATAGTGTAAAGTATAAAACTTGTAAAACCAAATTTTCTCTGAAAAATAATGTCTTAATGTTTAAAAAGAATTATAAGAATCCTAGTAAAATATATGTGCCCAAATCTTTGTTTAAATTGTTACTCACATATTTTCTTCACACTTCCGTTTTTGGTGGTCATCCCGGCCAAACTAGAACTATTTTAAAAATAACAGAATATTTGTATGACCCTGATTTAATATGTCAAATTAGAAAAATGGTATAAAGGTTGTGAAGTTTGTAAAAAATCAAAACCATGTAATAAAGCTTGTGAAGGTGAATTAATTTCTGGCCAGAGTACTAAATCATTAGATAAATTATTTATAGATACTGCTGGACCACTAACTAGATCTAAGAAAGGTAATTGCCATATTCTAATTGTACTAGATGCCATGACTAGATTTTTATGGTTAATACCAATTAATTCGTAACATCACAGCTCAAACCATTATAGATAAATTAGAAAACATAGTATTTTGTAATTTTGGAAGTAGTAAACACATAGTAACAGATAATGGACCATGTTTTCGCAGTGTAGAATTTAAGAAATTCATACACCAAACATAGTATTAATCACCATAGAATAGAACCATATCAGGCTAGCGCTAACAGATCAGAAAGATACATTTTGAATGTTAATGTTAGGTTAAAGCGCACTCCAGGAATTAGTATATTGGAGAGATAGGACATCAGCAAACTTACCTTAAAAGACAAGTTCACTAACACCAGAGTAGTAGTAACAAACACAAAATAAACACAATCTCACAAATTTTCAACACCACTGGCATTTTCTTCGGGTGAGTAGAGAGAGAGATTTTGAATGTTAAAAATCAGTTAAGAGCATATTATCATGATTGCCAGAATGAATGGGACAAAGATTTATTTTTCATACAACAAAATTTAAACAGCTTACGATGAAAGCACTAAAAATGCAAGTTTTAATTTAATATTTTAACACACGCCAAATCACAGTTTAACCCTTTGCACTCTGGACAAAAATGTTGGTCGGTGCCAAAAACTCCAGTCCATGTTAGTAAAGTACTAGCGAAAAACTCCAAGCCCATTTTGCCAATATTGTAAGGGTTTTATAAAAAATTCATAATTTAGATATTTTATAACTTAGAACTATGATTTACGTTTTGTTGTTTCTGTTATAATATTCTGCATGTAAAAAAAATAAAATTATAAAATTAAAATAATTTATATATATATATTTTTTTATGTTATTAAAAATGTATACCTAAATGGTTTTTAAAAAATTAACTTTGAACCCTTATAACTATAAAAAATTGCATTGACCTATTATAAATCATTGTTATAATTATGTTCCTTGTATAATTACAAACTTTTATGCAAAATTTCATGCACTTAACTTCATAAATAAGTCCTTGGTAAGCATTTGTTGAAATCTTGACAAATTCTAAATTTTGCATATATACAATGTATTATGTTCTCTGATCAACTTTGATTCTGCAGCACTAGTCTCATTTATTTTATAACTTCAAATGATGTATAATGTATCAGTAACAATGAAAAATTCTAAAATATATATATATATATATATATTTAATTATAAAATGTTTGTTGCTAAAGCCACAAGGTCAAAAATCGTAAAATAATAAAAATTGTCAAACAGCTGATAAAATGAAATGTTATAGAAACTTGAAAAAACACAGATGAATAAAGATATATATATATATATATATATATATATATATATATATATACAGTATTTACAGACTAGGAAGTATTGATTTATTAGCATGTGTGTCTGACGGTTCCCGCGCAAAACCATGCGACTGTGTCGGTCCCAGTCGTTCGCACGCGCCAAAACAGCTGTAAAAAACGACTGCTGAAAAATAATATTCCATAGAGTACACTATAAAGTACTACTACGCTAAACTATAACTATCGAAGTTTATTATATCGTAATTTGAGCGCATTTTTAAAGTATATAAAGCCAGCAAAAAATATATTTTGAACGTCCGATCAATCGGACGTCGGAGTTTTTGGCACATTTAGTGATCGTCCGAAATTTCGGACGTCGGAGTTTTTGGCATAAACTCAATTGTCCGAAATATCGGACGTCAGAGTGCAAAGGGTTAAGTAATGTGTGGATGATATCAGATTTGTTAAATACTAATTTGTCTAAACACGAAGTAAAGGACATGATGTCCAGAACCATAAAGAACTGTAAATTATCTGTCAATATAAATAAGAATTAGAGTCCGCTATCAGGAGAATAGAGTAAAACATTCTTTTAAAGTAGGTTCAATTGTTTATCTTAGAGGCCACAGCTTGAGTAACAAGAGTCACAAGTACCAAGCAAAAATGGACTTTAGATACACAGGACTGTACAGAATAATTTATTTTACAAGTCCCGTAAGCGTTTTATTACAAGATGTCAATAACATAAATGTAGTTAAGAGAGCTCACATCAGATTCTTAAAAATGTAATAAAGCAATCTTAAGTAAAATGTAATAATTATGTATTTTGTATATATTAGTGAAACAAAAATGTGATGTGAAAGTACCCTCATGCCCTCGCAAACATACATCTCTAATAATATTATCATAGTAAGTCCAGTGTGAAAGCGTGTCAGACGAGGTATCAAAGGAATGTCTATTCAAAGCGTACATTGTTTCACAAAAGGGTAATTGCACTATTTAAGATCAATAAAATTTTGATTGATTCTTTTAAATAAATATGTAAATATAGTTGTTAATATTTTCATTAATAAATTGAGGTAATATTGATAATGTTAATTGCTATGTAATGAAATAAATATTGTAAATTGTTTCGTAATAAAGACATTAGTTTGCAAGGATATCACTAAACTCATAGCAAGTGAAAGTGCAAATTCCTTTGGAACAATGGATATTACGAACTTGTATCAGCCAGTTGTAAACGTGTGCCACTTAAATCCAGATCTGGTAGACACGAAACACTTTATTTAAAAACACAGGACACTTTGACACTACACATAACTTGACAAATACTACACTTTGAAAACACTTCACTATCTCACTAACATATAGATGACTTAACTTTTTGACTTTAACAGAACCACTTTAGTTTTAAGATGAGTATGAATGTATCAAATGAATTTGAAGGCCAATTAATGAGTAGTAAGAATCTAATAAGTTAAGCGACAAAACAGCGACAACACAGTAAAGAAAAGCGACATATTTTGTAGGAACACGAACCGTTTAAGAAGGAAGCAAACCGTCTGAATACCTGTAGTAGACTGTCGAGCAGAAGGGTATTTCTAATAGTGTAACGTTAGTTACTAGAAAAGAACCCCCTCCGATCGATAGGTCAAAAAAAGAGCCTTCAAGCTGATACAACCTGACGTGGAGGGAAGGACCCATGTCACCAGCCCAGCAGCGGGACACCAACATCCCTAGGTGCTACACACTCTTAAACTATCATCCACAAGGGATAATATGTGTATAGGTGTAGTGTGGTGGAATAAAGAAATGAAAACAATGGTAATAATACCATCAAAAACATTTTGGAAGATTTTCATTTTGTAAATTTCTTGTTTTCTTTCAGATTTATGGTTTATTTTAAAGTGTACTGGTTAGTTTTAAGGAATGTATTTGCTGGTTGTAAGAGCCTTTTGAAAATTTTAGAGAAATTTTGATTGGGGATTTAGAAAATGAAATGTCCAAGTTTGTTTACCTGTTTGATGAAAATGTTTGCCTTTCTCGTGGGAGACTTTAGGTTTCGTAGTATTTTGAAGGGGAAGATGTACCGTTTTTAGTTAATTTTTAGTATTTTAGTTCTAAGTCTCAGTTAGACATTATGTAATTACTCCCTCCTTCGACATGTAAAAACACTACGAAACCTGACTGCAGCTTTCCGGCAAAGTTCATTGTTGGAGTTACATAATGTTAGCAAAAGTGTTGGTGGGGGAACGGTAGGAGTGTGCTTCGTCCCTGTTAGCTACGAGCTTCCACGGAAGATGTTTGCAAGGGTTCAAGAGTTAGATGGATGACAAGCTAATTCAATTATTCCCCCTTTTAGTTTCTGGCTCCTGTAGATTTATTTATTTATGTATTTTAGTAATATATAATTTACAAATTTCAATAATAATATGTCAGTGTACTAGGTAATTTAATATTAATTTTTGACACATATCAAAAATAGGCTTATTCAGTAATAAAGCTTACTGTTTGACTCCCACAGTTGTTTTAATTTTTTTACAATGATAAATCTGAAAGTCATAATCTACTCACGTGTGAGATGATGTACAATTTCCAACTGAATTTCTACATATATAGACCCACCTGAATTTCTACCACTTAGACTCACTTGAAAAATTGGAACACAGTCATGCTTTTCAGAAACCTTTTTCCACAAAAATTATATGCAATGGTATACGTTTACGAGTAACTGCTCTCCATAAAAATGTTATAGAAGCAACTATTATTACTAGCTTCCTACAGACTAACCATTCCAATTCAAAAGAGGACAGTTCCCTATTAATGACTGTTAATAAGTCTCAAGGACAGTCCTTAAAATTTGCAGGCATAGATTTAAGAGAAGTGTAATATTCCCACAGACAATTTTAAGTGGCCCGTTCTATCAGGACAAAGTAAGCAGTCCATCAGGTTTAGTTACTTTAACACCAAAAGTAAAGACGTATTTTAAAGACAAGTTTTTCAGTAAGTTTAACATTCTTAAATGTGCATTCATAATATGATGGTTAATTGTTGTATTGCAAATTTATCACTTGAAATAAAAAATAATAGTATTAGTTTAATTTATAAGTTTTTTTTTTTTAACCAATGTGAACATTTTCATTTTGGTGTTGTTTTCTGAATCACTTCTGATTATGTAAATTATGCAATCTGATTATGTATTAGGGTATAGGTTAATTACCTTCAATCTGCCAGTGATCCTGTAAATCCTCTTTTGTTTATGTGTTTCGGTTTTTATGAAATCATCAGATCCTTAAATATATTTGATGTTTAGTGTGTTTTTTTTTTTTTTTTTAATTGACAAAGACCATCAAGAATAATTTAAAAATGTTTCAAGTTTATTAAGGATCTGATGATGGCATAAAAGCCGAAACGTGTAATCCAAGAGGATATACAGGATCACTGGCAGATTGAAAGTAATTAATATATAATACATCAATGTGAAAAACAGATTATCACATTCTCTTAAAAATTATTATAATATACGCTTTTAGTATAGGTGATAAAAAAGGCAAAATAAATAGGTATATCTTCTGCTTCTTACACAACTGTTTAGCCAAAGTTCATAAACTATAATGCTTTTATGTTTATAAATACTTAAAATATGAACTAAGAAAATTATAAATTTCATACATTTTGAAGCCGCAACGGGGGTGTTAATTTTGTATAAAGTAACAATGACTACCTTAAACATTCCTCATAATCCTTCATCACTATGGTTCTTATTTAATTTTAATGAAAAGAAATAGTAAAAAAATAAAAATCAGGAGTGTGACTTTGAAATGATTTATCTTTTTATATCATACAGTTTGTTATTATGGAGAGGTTATTCTGAATTTTATTTAAAAAGGATTTTTAAAGTACAAAAGTCAGCAGTAAGAACTATGACCTTGAAAGACTGAAGGGATCTGTTTGTTAAGTGCTTGTTACAACTTTTTCTGTTTTATATCTATCAACATAGTTATTTTATAAGGATTATCCTGGGTATGTTGTTACTATTCTCAGATTCTCAGTTACAGCACAATACAGATAATGCTATCGTAGATTAAGGCAGAGATGTAATCATAATGGAAAAAAAATTAATAATAATAGTAAAATGAACCATATTTTACAAAAAGTTGCCAAATTATATCAAACAATTAATTTATTAAAAGTTAATTTATTAAATATGCTTTGAAAAATTGGCTTCTAAATTAATATCCTTATTATCATAATATTCTTACAGTGCACTGATTTGTTGCTTATTGTACTTGACTTTATGGTTGAGTGGGGACCTTACTGTTGCTGTGTGAGCCAGTAGTGGCTGGTGGACTGCACGTATGGAGGGGCAGGCACGACCGGGGGTTTGAGAGGTGTGGTTTGAGAGGTCCCAAGCAAGGTGGAAGGGCCAATGTCAATTAAAAACAAAATTAAAGTTCCAATTACAGTTTTTTTGCTAACTCTAACAAATATTAACAAAATTTGAAGTAATAATTAAAATAATAAAGGATTTAATTATAATTTAAATGTTGCAGAAATATCACAATCAATGTCAACACATACTAAATAATAAATAAAATATCACCGATAAAATACTCGCAAACGTCATAACCCGGCAGCCTATTGGCACTGGCGGGGGGGCAACCAAACACTCCTATTACATTCACAGATACCCCCCTCCCGCTACTGTCTCTCCTATCCTTTAGTATTGCTAATGGCGGGCGCTTAAGCAAGAGATTCACGTACAGACCAACCTGAAAACATTAGTTTTGATTTATATCACTCAGTAAAAATATGTTGAATGCTTAGTCCATAATAGTCTTGTTATAAGTTCTGTAGTTTGTAAGGTATTTATAGACAACATTTTTGTTGTTGTAACTCTATTGGAGGGGCTGCACCGTAGAGCCCTTATGGGCAAGCCGCTACCGGTGTGAACAGACTACATCACTTTTGCCAATATGATAACATTATAGCGCTGTAGGAAAGGGGAATAACGAACACGTGACTTATGCACTCCTATTCAGCAGTTTTCTGACCAATCACACGTTAGTTCTTTGTATTGAAGTTGTATTACTTTACAGTACTTTATACAGTAAAGTAATTTTATAAAAGTTATAAAAACTGTATAAGAGGTATTGTCTAAACAAGAGGTACTATGGTATAAATCCTTAATAAAATTAATTTATTGGTACTGTTTAGAGTTTTTACTATCGTTCACTACTATCCAACATTTTTTACTCATCCGATATCATCACAACCTGTTTAAGTCTGATAAGTGAGGCTCTGCTGTACATATAACATTTTATACTTACTCAGGAATAAAATTAGATGAATCATGAAAATATCCCTTCCTTGTAGCAAGAGAAAAGTTTCGAGAGAAGTGTGCTACATTTAGGCTGTATCCTACTTCAAAACAGGAAGTTTTACAGTTACATTCATTGTTCGTATCTATATCAAGATCCAACGAGTTAGCTGAAAAAAATATTTAAAATTCAGGTTATATCAAGGAGTGAGAGAAAAGAGTGAACTCTTAATAGCTAAAAGCTTAAAACAATAACAAAACTAATAGAGACATTGAAAAAATAATTTTAAATTATGATGGTAATCTGAAACTAAATATCTACAAAACGTTGGGACAGAGGGATACCATATCATTGTATGTGTATGGGTGAATGGGTCAGCACCATCGTTCATTTAAGGGTGAGTGGATGGGTCAATACCATTGTATGCGTATGGTAGGTAATGTGATTTACAATGAAGTAAGTGCGTGGGTAGGTGGGTCAGTACCATCATATGTGAAAGGGTGGGTGGATCAGTACTATCGTACTTGTATGGATGGGTGGGTGGGTCAGTATCATCATACGTATATGGGTGGATAATGTGATTTACAATTAAGTATCTGCGTGGGTGGGTCGGTTAGTACCATTGTACGTGTAAGGGTGGGTGAGTCAGTATCATCATACGTATATGGATGGGTAATGTGATTTACAATGAAGTACGTGTGTGGGTAGGTCAACGATGATGTTTGGTTGTGGGTGTATGATTTAGGTATTTGCAACTTTCAGTTATTTAGTTAGTTAGTTTAATTGGTTTGGTACTAAATTAAATATCTCATTCAAGTTAAAATCATGACTGATAATAAACAAAACTAAAATAACTAAACTGATGAATCATTTGATTATTCATTTCAGGTTAGTTTATTTTACGAAAAAATCCAGAATTGGACTGTTAATCATAGGTTATCACGTCAAAGTCAAGCATTTGTATGGCTGTTGGTCACACATTACAATCTTTACTTCTGCTGTTTCGAAACAAGAACCCAGGTGTTGTGTATCGTGATTCCAGAAACCACAATAATACAAAAAACAGAGATTATCCAGAACAATTTACCCATCCGTGCTCAAAGTTTGGTAAACCTTTGCAGTTATCTTGTCAGTAATTGACAGTCGGTCTCCTGCACCTTTATCATGAATTTCAGTACAATTGACTATAAATTCCACTTATGAATAATGTTGATGACCAATTTACCAGTTGGTTGACCAATATTGCCTTAACTTCAATCTCTTCTAAGCATTTTGTGTTCAAAAACCATGACAACTATGCAAAACGTTTACATGGCAGTAATTTTCAGTTCTCTCAACTGGTCTTCCCACCAATTTGCCCCACGGCCCCCCACTAACCCTCCACACAGCTTTTAACTAGCCCTGTTACCAACCTTTCAGAACACTCGAGTGGCCCTCCCACCAACCCTCCAAAAGGCTTTTGACTAGACAGAATGTCATAGAAAGGACCATTGCAGTTCTAAAACCTACAACAAATAAAATAAAAGCACAACGGAAAGTGAAAGTAATAATCAAAATCAAATTAAAGTTAATGTACGTCAATATTTTACTTTAGATAATCATCAATTGATTTTTATCAATTTACATTGGGGTTAGAAACAATCAACATAAAATGAAAGATGTTATGATGACTAATTTCAAATAGGTATAAGACCTGATATCATGTCACATATTTAAGACTAAGAAAAAAGAATCAGAATAGTTTTTTGTCATTAGTATAAATCTGATTCTGAATACATTCAAAACAATTGGATTGTGAGTATCCCAGGCTACTTTGATGAATGTCAAACCCTCATCCAATCAGCAAGGATGAGGAATGTTATTTTTGTGATTGATTATTGAAAGATTAATTTTCCTTTTTTTTTTTTTTTTTTTTTTTTTTTTTTTTTTTTTTTTTTTTTGTACAGTGAACAAATAATACTTGTTATTATATAGAAATAATTACAATTACCTGACAGTTGTAAACAATGAATATACAGTTTTAAATAAAAAGATGAGGAAAGGACGGCCCACGAGGAGTCTGAAAAAATTCTTAAATAGCAGCATGGGTTGAGTTTGGTCTTAGGAGAAAACTATGCCACAAACCGGCCCTAATAGGTAAACCCTGTCCAAAATGTCGTGGTTTTAAGTTTGCCTTCAGGTTGGTGACAAGGCCAGTAGAAAGCTGTGTAGGGTGGGTTGTATGGACAGCTAAGAGCCTCCTTAACCACCATGAGTAAGTGAAAATAATTAATTGACTTTTTTGCCTGGCTATTAACTGTGACAGTCTACCAAGAAGGATATGTATGTAATTTACCAAATTACAATGCAGAAATACTGAATTGGTCCTTGTAGAATTATACCAAGTATTTTGACAAGATCAAGTATTTCAATCAAGACATGGAATCTGCATTGGAATTTATTAATGTTTTTTTTAAGTGTGCATTTGTGTGTACATTTGCTTTCAAAAGTGAACTTCACAAAGAAGAAAAAAGTAACATATATCTTGAAGATTACTAGAGTAATCTTAAATGTGACAAACACATAACAAATAGATAAGCTGTGTATAATAATAATAATAATTTGTTCATTCTTATAGCAAGTGTTTGTTTAGTATTTTGATTATAATTTTCATTAAAATAACAACTTTTTACTACAAATATTTATTTTTTTATAATAAAACCATCAATTGACATATATTACAAAGGCTTACTAAAAAAACCATTGTAATGTATATTGGTGTATGGTTTTATTGTTAAAAATAAATATATGTGCATTTGATGTACTGATATTTTGCTATTAGCTACCTCCGTGTATTTTCAGTTGTTTTTTTCTTTTTATGTATGTTACACACAACATTTGGCAAGCTCTTGGGTTTGGGGGCCCACAAAGTTTATTAGTAGTCTAATGCAAGTCTCTGAACCTTAAAGAATTACTGAAAAATGGAATTCAAATTTGTCTGTGTAGTTAAATAATTAACATAAATTATTACCATTTAAGGTTTACTAATTTAGCAAACATATTTTTTATGATAGAGAGGAATATTAGGAATTACTGAATTTAAATTATACTGAATAATACAAAATAAGAATATTTTTTGTAAAAATCAATCTTAATTAATCAAAGTTTTAGATAAAGTAGAACTAGACAAAAATAATAAAACTATTCAAGAATACTCACTCACAAACATACATACAATACATAATATGTTAACTGTTGCAAGAATTAATTAAACTTACATATACGATGGATATAGCACTGCATCTTCTTAGGCCCACAGACTGGGGTATCTGTCATACCTGAAAATTTTTGTGACTAAATTGTCAAAATATATTGTTTATTTTAAATACATACATATAGTTACAATGCTATCTAAACACATAAAAATCAAACTTCTGAATGTTTGTGTACACAAACCACAAAATGTAGTGAGTATATTAACTTGACATTTTTATAGAACATTACATTTATATACAAGTGTTTTTATAAATTTAGTTCCTAAGAAAGTAAACAGGAACGGGGCATTTCAAGAATTTCCCAACTTACCTAGATTTCACAAACGAAAATAAATGTATGTACTGAAAAAGTGCTACAATGATCAGCAGATTTAAATGCAAATTATATCCAAATCATATCCTAGACGTATATTACTGTGAGCAGTAACTGAAAGTTACTTCATTTCATGTAAAGTCAAGTACAATCAACATTTATTTTTTTTTAACAATTGAAGCAAAAAATAACAACTAATACTGTAGTTAATGATATCAGACTAAGCCACAGCAAAGCATGGCCGGTTTTAGCTGGTTTCTTATATATTCATAGGTAAAGTATTTTTTGTACAGTCAATTTTTTAAATAAGTTAAGAGTTTCACATGAGGAGTGATTTCTATATTTTATCTACACAAGTATTGCCTTTGTATATACAAGATCAGGTACAATGGTTTGTTTGCCCGTGGCCTTCGGTGCCCGTTTTGTTCTGTGGCTGATAGCCCTTGGTGATGAAAGACCTTACCTTCTCTGATGGGTTATTTTAGGCTCTCTTATTGATAAAGAACAAGATAAGAAAACAATGGTTAACTTTCTTAAACCATGTTTTGTAATATGTAATATGTAGTATTAGAGTCACAGGCATGGAGGTCTTAGTCATTAATATTTTTTTCATGCGGCCCCCATAATTGAGCCCTTGGTCTGTTGGGGTTGCACTTGTTTTTCACAGGTTTCAGTATGAATGTTTTCTTTTGTTTGTTTTGGTTTTTGAATATATCAGTTTGAATACAAATTAATCTTATGTTTAATAATTTAGCCTATATCTGGTTGTATTTAAACTGTATTATATATTATTGTATTATAACCAAGAATGTATTATATAAATTGGAGTACTTTATCTAGGCGCTTAAGTTATAATTGTGTTTCTTTAGTTATTTAAGTTTTTTAAATTTTTCATTAAATGTTCCTTTTTATTGTGATTAATAATTTTGCCTGTGAAACTAAGCTATACCTGTGAAAACAACAAATACATTTATTATTATTGTTATTGTTATTATTATTTGAACATGTCTGAAGACATGAAATGCATTTCATTAAGGGATTTTTTACAGATTCTAGCTTAAGAAATAATTTTGTTGGCATTAGTGGTGCAGGACTGTAACCTCTACTAGCTATGTCCACACTTGTGCGATTTTCTATACGACAATCTATATGACATTTGTTTCTGTTTGCTCCCTAACGCATGCGAGTAAAGCATGCGGCATCAGTATCCACATATGTGTGTTATGGCGTGCTACTTGCAGAACAGGAAAGTCTTTGTAAGATAAAATTGTATTAAGTTTTGTGTTATAACTATTTGTAATTATGAGTCGGGATGCTTTAGCTGTTGCTGGTGTTAATTCTGCTTGTTTATTAATATCAAAAGTGTGTAGACGTAAAAGAACTTCTCGTTCTATATGGATTAGAGACTACTTTAAAACAAGGCATTACAGAGAACCTAAATCTTAATTTTAAAATAATCAGCCTCCAGGTGATTACTGTACTTTGGCATGGACTATGAACTAGCAGAAAAAATGAAAAGAAAGAAAGTTTTAATAGAAAGATGTGGGGTGAATTTCGGTGGTGAACAAATTGAATGTTGAGTATACAGCTGTTAGTACGGCTGAAGCAGCACCAAGTAAAAATGTGCTTATAGGAGATGAAAAATGATACACACGTTAAATAAAATGAATGAAGAATATGGAATGAAAATTAACTTAATAAAACAAAGATTATGGTAATTGAGAAAGAGAGGAGGAACGAGTGAACACCAAACTAAAGGGAAACCCGACAGAGCAAGTACATAATTGTAAATATCTTGGAAGTATGATTGAAGGAGATATGAGTTGCAGAATGGAAATAAAAGTAAGAATTATTATAGCAAAAGTAAGATTTACTAATAGTATAAATGTCTTATTTGGAGTACTTAATTATGTGGAGTGGAAAAATGGACTCTTAAGAAAGAAGTGAGAAGAGATTAGAAGCAATGGAGATGTGGATTTGGAGAAGGATAGAAAAAAGAGGATGGCAGGATAGTGACAAAAGAAGAAATTCTGAGTAGAGTGGATGAAGAGAGGGAAATACTGAAGTCTATAAGAAGAAAATTGAATTTGTTAGGACATGTGATGAGAACATTTATAGAAGGAAAAGTTAGGGACAGGAAAGGTAAGATGAAGATATCAGATGGTGAACAGTGTAAGGGTCAGATGAGAATGAAACAACTAAAATACTTGCTCAAAACAGATAGGTTTGGCGGAAGGCTGCAGCAGGACCTGCCTGAGGGCAGAAACCCCTTAATGATTAGTATGGAATCTTATGGGGGCTTAAAATTAGAAGTAAAGTCAAAATACCATTGGTAAATACATACATAAACTGACTTACGAGGTAGGAAAAATGGGACACAACCACAGAGAGATAATGACGCATTACTTTCACATTCTAGATCACAGTTACTTTCAGTATAAAAATCAAAATACTTGAGTGGCCTTTCGTCCTCAAAGAAACAACCTCTTTGTACAGGGTCCCAGTATCGTAATTGCTTCTCTGTAATTTTTATCTCCGGAGTCACTTTAATTGTTGACTCCACATCAGTTGGTACGTAAGTGGATTGGTGAGACAAATTCGGTAGTTCTGCTGGACTATGCAGAATCACCTAATATTGAAAAACAATACAAAAATTTAATATTTTATATTTACTAGTTTTTAATATCACTAAGTAAAACTATACAATTTTTATTTTACAGATAAGATGTTGTTACAGAACTAACAGTAACTTATGTAAGTAGCTGCTGTTTACTTTTACAAATAATCATAATACGTAATAATTATTATTTTGAGACTGGTTGGTACAAGATTGTGCTTCAACTTCCCTGATGTTCCAATTGAGAACTTGATGAGCCAGTTTGAAATCTTTTACTTCAGGCACGCTTTGACTTACATGACATCATGTTTCTTTTCAAGATTATAAATGGGATCATTAATTGCCCAGAACTTCTGGACAAGATTGGCTTTCGGACTCCAAGTAACACTAGATCAACTGATCTTTTTGTTCAAAACTTCTACAGAACCAACTACTTGAGGTCCGGAACCATTGCTAGACTCCATCAACAAGGTAATTCAATTCCGGCTGAAGTTGACTTCTTCTACGATGACCTGTTGTGCTTCAGGAGGAGCATCCTGAATTGTATTGCAGCTCGTCATTCCTGTTGATCTCATTTTACAATCAAATCATTTATGTGTTACTGTTATGCTGTAATTTTACCATTTATTTTGAGATTTATTATTGTTATGATTTACTATTCTCTAGTCTTTTAATTTTTGCTAATGTGATAACCAGTACAATTTCTAATTATTTTAAATCTTTCTTTCTAAGTTATTAATTACTAGTTGTCATTCAAAGAAATTCTAATCTTGTCTTGTTCTATCACTTAAGTTTGTTGTATATATTCCACAATGTATTTTTGTTATGTATATTGGCATTGTCGTTGAAAGAATAAATAAATAATAATAGATCTTTGAGAGGAACATTTATTCCACAAAATACCTCTGGATTGATGAATAATTTTTTAATTCCGCCAAATGTCCTACCCCAAGATGACAGAACTTGAAGATGTAGGCCTATACTAGAATATAATCTGGTTCTAAAATTGTAATTATCACATTTTTATATGATATTTTAACTATTATAACATTACATTTCATAATATTATTTATTTTATGATAGTTTATTTCAAGAAATAAAACTTATAAAATCTAATATTTTTCATTTAAACAATTTTTTAAACGCATATCCACATCTGCAACTTAAATTATTGCCTGATTTAATTGGTGTATCAGGCACTTTTTTTTACTTATATAACTTTTTATTCCATATCCTTCCTTTTTTTTTGAACTGAGGGGGGGCAGAAAGCTATTTCTCTTAAACGTATTCACAGTACCTATTATTATTCAAATTATTGTTATGTCAAAGCAAGTTTCTAAATCCTGCTGTTCAGTCTAAGGCCTAGCGCACACTACAGACTTTTTCGTCTGCTGACAGATTAGTGGGTGTTTGGAAAAGAATCGGCACCATTGTTTTAAGTGAGAGTATGCACACTAGGAGACACCACTAAACTGTCAGCCGACAGTCGGGGGAGGATTGGTACTGCCTGACTTTCAGCCAGACAGCTCGCCAACCAAACTGTGTGGTCTGGGAGATAAGAGGCTAGAAATAGATGGGGACCACCGACTAAACAGTCTGTGTCACGGGTGCATGGCATGCAGATATCATATAGCAAAGGTCCTTGCTAATGGCTTGAGAAGTTATATAGATTTAAAATTTGTATTTCAGTTAGGATACCTCTGAGAATTAACAGATACAATTTTCAATATCTTAGTTAAAATTACTAGAATGAAGGAATCAGAAAGGTACAAATTTGTTACACTAAATAATACTTCTTCTGCAACAACTATGTTTCCTTTGGAATGATAATTCTTATAAAATGCTATGACAGTTATTTAATATTTAAATATTTGTTTTTGAAATGTGATTTTAATGATAACCTTTAAATAACGATCTTGGTTAAAATATAACGCTTCTTTTTATAATAATGAAGATGAAATGAACAGTTTGTTTAAATGTTTTGGACTACTCTTTATTTAGTAGGAATTGCAACAGGTTATGGGTTTCAGTTCACGCAAATAGACTGAATAAAGATATCGAACGAGAAAGTCGTGTCGAAAATTGTTTTGTCGTGGAGTATCGTCGTTCAGCATTTGTTTAATAATTGGATCTGGCGAAACACATCAAACCTGTGAAGAACGTCCCTCAAAGCAACTTTCTGGATACCAATACAGCCTTGTATTCCATAAGTGAAGATATTCTTCAAGTGGAGACGAGTTCATCAGGATGGTGGTTCGACAATGGAGCTACGAAGCATGTGACAAATTCTCCAGATCAGTTTGTCACATTTCAAAAATTTCAAAATCCCTGTGTAATCAAAGCTGCTAGAAAAGAAACACTCAATGCCATTAGAAAGGGAACCATTGAAATTTGTTCTTTCACTGAAGAAAGCACTCTGAAGATGACCCTAACCGATGTGTGGTATGTTCCGAAGATCTCGAAGAACCTTTTTTCCGTTTTAGCAGCTCAAGACAAAAATGAAAATAGCAAGTTTCACTCAACTACAACCAAGTGCTGGCTGGAATTAGATGGAAAAATTGTATTGTGTGGAAGTCGAGAGAAAGGTGGGACTTTGTACAAGGCAGCTATAGAACCAGTTATTCCTGAAAAACATCGCAGAAGCAGAAAATTCGACGCTGCAGCTATATCATGAGAGATGGGGACACCAAGACAGGTGACATGAAAGGGATATGCTCAAAAGAGAGTTGGATATTACCGTGAAGCTGGTAAGAGATAGTTGTGAGCCTTGTATTTCTATAAAAGCGCATCACTTACCTTTAGGCACTCGAGTAACAGCAACAAAACCTGGGGAACTTATTTCCACTGATATTATAGGCCCATTTTGTGAATCGTTCAGTAAGAAATGGTTTCTAGTCATTTTCAAAGACATTTATACAAAGTTTCGTTATGGCTCTCTAATGAAACAGAAATCAGATGTGCGAGTTGTGTTGAAACAGGTTTTAGCAAATGCAAAAACACTTGGGCATAACATTACAGAGCTACTCAATGATAATGGTGGTGAATTCGACTGTGAAGAGGTTAGGACTATTCTAGCAGAGAATGGAATTACGCAGAGACTGACAGCGCCCTACACACCAGAACAGAATGGCGGCAGTGAGCGCGAAAACCGAACAACAATTGAGATGGCAAGGACCTTAAAGTACTCGAATAGTGAAGTTGATTTTCCAGATGCGATATGGGCAGAGTTCGTGTCATTGGCAATTTACATTTTGAACAGAACAGGAAAATCTTCAAAAGAAGGGATAAGTCCTTATGAACTGTGGTTTGAAAAGAAGCCGAGAATCAAACATCTGTGCATTATTATATGATAATGAATAATGAATAATGATCTTTATTCACAACAGCTTGACAATTAAATGAACACAGAACTTAGGTGAATAATACTAACCACTGTTTCCAGTAATGTGGTTAGTGACCAAAAATAATAATAATAAAATAAATTAACAAATAATTCAGTCCAGTCTCTTCTAAGTATTACAGTCTTGTATATAATTAGAAAGGCATTCTGTAGTGTCAATTAAATTCAAGCTACTACTATAATAACAGTACTAGAAAATTAAACTAAAATTAATATTTTACAGTTCGTAAACTAATATTTTCTATAATTTACTCTAAGTTAAGGCCTGACTCAGACAACTTGTGTCATGTATAGTGTGTAACCAGTTCTTTAGCTTGTGGCAGAATTCCTTATTATTGTTGCTTTCTTTAATGTATAATGGTAATTTATTGAAATAATTTGGGCCTAAGTAATTAAAAGATTGTTTGAAGAACATTTTGTTTACTTTGGGTTTGATAAATAATCTATTCTTGTTACTTCTCATATCGTGATGAATTCTGGTTGAGCCTCTATTGCCACTTCGTATATAAAATAATTTTAATGTTTTATAGATGAATAAATGTTGGATGGGTAAAATTTTTAATAAATAGAATAAAGGTAAAGAAGAGTCTCTTGCATTTGCTTTCAGGATTATTCGAATAAATTTATTTTGAATTGTTCTAATAGTATTTATTGTTGTTTTACATTGTCATCAATGACATGGCATTGATTACAGTGAAACGTTGAGTCCAGTGGCCTGAATGAGGGCAATCCGTTCGATTCTCAGCATTGCCGCAAGTGAGAATATGCAATTGATGCAATCTGACGTTTCAAATGCTTTCCTCTATGGAAAACTTGAAGAGACAGTTTTTATGAGACAGCTCCAAGGATACGAACCAGCAAGGTATGCCGACTCTAAAGAAGTTATATGGTCTCAAACAAGCACCAAGATGCTGAAACAAACGCCTGGGAGTCTTTCTTCAAGAAAATAGATTCAAGACCAGTAATGCTGATCCATGCTTATTCATTCAAGAGAGGGATGGTAAAGAGCTGATCATCGCAATCTATGTGGATGATGGTATTGTAGCTGGAACAGACACAAGGGAGATGGAAGTTTTTATTGAAGAGTTGAAAACAGAGTTCAAAATTGTTTCGAAAAATGCAGACTATTTCTTAGGACTTCAAATAGAACAAGGAAAAGAGTCTGTAAAAATTCATCAGGAAACCTATGCTAAGAAAATTTTGGAACGTTTCAATTTTTCAGAATGTAGACCAATTTCGACTCCAGTGCTCAAAAGTGCAGAAATTTCCACACCAGTTAAAGTTGACCATGAGATTAAATTTCCCTAAAGACAAGCTGTTGGAGCACTGATGTACCTGATGCTTGGAACAAGACCAGACCTAGCGTACAGTGTAGGATTTATCTCGAGAGCCCTCGAAAATCCAACTAAAGAATATGTTGGGCGAGTCAAGAGGATTTTCCGTTATATTGCAGGGACTCTGGACCTTGGAATAGTATATAATAGGAACAGAGTAGAGGCTGGATTTTTGGAGATCTACAGTGATGCTGATTTCGGAGGATGCATGAAGTCAACCTCTGGAGTCATTGTGAAATATTCAGGAGGAGCAGTTTCTTGGCTTAGCCAACGACAAGCAGTTGTAGCTACATCAACAAAGGAAGCAGAAATCATAGCCGCGAATGAAGGAGCTAAGGAAGCAATTTGGCTGAGCAGACTCTTTAAAGAAATCACAAAACTCAAAGACGTTCCTGTTATCCAAGTTGACAATACTGCTGCAGTAAGACTTGCTCAAAACCCTGATTTCACTGCAGAACCAAGCACATTTCCATTAAACACTTTTTCATCCGAGAAAAAGTAACTGAAGGAACATGGGTATCCAGCAAATCTGTACAGAACATCAACTAGCAGACATAACGACAAAGCTATTGTCAAGAACACGCCTTAAGATCTTATGTATGAAAATGGGACTTAACAATTTATATAAGTACAAGAGAGTTAACAATTTATAGTGTACTTTCACTGAGCTAAATTGTACTCTTATTTATTTATTTTACTTTATTTATATATTTTTTTAAATTTTCTTTGCTCTACGGTTAAACTGTCATTAACAAGGGAAAGTGTTAAAGTAATGTTTATTTCCCATTTAATCTATATACATAGGTTTTTTCTTTCTAATAGCTCAGATGGCGTTAAACCATCAGTATAGGTTTATTATTATTAATTATATTAAGCCAGCTGTTTTTTATAAGGTTGTTGTTCTTTAGTAAGTTTTATTTTCACCATTAACAAAAATACAGAGTAAATGTTTCAGACTATCTCTTTATTTCGTAGTAATTGCAACATACTTACCTTAGAGTAATCATGAGTCACTCTTTAGCTGGCACAGACTACCTCATTTTCGTATCTTAGAGCTTTATTAATGGCCATGTGAATGTCATCAAATCATCAAAGCTGTTTACACTCATTCGTGAATATTGAAACAATTATTTTTCTGTATATTTTCTTAGATCACTGTACAACATAATATAAAAACTAGCCTTTTAGCATCCTTGCACTATAAATAGGTTGTACCCAACATCTTTCTTTTTTTCTTCATTATTCTTAAAGCAAGCATGTGTATAACTGCGTTATCTATCTCTATTGACTTTGCCAGACTAAATAGTCGTTCGTGTGCGTTACCTCAGGACTCCGACCAAACCGTTGGTTCGGGACTTAAATTCGGCCACCAGCTTAGTCGGTGTCTGGAGAAAAATTGGAACCATTGTTCTAAATGAGAGTGTGCACACTATGACTAATATATTGAGAAATATATTGAATATGACAGATTTAAAAGACAAAAAGAGTACTCTAAAATACCAATTGGCACACATTATAGGATAATAAATTATAAGAATATCACAATTATTTCAAATGAAGAAACTACCAAATTCAAAGAAGAACACTCAAATCGCAATCTATGACACACCCGCCCACCCATACACGTACAGTGGTATTGATTTACAGTTATCAAATGGCATTTATTTACAGTTATCATTATTCGGTAACACACTGTCAGGCGGAATGTTTAGCAGATCATTCTCAAGTTTTACATCCAGACTAAAAAGTTGTTTGTGTACGTTACCTCAGGTACCTGATCAAACTGTTGGATCAGGACATGAAATCATGCATCCCCCTACGAAACTGTCGGCTAAAAAATTATCTATTTATTGTACTAAACTGTACAAAAAAATCTGTAGTGTGCGCTAGGCCTAACAGCTAACTTCTGGTGTTCTATCGTTCGCTGTCTTCACCTCTCCGTTTAAAATATGGAACAGCCCTCTGCCATGTATTGCAGTACACTGAACATCAGTACATCTGGTATGAAGAACCTTAATAGGATAATATAGAATGAACATTGTATATGTCTGCATACTGTCTCAGCGACACCACTGAGGATACCATATCACAGCAAGCGCAAAACGTCTGGTTATCTTGTAGAGAGGGGAGATAGCACCTTGACGCGGTTGTCACCAGAAAATATAGACTCACAGTTAAGACACTTGCTGCTTAAGCCTAAGATCTAAGATAACCTGTCTTTCTTCAATGTTATCCTGTGGTGTCCCCAAATTTTTAACCAGTTATATCTGTAAAAGTCTTACCAAAAATCCACGGCCGCCAAAAAAACAATTGTTGTCAAAGTCTTGTGTAGAGAGGTTCAACAGGAAAGAAGCCTCCATCCCTAATCCATTCCCGAATGTTCGATAAGGAGGTGTGTTAGAGGGCTTCCTGCTCCGATATCCTCCATCAGGAGTCCAAACAGCTTCTTTATCTGATGAGTTAATGTGGTGATTGTGGTCATTCAAACTGGAAATATTATATACGAGATACTTTAACTTGAATACTTGCTAAATATTTAGAAAAATTATACTTTTATGTTTTTGTCTATTAAAAATATAAATTTCTAATTTTATAACTAATATGGTTCTTTTTTGATTATTTACAACATAAAATTACTTTAAACAACTCATATTAATGCTTGGCATGGTATAACGTGCTATAATGCTGAATTACTAAAAATATATTTAAGTAAAAATATATTTCTCTTCTTATTTTACTTCTTATTTAAGTAAAAAAATAAATGTTTCTCTTGATGTACCTAAAACAAATCTAACCTTTTCAACAATAATTGTTCAACGACACTCAATTTCATGAACTTGATCATGTCAGTTCCCTTTTGGGGCCTGAAAACTTCAATAACGGCATGCTGTGTGGTGCTTGTGAATGCAAGTAGAATTATTATTAACCTAAAGGAGTGGTTAATTTCACAGATATTAAAGCAAAAACGATAAGTCTGCTGTATTTAAAGAATTCATATTCTAGGCTTTGTCTTCTTTTCTTCTTATCCAAAAAGTAAAATTCATCTTTCCCTCAGAAAATAAATATTAAAAGATCTATCTTATCACTAGCAAAAATATTTCCCTGAAGGGCGTAATAAGGAAATTACTACATGACAAAATAACGTATAATCATCACTTAATAAAAAATATTCCAAAATTATTTTAAATAAATATGTTACTTACGATGAGTAGATGGGAGAACGGAACATATGTTCTCTTGGAAGTCCATTGAAGGTGTGACAAGCTCCCACAGGAGTCAATACTGGCTGAAGAATGTCACAAGGATTATGAATAGGCTGAGACAACCACGTCACCAAGTTGTATGTACTGTTGCAGTGGTTCCAAATACTCTAGACATAAAATACATTTATAGCTACTAACCATGAATTGATGTATAAACAGTTCTTCTGGGAGTCCATTAAAGGTATGACAAGCTTCCATATAAATAAATAAATACATTCATGTTATATTCAGAAAGTTATACCAAACACTTGCAAATAAATATTCAATGAATACATTCCATTTATTCAGATATGAGATGCTGACACACCGTTTTATGTATTAAAGGCAAATATATATGATTATATGAAAGTGGTGTGAGTCTGAGGAAGGTGATCGTGGCTCACCGAAATCGATCACCATAATATTTGTGCATTTTTAATTGTATTGTAATATATTTGTGCTTGTATTGTAATAAATTTGTGTTGTGTGAAATTTACTTGTATTGCTCATAATATAAAAAAAATCTGGCAGAATTTAACCTTTCAGCTTTTTTATGAAAACAAAACTTTCAAAATCAAGTGTATTATTATTGGTAAGTAACATAATGCCTAAATAACAGACTTCTCCAGTGAAAAATGTTGTTACAATGGAGCCTCCAGCCCTACATGGTGTTAACTTTGGAACTACTTGTAACTCAGTTGACTATCAGAAGACCGGTTGTCGTCTGTCCCCAAACCACTGGGTAATTTGAACTGTCGCGGCAGTTGACTATCTTCTCTGCTTGGCTACTAGAAAGTACAATCTATCAGAAGCTGACGCCCATAGTTTCAGTTGAGCATTACATCAATATAAAATATGTCACACTTGTATTTTTTTAAAGGTGTATTTAAATTGTTAACATGCTTTTTAAGACAAGCGTGACTAGTTTCCCCTGAGATTGATGTGTTCTAATTCTTTTGATTTATATATATATATATATATATATATATATATATATATATATATATATATATATATAATGATATTAGAACAATAGTTATTGGCATATAAGAAATAAATCAAGACATAACATTAAAAAAATGATCTCAATCTTAGTTATAAAATTGTACGTAAATAAAGGTGTAATATTTTCTTTTAATTAACATTGGCCTTATCGAGAATCAAAACCAATATGGCGACAGACTGTTATGCTCCAACCATAAACTTATATGACATTTAACATAGCTACCTATGATAGGATAGGCCTACCATCCTATAACATATCTAGCATAGATTATCAGTACTATACAATTATTAATACATACATTAATAACTTTCAAAATTCAAAGATAAACATAAACTGTTAATCAAATCGTTACCTATACAAGTTACTGTTTAGTTGTCTCCACTGGTGGATCGAGTAGCTAGTGGTGACTAGCTATACAGTGTATTAAAACTGCTAGCATTATTTATTTACTCAGAAGCTGCAAGTGAACTTTTGACCAATGTCAACAGCTTTTTGATTTATTGATATAGTACTCAAGCGCACTATATAAGTACCATGGAGAAACATATCTGCCTAATTTGTGTAAACGCTGTTTTGAAAGAGGATAAAGGCAATCAATGTGATGGGCCCTGCATCCGATGGTTTCACGTTGTTTGTGCAAAGTTATCAAACACTGAATATTCTCGACTGACAAATCCTCGCAACAATGAAAATCGAAAATGGCTCTGCAGACGTGATGATTGTGTTGAAAGCAATGAAAAACAACATATTACTGCTTTACGCTTTGATGAACTTTCTTTCCGAACGTCTCTTGTATTGGCTAAGTTAGATAGCTTAAGAAACATATCTTCAGATATCGACGTTATTAAACAAAATTGAGTGATAAATTAGACAATTTTGAGCCCCATATTGCCAATATGAAAGGACATGTGGATAACTTAGAAGTCCAACTGAAGGCTATACAAAGTAATGGAGGTATTCAAGCTAATGTTGAATCCATAAATACAACAAATGTACATAACAAAAAAATCTTTACATATGATAAGTGGGTTGATTACGACCTCATTAATACTTACTTTGTAGCTATGTCAAATTGTGTTGATAAAAATACCCTATTTTTTGGACCTGCAGCACACAGATCTTAAAACTCGCTTCTACTGAGAAAACAACAATTGACTTTCTATCACAATCATCCTACTATTCATGTAAACATGTATTCTTTTGTATTAACAATAATATTGTAACACAGAAAAGATACTCGGGGTCTCATTGGTCATTACTGTTTGTTGATAGACTAAGGAATGAAGCTTACCATTTAGATTCCTTATCAGGTGTTAATAGAGAATCCGCATTCCTCGTTGACTTAAAGCTAAGTATACATAAAAATAAGTTCTTTGAGATTTGTTGTTTCCAGCAAATAAATAATTTTGAATGTGGGTTCAACATAAGTGCTAATGCAAAGTATATTTTAAACCATTATTGTTTACCTTTAGTAGTGATACATTTTAATAACTGGTTCGATAACAATCAGTCAATCAATAACATAGCTACCAATGTAGGTCTTAGACCCCAAGCTCTTGGCCAAACTCACTGTAACACGTTTAGAAATAAATAAAAAAAAAACTGCAATGAAAGGCCAATGGAAAACTGTTCTTAATAAAAAGAAATGTAACAAAACACCTCTTCATAACACTCATAAGGAAAACACAGTTTGTAAAATAGCAGGTGAAAATAGATTTTAAGTATTGTCAGTTGACAGTAGTGATTGTGGTTATGATCAGGATGATACATGTACGCCTATATCAAATACCAATAATCTTAGTTATGTAATATATCTTGTATAGTTATATACAGTAATAATCTTGCTGGCGTGGTGGCTCAGTGGCTAAGGCTTCGGACTGCGGAGGGCAAGGTCCAAGGTTCGAATCCCCACTGAGCCAACGGTCGGTACTTCATTCGTTGAATAAAGTTGACGCACAGGCCTGTAGGCCCATGTCAACTGGCGAGTGAAGTTAAAAAAAAAAAAAATAATAATTAAAAAAAAATGTAACAAAATCCAATTACAAGCGTAAATATTTAATTAAACAACTTAGTTCATGCAAACATAACGAACTTGTTAGTAGTTGTGAAACTAACTCCTGCAACGCTCAACCAGACGACTCAAAAAAAAGTTTCTATAAAAAGAGTTCAACTCTAGTGATAGTCACGGGTGATCTCTCGCTGCTTTGCTTATAAACAAATCGAAATCTGAGCTTGATGTATTTTCTCAAGTCATGCTGAATAGCAAGATGTACCGTATTTTGGAAGCGGCAGGCGGAGTTTTGGGGGAAGTTGGTCAAGGAGATTCCCTCATAATTATGACAGGGACCAATGACATGCTTGGTAGTTAAACAATTGAACAATTTCTTATGTACACACACAAAAGCACAGACACTAGTTTTAGGTGTCCCTCACAGATACGATAAATCCTACCTAAATAGTAATATTGAGGAGGTGAACCGTGAACTTGGTGAGGTTTGCTCTAAGTATAAGCATGCTTCCTTTATGTCCTTAAATCAACTTTTAAGACGCCATTTTACCAACCACGGACTGCACCTTAATATTGTTGGCAAACATATCATTATTAACATGATATTTGACCAATTGTCTTCTGACAAAACCTATCCTTCAAGGGGGAAGGAGATATTGAAACAAAGTAGGATGGCTATAAATATATATAAAATACCACGCCAGAAAACCATGTACTTCCATAAAAATCCAAATACCCCCAACCCTACTAACACTGCTTTGAATGATAGTGTTTCCCAATCCCATAACAGTCCACCCAACAACATAACAAGCAATCTTAAAAGTAATAACATTCATAATAACACATTGCTTCAGATAAATTGAGTTCATCATTTGACAGAGTACATTCCTTGACTAACTCAAACTATATAACGTCAATCTGCTCAACAACTCTTCCATGCCTTTTTTAGTGTCTCTTCTGCCTCGAAACAAAACTCGGTGATAATGGATTCAAACAGTAAACTTACTGGCCTGATCCTTCAGCACCAAAATATAAGAGGTTTGGCAAATAAACTGAATGAATTTTAAATACTAATAAATGATGAGAATCTAGACGTTATTTGTGTTTCTGAACACAATTTAAGAGACTTTGAGTTTGATATTATACATGTCCCAGGTTTTAATAACATAAGTTCCTTTTGTAGAAATGAAATCAATCATGGAGATATCTGCATATTTGTGAGATCTGGTGTTAGATGTGAACCAATAAACGTTGCAAGTTTTTGTCATGAAGGCGTTGCTGAATTTTCAGCTTTACAACTACAGCTTAAGACCGGCTGTGTAGTTGTAGTAGCCGCTTAAGACCTCCAGTCCCTGACTATGACTCTTTTTTCAGTATCCTTATTGAATGTTTGAATTGTTCTATCCCTATTTCAGGATAGACTATATTGGTGGGAGACTTTAATATAGACATGAACAAAGATAACTTCAAAAAACAAAAATTTCTTGACCAGCTTTGGTTTGATTCCTTCTATTCAGTCGTTCACTAGAGAATTTAAAGGGTCCAAGTCATTAATTGACAATGTCTGCATGGATTTTCATTCGGAATATTGCGATTGCAGTGTTGTGGTATCGGCCTTGTCCGATCATCACACACAAGTTCTTAGAGTTACATCTGCCCAATTAGTTGAGGTTGTGTCTCCCAGGTATACATTCAAGCGCAGGATAAATTACTCTAATGTACAGTGCTTTAATCAACATCTAAGACTGATACTAACGAAATAGCTTCTCACTTCTTTGATTCCTTACTTTTTCATTTCGACATAGCCTTCCCATTGAGAAAAATAAAACTGAAATCTAGTAATAGTAATCTCAAAAATAAGATCACTTTCAGTCCAAAACTCATTTCTTTGCTTAAAGATGTAAAACAGTTGTATAAGCGAAGACTTGGACTGATCTAGTAATTTGAGGATCGAATACTGCATATTAAAAATACTATCCAGAGTTCTTATTAGGAAGAAGAAGGCCACCCTGATATCGAGAAAAATATCTAACTCAAACAACATCTCAAAAGCTGCATGGCAGGTGGTGAACGAAAACAAATCACATCCCTTACAACAATATTTCCAAGATGTCAATAAGGTAGAGGTGGCTAAAGCTCATCGAATAACAATTCTTTTTTTCAATTCTTTTTTTGCTAATGTTTCTCATCAAAATCACTCTAAATTTGGTTCTTGAGTAATAAACACAGATTCAAGTTTGTCAAACATCGCTTAATCGTTTTTCTTGAAGCCAGTAACAAAAGAGGGGATTATCAACATCATTAATTCACTTAAAGTAAAATCTTCAGGCATATCATCCAGACTTTTAAGAGATTCCTATGAGTATTTAATTGATCCCCTTGTCTATCTCATTAACAACTCCTTCTTAAATGGCCAACTCCTTCTTAAGAGTTTAAAATCTTCAGTTATCATACCGATCCATAAAAAAGGCTCTAAGACGGATACAGATAATTTCAGACCAATAACTCTCGTTTCGACTTTCTCTAAGGTCATCAAGAAGGTTGTGTATGTCAGACTAATGAGTTTTATAATGCATCACAATCTTCTCTTTAAGCATCACATTGGGTTCCTCAAAAATAAATCAACAATAGATGCTATGTTCCACTTGATCAATAAAATTGTGTCCGCTTTAGACAAAAAATGCTTTGCTGCAAGTGCCTTCATTGACTTCAGCATGGCATTTGATATGGTCGACCACGAGATCCTTCTAAACAAGCCTCAAGAGTTAGGTATACGGGGTGTCCTCCTAAACTGATTTCGCACATATCTATGTAGCCGGCGACAGGTAATGAAAATTCCTTACATCGACTATACTAAATCACTTAAGTACTGTTTTTCTGATCAAGAAGTCACTTTGGCAGGAGTACCACAGGGTTCGGTACTTGGACCTTTGCTCTTCTTGTTGTTCGTGAACAATGTCAGTTCTGGTGTTATCAATGCAAACTTGTGTCTTTTTGCCGATGACACAACCTTAACGGTAATGGGACCCTGTAGGGAGCTTGTTGAAACAGAGCTTTTATGAAAGTTAATTGCCTCGTACAGTGGTTTGGTGAAAATCGTCTTCATGTTAACACAAAAAAAAGCTTATTGCAATATTCCATACGAAACAAGGAAGAGTCTGAATTGTCCTGTATAATTGATGAAACGGATGTACACTCATCTGATAACATAAGATTCCTAGGAGTGTTATTAGATAAAAATCTTAATGTTCACGACCATTTGACTAAAATTTCAAAATCTATCAGCTCGGGAATATTTGTCTTAAGAAGGCTGTCCCTATTCAGTGAAATAAATCTTCTACTGACTATTTATTACGGAGTCATATATCTACACTTATCTTATAGCATTTCAGTTTGGGGGGCTCAGTCAGTCAGAACAAACTAAATGTTCAAACTTAGCCATCTGAACAATTTAACAATTTTTAAACTAAAAAAATGTATCATGCCGTCAACTTTTTAAGCAACAAAAGATTTCAACTTTTCCGTCCATATATGAATAAATAAAAAAAGATCAGCGTCTTATGAATAAATAAAAAAATAAATATATATTTTAGAAACTTTGTTATTTGTTTAATAATATTCCACACCTCTATTCCATAGTTTCTCAACCTCCACATACAATCTTCGTAACCAACTGAATCTGGTCATTCCAAATCATAGATCCACCTTCTCCAAAATACACTTTTTACACAATGGAATTAATCTGTACAATCACCTCCCAAATATCCTCAAACTGGAACAAAAGCTAACTACATTTAAAAGAATATTAAAAGAAAAGGTAGTAGATTTGGTTCCTTATAGTGTTAATGATTTCTTCAATTCTATTTTTTAAAGTGCTACAAATATTTTAATTTTTTACAAATTAGCAAGTAATATTTATTTTATATATTTAATTACCTCATTGTAATTATATATTAACAAGTGTTTATGTACAATTATGTATTTATGACACATTAAATAAATAAAAAACAAAACAAATATAAAATACTTCTATTACTACTTATTTACTATGAGATACCATTGTATAAAGCATACTTACATTGTGAATCGATTCAAGAATTTCAGCAGAGAAGAACTCAAACTCGTTTTCTTCTTCTGTTAAGTTAAATCGACATGTGTATCTTAAGTAGGTAAATATTTCTTTCCTAAAAGTAAAAAACAACAATATATTACTGGCTAAATATTAATTTACCTGTGAATTGGTAACAATGTACTAATTGGTTATTTTGATTAAATGTATAACCTGTTTACAAAAAAGTATGCTTGTTACTTTTACTGATACATTAGTAGTTTTTTAATTAGCATAATACGTGTTGGTACATATACAGTACAAGTAAACGTCACACAACACAAATTTATTACAATATAAGCACAAAATGCACAAATATATTACAATACAAGCACAAATTGCACAAATATTATGGTGATCGATTTCGGTGAACCACGCTCACCTTCCTCAGACCAGAAATGATTCTTTTGTGAATCCCTCTGGTCTGAGGAAGGTGAGCGTGGTTCACCGAAATTGATCACCATAATATTTGTGCAATTTGTTCTTGTATTGTAATATATTTGTGCATTTTGTGCTTATATTGTAATACATTTGTGTTGTGTGACGTTTACTTGTACTGACACATTAGCTAAATACTACTGACTGTGTATTTTATATTTACAATTATTAAAAAACAAAATGGTAAATACAAATACTATGAAATATGGGCAACGTTTTTATCAATTGTTTTAGCAAAGTTGTATTTCAGAAGAATCAAATTACATAATTTTATACAGAATGAAAGTCTAGAAAATTGATAACTTACATTCATGCTGTATATATTATCATTCCTGTACAAAAACTGATAAATTTAAGTTTAACTCTAATTAATTTATCATTAAAAAATTAATTTCTCTTTTATTTCTGACCAAATTATCAAAATTATTTTTCTATGTATTTCAAATGTGAACTAAATCACACTCTTTGTTTTGCAGATCGAGGTACCCAAACTGAAGAATAATAGCGACTGAGGTTAGGGATGGCACACAAAGCTTGCTCGGGTATCCCCTAGTTTTAAATATAATGGAGAAGTTCTGCCTCGTAATCCAGTAACTATTTTATTATACAGTAGAACCTCGCTTAACCGACGTATACGGGCCATGATGACGTTGGATAAATGAAAATGTCGGATAATAGGGAATTGCAATGAAAACGCTAATTTTTGTGTAACTAAGTATTTTAATGCATTTTACTAAGAATTAACACTTTAGTACTGTTTAAATGATCATTACTTTGGATTATAGAACACGTAATAAAACTGATAACAATAAGAAATACAATGTAATAAAATTTCAGAGCAGTATTCATGTATAAGTTGCAAAATACAGAGTTATTTAACAATACGTAAAATGAAAGGTAAATGAACAAAATGTACGAAATATAAAATTAAACAATTATAAATTAACTTTATACAAATACAAAATTATTGTATTATTTATTTTATTTAAGTGGAGTATAAATTAATTGCACAAAAGTCTAAAAATACACTTCTTAGTATTATTTTTTTAATCTTAGTATCACGCTGTAGCCCGTGCTAAAATGAACGTAAGGCCAGACAGTAAGCAACAAAATTATTGTATCTGCTCACTCAAAAATACAATAGCTGACCAGTTACTCATTGCTGTATTGCATTGTTACGTAATTCACGTAATACAGTACATATACTACAATACACAATGAAATTCTGCAACAAATTAACCGATTTTCATTGTTTAAAAGTCAGTTCCGGCTCGACTATCTCGGAAAGTCAGACGTTTTTTATAGTGGCAATTTCGTGACAGGTATGTCAGTTAAAACGGAATGTTGAATAACAGCATTTTGGATAACGAGGCTCTACATGTGTTTTATGACAAGAGAAATTAAAACTATGTATGAAAATAATACCATTGATGTTGTATACATATAATCAATGATAATACCTAACTTTTTTTATTCTTGGCTTAGAATAAAGTTTTTTTCATTAGTATATCATGATGTTCTTAGAGATCCTGAGCTATCTGCTAATGCTTATTCTGGGAAAATTGGTCTCAGTCACTGACAGACTAAAGAGGGCCAGAAGATTCATCCTAGACTCATATATCTGACATATTAGTCTTGATTGAGTTGACGTTCTAATCTAATACAATCTGACTGTCATGATTATATTATTTTACAAGTAAATTAAAAAGTTGAGATCCGGCAAAGTCACGAATAATTCAAGAACATTATTTGTTATACAATGTGATTGAAAAATCCAAAAACAGTTTAATAAGTTTTTCACTATTTATGATAAAGCAATAAGTCTTGGTTTGTTAACCCGGGATCGGTCGCGCATACTCCACTTCCGCGATCAGTCGCGCGTATAGGGTGATTCTAACATCTGGTTTTTTTCAATATTACCATAATATTTTGAATTAAAATTAGAAAGTTCTTTACACAATCTTAAGTTCAGTCCATGCTGTTTATTATACAATGTATAGTAGTTCTTGATTGTGTTTTTTTAATTGAAAGAAGCAATTGTAAAAGTAACGCGATAGGTCGCGCCGTTAGAATGGCTCTACACCACACTGCCACGTGATCGGTTGCGCATCTAGAACGACACTAACTGTACTGCGGCGAGCTATAAAAACAGTCCCCCCCCCCACCACTGCTAGACTATGAGTCATCATGAAACCACCTGAAATACATCCAGAAAGAGTTCCTCGAGGCATATTAAAAATATGAAATTTATAATAAATAAAACAAAAAACATTTCTTTATAAGCGAAAATTTTTGTTAGAACGTTTCTAATAGTGCGACCGATCCCGGGTTAATATTAGTCACAAAAATCTACTTTTGTAAGCAACTATAAGGATTGCCTCATCAGGGGGACGAATCACAATAAGTCAGAAGAAAATCTTAAATGAGAGTATAGGTTTAATTGTTTATCAAATTAGTTTTTAATAAAAAAGTACTATGCCGCAAAGTCAACTTCAAAACGTTGTACCTATAGTTTGTTTGTCAGTACGTTATTTATTTTGTTTTACAAAACAAAAATTTTAGTTTGTGGAATAAGAAGATGAGAGGATTTTACAATCCTAACTTAAATATTATAAAATAACCTTTAATGACGATTATAAAGCCACTAATAAAGATGATTTTCATTTCATTTCATTTACCAACACAAAATGATGGTTATTTAAATTTAAGACAATGAGCCTTACAAGCAATTGATTAGTTTGTTTAACCAGTGTAGATTAAAGCAGTAACTTGTAAAATATCAGTACTGTGACTAAAACTCTATTTTTCTTAAAGAATTGTTATACGGTTAAACAATAATAATTTGTTTTGTAAATTTAAACAGCCGCCAATTTTTGTAACAACTGTACAACCTCTTTTGCGGTTGTACACGACTTTGCGGAAGTGCATTTTCTTATTAAAAACCTTTTATTTCATGTACAACTCGACGTTTGCTCTTGTTTTAAGATTTTCTTCTGACTCCTTGTGGGCCTTTCTTCTAATGAGATAAAAACCTAATAATTGCTTGTTTGATAATATACATGGGGAAAATTAATAAAAAATTTATGAATAATGTTCATAAACCAAGTTTCATTGCTTTATCAGTAATGGAGAAAAACTTATTAAACCATTCCGGAACTTTCCAATCACATTGATTACATCCAATAAAAAGTGTATTGAACATACTCTCTCTTGGTCAAATTGCTTCTCCCCTTGTAGTCATAATAGTTAAAGAAGGATGGCCTGATTTGGTTCTCACTACAAATAGTAATAGCAGGAAAGGGAATATCCCAGACTGGAGTAGCATGGTTGTCCAGAGACATTAGAACTGGAGTGTTATGATACAGTTTCACTTGGTCGTAGACAACGAAGATGGCACACACGTATACGGCTAACAGCGTTATCATCCAATAGTACCTGCAAAGATGGATTAATTAGAGCTTTACTTAGGTGAGCTGTTAGTATCATAGTTAGGTAATTGGTGTTGTTAAATATCAAACATAAAATAATGAGTAACTGTACAATTAAGGTTTATCTGGGACCAACTACAAATCATCCAGCCAAAAGCTGTTCAGCATGCCTTGGCTCTTTAGAGCAGTTGTGTGTAGGATTGTGCAACCAAGGTAAAATATCATAATCATTATTCAAATTTTGATCACAATTTGAATCAGGCAAATGCCATTTTAATTCAAAATTGCACCATGATACAAAACTTAACATGTCTAATTTAGAAAGTGAAGAAATATATAAAAAATAATTAATAAACAAAATAAAACTGTTGAGTCCAACAATAGTTCAAATAAATTATAAAATAAAGGAGGAGTTACAAAAAATAAAACACTACTAGACATAATATACAGGGTGTCTTTTTTTAATGGACCACCATTGTGATCTTGGAAACCATAAATCTGACAAAAAACTTTAAATGGGAAACCTTGCCTTGTTTTTGGAGACAATAAAAAATACATATTTCAAATTTTGAAAAATTGCTCTTATTTTCTCAATAAGGCAGTCAACTTTTTTTTTCTTGTAGAACACCCTTTATTTTATGATAGTTTCAAACATAAATTGTAATTTTAAGACATTTAATTCTTGGTAGATTTTCGATATTTTGTAATAATGTAAATATGAGAGTTCAAAATGTTAAGATTCCTTATGGAGCTTACTATATATATATATATATATATATATATATATATATATATATATATATATATATATATATATATACATTTAAAAAAGATTTAATCTGAAAAAATACAACAAACATTTAGAAAATGTAAGCTTAGCTATTTTTTTCATCATTTGACAGATTAGCATATTAAATTATAATACACAGAAATTTAAAGAATTTTTTCTAAGATAAATTGATGTTGGCAACACTGTTACCATTGTCAGCTGTTTTAACATGACTTCTAATATAGCTGTTGATCTGTATTGGAAGTTGACTTAAACAGCTGATAATGATAACAGTGCTGCCAACATCAATTTATATTTGACAGAATAGTAACATATTTCTTTAAATTTCTTTGTATTATAATGTAATATGCTAATCTGTCAAATCATGAAAAAAAATAGCTAAGCATACATTTCCCAAATGTTTGTTGTAATGTTTTCAGATTAAATCACTTTTTAAATGTATATTAAAAAAATATATGTATATTTCAATGGTAAGCTCCATAAGGAATCTGAAAATTTTGAGCCCTCATATTTACATTAAACAACATATTGAAAATCTACCAAATATAAAAAAGTCTTAAAATTACAATTTCTGTCTAAAACTATCATAAAATATAGGGTGTACTATAAGAAAAACAAAGTTGACGGCCTTATTGGAAAATGGTGGCCATTTTTCAAATTTTGAAATGTGTATTTTTAATTGTCTCCAAAAACAAGGTAAGATTTCCCATTTAAAGTTTTTTGTCAGACTTATGGTTTCCAAGATCACATGGTAAAAAAGACACCCTTAATATTGTATAAGGATACAACAAAATTATTTTAATTTAATTAATTTGTTAATTTTAAAGGGTTAAATGGAATAAAGAGAATGTTTTCCGAAATTTTGCCATAGTAAAGAAGTTTTTTTATTCTATCATAAGAATTAATTTGTACTGCTAAATATACATTTTTATATTATCCAACCACGTGCTAACAAAATCAAGGCTACAAACAACATTATAAAAATATTGTGTACGGTATAAACAAATGTTTTGAATTAAAAATGATTTTTCCTATTTTAATTATTAAAAATCACTGCTTTAATGGTAATGATAGATTTTAAACTGTAACATTTTATTAAACCAATTATTGATCTGTAACTTAAACATATAATCGGAATACCAGCTAAAACTTGCTACAGGCCATATTTCATAAGTCTGGAAATCATGTCCTTGCCTTCTTTGTATACAGTATACAATCTGTACTTTAATACACCAAAGAAAATATTAATCGATTATCTACAACGGCAGACACTCACCAGTATAATACTAGGCACAAGAGAAATCTAAGTATTAAAAGGTGTGTGTATCAGGATATATAATGTTCTACTTGATTATGTTAAGAAATTGCCTTATAATAAATTTAGGTCATTTTGTAAGAAAATTAATAAATGAATGTATTACAATAATAGTGAATATTATGATGAAATTAAGTCAGCTCTGTAATACGGGTTAGTGATTGATGTCATACTTTATGCTTTAGTTTTCGACAAATAAACGCTTGAATCTTGAAGCTTTTTGAAAGAGTAAAGTTAATCGAATATAGGCATAATATTCCTTAAAGTATATGTGGTTACAAGATTTCAGTTTTGTCTTTGATTGAATTTGGTTTTCACCTACCTTTCTATCAGTGGACGTCCCACTTCTGAAAAGTACTTGAGGGCATGAAGTGAGGAGGCATCAAAGTACGCTTTAATCTTATCTCCCTTGGGGATGTGATTCCACCAAGCAAGGAGCTCATCATCTTCTGATAACTCCCTTAAGGGCAAACCATTTCTTGCAAGGCATTTCTTCTTTTTGTCCTATGAAGCAATTATGATATTATTGCCATTTGTGCTATGGAACCTAAGTCCACACACGATCCAGTGGCGGAGCTACATTTGAGTTACATAAGGTCAAAATCTCCTCCCCCTTCCCAAATAGAGTTAAATTACACTCTCCTTACCTACCTATTAATAATAATAGATAAACTGGCATTAATGTTGTATAAACTAATACCAATAATTTAAAACAGCTCTATTTTATAAAAAATTAAACATGTTAGTTAGAATCCTGAATCTGAACATCAATGAACAATTGACATCAATGACTTCTCTCCTGTTTCTTATTTATGTCATACATGATTGCTTATAAATATACTTGTCCAAGTCTGATCATCGCTCTAGCCTAACTGCAGGCTTGACACCCTGTTTACCGCATGTATAGTGTGTTCTGTACCTGTAAATAACTACCATACCATTACAGTCCAACACATAAACATCCTCACTCATATACTGCTTTCAACCTCCTAGTTATATAATTCAAACAAGGCCCTTTTCAGGAACAGTCACCTTGATTGAAAACAATAGCTACTTTCACTTCAAATTTTAAAATGAACAATTGGTTCACTAAACATTGTTTTCTACCAATATAAATGATAGTTCTAAAGACTGAAGGAGTAAAATTCTATTGTATATCTTTTTAACTGAAATAAAAATATACTTGTTATAATTGACTCTCAAAGTGTTTAAAATTTTATGTATATATAAATTGATCTTGAGATTTTTAAGAACTGTTTATTCTGTATTATTTGAGTTTTCTAATATTAATATTCTCATGATAATATTCTCACATAGCAAATTATTGTTATATTTATTCAGTTAAACAAGCTGCTGAGCGATAGATTGTTATCAACAATTTACACATTGTTTTGATGGCGGTTAGTCATGCACATAAGGTAAGTAAAGTTCAACTGCTATCTAGATAGTCAACTGTCTCATAGTTACCTGTAAATACAACAGTTATTTACCATTCAGCCAATTTACTCCTCATTGTATTTTCCTACACTATTTTCTAACGATTGAACTAATCATGATCTTACTTTTTTTAATATGCTCTAAACTGATATTTTTATAAACGTTTTCAAGGTTACAAAGATTTTGTTTTTATTTTTATTTAGTACTAGCTGTTTTGCCCGTTCTTCGTACGGGTTGAACTAAGGTTTCATAAATAAAAACAAATAATGATAATTATAATGAACAATTTATTTTAAAATTTTAGAATTAAACCTAGGTTAAATTGTGAAGCCCCTAAGGACTTGACAATAATTTAAAATATTATACTTCTGAAACACTTCATTATAAAGAACATTTGCCATATGACCCTCTGGCAGAGGAACGGTCAGACTGTCTGAAAAGCTCACTCTGGAGCAGGCCATGTATAATTGGCCTTAGGGGAAGCAGTCTTCTTTTAGGTTTACTCTGACTTGCTTCAAAGACCATCGGACAACAATAAGACTATGGAGAGGTTCAGGTCGTATTTCTAGGCAATTTAGATCAACCTTTCCACTGCTGCAACACATTCCTTTGGATTCTCCTTTCAATTTCAGTGCCTTACAGTAATTACAGACTACATTCATTTGTCCAATTTTATTACTCTCATCTGATTCATAACATATAGTCAGATCATATTAGTATCCAGAATTTTCTTTTGATGCCAACAGTTTTCTTTTATGTTGAAAGTGTTTTTGGTGGGTTTTGTCATTCTTTGACACAGAGGCTTTGTGCACTTTGGGATTTTCCTGCGTGTATTTTGCATCACCAGCTCTGAGCACTTTGGGATTTTCCTGCGTGTATTTTGTAACAGGAGCTCTGTACACTTCGGGATTTTCCTGCACATATTTTGTAACTGCAGGTCTATTCACTCCTGGGTGCGATTTTTTGTATTTTGCTGAAGCCTCGAGCAGTTGTTTTAAATGTTGCGCATCATTAAATCTTCCTCGGCACTTAGCTCTTTTTTTCTTCTATTTCTCTTGAATTACATAATTCCTTCTCGTAATAATACTTAGGCTATTATCTTCAGGTTGAGAATTTTTGTTTTGATTTTGCATTGCTCGAGGGTCTTCTTGCGCTTCTGAGTCAGATTCAGGCTTAATTTTGGAAGTATCAATGTCTCGTGAAGATCTCATCCACTTAGACCATATTAATTTCGGCTCGTTTATTTTCAGGAACATGACTACCAAAACTGGAAGTTTTACTTACAATGGGCTATGAAATTGTCCTTCGATTGCCCTTTGCTTTTGTCACACCTTTAGTTAGGCCTTTGTTCTTAGAGGTTTTAATGATTTTACTGACAATGGAGGTCAGTAAAATATGAGCATTTTTTCGAATGTACTAATAAACTTGCATGTGTCTTAAGCTTGTATTTGGTGTTAGTTACCGGATCATAAGCATCAAAATGCCCACTGCTCAAGTGCTTTCACTGCTTTCATCATGGTTTAACATTGTAAACTGGGGCCCCTTCTTAATCAGGAGATGTAAAGTTGTCACCAGTAACATTGAAGATCCACCCTTTAAGTCTTTCCCAGTTAGCTAAAATGTAATCAACCACTATTCTTCTCATATAAAAACAACTATAACTTGAATTACGTCCATGAACAAAATAATCATTACCACTGTACGTGTATGGGTGGGCGGGTGGGTCAATACCACTCTACGTGTATGGAGGGCGGGTGGGTCAATACCACTGTACGTGTATGGGTGGGCGGGTGGGTCATTACCACTGTACGTGTATGGGTGGACGGGTGGGTCAATACCACTGTACATGTATGGGTGGTGCGAGTAGCAATTATAGGATTAAGTTGAGTAGAGTTTTTAGATATTATTACGAACAAGTCTATTAACAGGCATGAACCATCCGGAGGCGTAGGAACTACACGAAGAGCAGTTTCTAATTGTCTATGATCACTCAATACCATATCCATTTCAAAATAACTGATATAAAACTAAATACATTGATAAATAAATAATTGATACAAAACTAAATCAATAAATATAAACAGACAAAGAAAACACAACTTAAAGTAGATATAAATATAAACAAGTAGTGAATACAAAATGCTCACTCCTAATATTTTGTTCACTTCCTAAAAACATAAATAAATCATTGAAAATAGCTGTTACAGTAGTTTTAAGACTACCTAATTTTAATGTAAAGATTCTTTTTTGTTAGCTGTTTAATTTTTGTATTTCATTCTTTCAATTAATTTGTTACCAAAAGCATAATGTAGTATTAACTTTGAAGACCTGTGGGACAGAGTGCTATTGATATACTGGCTTCAAAACTGCTTAGTTGTCCTATTTAAGAATAAGAAACAGTGTACAAAATGTAAGCTCTCTACCTACATGGGAAGTTGGAGAATTAGTGATGAGTGAGTCATCCAGGGCTTTGCCTTTTATAGAGGGGACACACCTGCTTGCTTCACGTGCCAACCACGACACTCGCTACATTCAAAACACCTCAGCCTCGGCATGTGACTTTTGACAACAAATAATAGTCGATTAACTGTATAAAGTAAAATCACAATATTCAATTTATTTACAGTATCTCACTTACACTACGTGTATTGCTACATATTTATTAGTATAAATACCCAATGGTATCACTTGGGTTTGATTTCATTATTGTTTAACAGCTGAAGATTAAACTCATAGTATAGTATTACAAATACATCAGTAGTATAATGTCAAAAATTCAAAATAAACACGTTAATTTATTTACAAAACAGCTGCTATTAATTCACAAAAATCAACCCAATACCATCCTTATGAAACAATCTTTTAGGGGCGGCTACTACCCCTTAGGGGTACTTTATCAAGATGAAAATACTTTAGTTGTCCTATTTAAGACCTAAAGAAACAGTGTACAAAGTTTCAGCTCTCTACATACATAGAAAGTTGGAGAATTAGTGATGAGTGATTGAGTCAGTCAGTGAGGGCTTTGCCTTTTATAGAGGGCAGACCTCTGCACGCTTCACGTGCCAACCCCGACGCTCGCTGCGTTCGTTACACCTTCGCCTTCAGCCTCGGCATGTAATTATTCAATACAAAAAATAGTAGATTAACTGTATATCGTAAAATCACAATATTAAATTTAGTTACAGTATCTCACTCACACTAATTGCTTTGCCTCCCTATTTAGCCTATTTCAAGCATGTTCATTTCATTTTTTTTTTTTTTTTTTTTACAGCTGAAAATTAAACTCATAGTAAAATATTAAAAATGCATCAATAGTATAATGTCATACATTCAAAATAGACACGTTTATTTATTTTCAAAATAGCTGTTATTAATTTACTAAAATCAACCCCATGTTATCCTTATGGAACAATCTTTTAGGGGTGGTTTCTACTTCTTAGGAGTATTTTATCAAGATGAAAATACTTTAGTTGTCCTATTTAAGACCTAAAGAAACAGTGTACAAAATGTCAACTCTCTACCTACATGGTAAGTTGGAGAATTAGTGATGAGTCAGTCAGTCAGTGAGGGCTTCGCCTTTTATAGGTATAGATTATTATCATTTACTGATAAATCCAATAGGACCATGTGGATCTAATCAAATCAAATCAAATCAAATCAAAGCATTTATTGTCAGGATACAATGAATGTATATAACAACGTCAAAATGATACCCTAACCTAGCCTGTGAGATTATGTATTACAAGAAAAAATTCATCAACACTGTAAATAGCAGATTTTAACAACCAATATTTTATGGTATATTTGAAATTAGACCTGCTCATGATCTTTACTTGCATGGGTAGAGCATTGAAAAGCTTGATACCCTGGTATTGAAAGCTGCATTGAGTACTGGTAAAGTTACATCTAGGAGTTATTATGTTATTTCTATTGCGTGTAAAATAATTGTGTACATCTCTTTGGTTGCTAAGACTAGATAAGTTATCTTTAACATACAACAAGACATTTAAAACATAGATGGACGGCAGGGTCAAAATATTAAAATTTACAAAAAGAGGTTTACAATGTTCCCTACTATGTACATTGCCAATTATCCTAATTGCTTTCTTCTGCAGCACAAAAAGTTTATTAGCTAAATGAGAATAGCCCCACAAAGTAACTCCATAGGTTAAAAAACTATTTATGTATGCATAATAAATACACAGCATGTGATCAGTGGAAATTGTACCATTTAGAGCCCTAATCAAAAAGATGCCCCTTACAGTCTGAGCAGCAACATAATCAATGTGAGTTTGCCACTTTAGGTTCGACTGTAAATAGACACCCAGGAACTTAAGACTCAAGTCTTCATTGTCACTTGACCTACAAGACAAAGTGACTTGTAAATCATGGATTTTATTTTTATTTACACATAATTTGTTGGCTGCACACCAGTCATTTACAATTGAAGTCTTAATACTAAGCATCTCCCTACAATCATCAACTGATTCTGCACAGACTTTGAGGCCCAGGTCATCAGCAAACATGTAGGTGCTTACACTGTTGTCATTAAGATTAGAGGGCAGGTCATTTACATAAATAATAAATAAAGTAGGCCCCAAAATTGAACCTTGGGGAACACCTAACTGAACAGGACGTGTGTCAGACAAAGAGCCATTGAAATAAACATATTGGAACCTATTTGTAAGGTAAGAAACAAAGAAGTTTACAGCAGTAATACTAAAACCGTAAAACTTAAGCTTGTTTACTAAAATGACATGATTTACTGTGTCAAAGGCCCTGGAAAGGTCATAAGACCTAAAATTGACTAAATTTTTCGATTCCAAGCCTTCAAAACAATCATTAATAAGAGATTGGACTGCACCAACAGTGCTGCGCTTGGCCCGAAAACCAAACTGACAGTTGCTAAGTAAATTATAGGTTTCGAGATAATCAACCAACTGTTTATGAACTAGCCGTTCCAAGACCTTTGACACAATTGAAACAATTGATATAGGTCTATAATTACAAACTTGATCCTTGGGACCCTTCTTATGCACCGGAATTACTTTGTTAGTTTTTAAAACATCAGGGAAAATACCTAACCTAATACATTCATTAAACAAAAAAGTTAAAGGTTCACAAACAAAACTAGCAGCTAATTTTAAAATGGGGGCATTGACACCAAAACAATCTAGACAAGAACTATTACTTAAACTAATGATAGCAGCATAAACTTCTTCTACTTTAAAAACCTTAAAACTAAAATTTTCAGCTGGGAGCCATGAAACAGAGTAATTATTTAAATAAAAGGAGTGGTCATTATTGCTAGGTGGTATACTGTCACAAGTCTCGGAAACTGAGTTTACAAAATATTCATTAAAGCTATTTGGATTTATTTTAATAGATGAACTAATAGGCCTAGACTGGCTATTTACCCTAGCTGATTGATTTATTATCTTCCAAGCAGCTTTGCTTTTATTTTTTGCTTTGTCAATTAGGCCATTATTAAAATTAAGTTTAGCCTTCTTTATCTCATTCCTATAGACTATTTTTAGTTTTTTGTAATTACTTCTAATTTCTAAGTTTACCTCAGACCTTGTATTCTTTATTATGAAATAAAGTCTATCTAAGTCTAACTTGATTTGAGTTAGGCCATCATGATACCAGGAAACATCTTTAGGCCTAGTTTTAATTGGTTTTCTTTTAAGAGGCATAGAACTATTTAGAGCCCACAGAAAATGATCTAAAAATAACTTAAACTTACAATTAACATCTGAATCCATACTGTAAATTTCCTTCCAATTAATTAGTACAAGATAAGATAAAAACTGTGATGTACCGTGATCAGATATAGGCCTAGAGATGGACATCTGGGTGACAGCTTCCGATGTTTCATGTTCCAATTTAGCTTCAAAAAAAAGAGCACAATGATCTGAGACAGCAGTATGAATAACAGAGGACTGTCCCCTATCTTGATGCACAGTCGTGAGCAGATTGTCAATGCAGCTACCCGTGTTATCATTTATGCCGGGACCAGGTCTTGTTATTTCATAGACAGTAGTATTAAGTCCAAAACTATCAATCAAGTTTAATAGCTCTTTGGTATCATTACTTAGTTTGAGAAAGTCCACATTGAAGTCACCAACAGTAATTAGGTTAAATTTTTTGCCACACAAGATAGAAAACATTTCGCTCAACTTCTCATAGAATAGAGATAAATTTCCGGCTGGAGACCTGTAGAAAGCTACCACTATAGTTTTCCAGGCAGGCAGCAAAATTGCCGCTGACTCAAAAGTAATCTCTTCTGAGAGACAAGCAATTTTATCAAGAAGAACAAATTCAGATCCCTCCTTAACGCAAATTAGTACACCCCCATGAGAATGTTTTTCTCTGGCAAAACAATCTGCCATAACATATCCTGGCACTACTAAATTCTTAATTTCGGATTTGGACAACCAATGTTCAGCAATACACAAAACATCACAATTGTATTGGCAATTTAGTAATTCAATATTTAAAAGTTTGTTTGTTATACTTTGCACGTTCCAAAACAGTAACTTAAAGTTAGGCTCAACATCAGATGACCCAGATTTATCCGAGTGCCACTTGATGGGACTTGGCGAACTAGGCCTAGCCCCACTACACTGAGACACATTTGCATTGAGACTTAGATTTAGCTCTTTGGATCCGTTTGATTGCCTTGCTCTAAAAAAGAATACGAGAGGTCACTTCTAGAAGAAGAGATGATGATTAGTTGGCTCTTTTGTGCTTACATGTGTCATTCTTTTGTAAAGAACAATCTTTCATCAATTAGACCAGGTCATTCCAGTTCTTTATGTCACTCTCTAATTTTTTATTCAGAAATCTTTTGCGTGAATGTGAATGTGTACCTGTTTGAAATGTTAGTTTGGGTTACAACAGAAATATAATGCTGCTTTTTGGTCTTATTGCAATTGCACTGACCTCTTTTACTGTTTCTATTTTGACACTAATATTGCTTAAAGAAATAATAATACTCTGCATGATCAAATTTCTGACAAAATTATTATTTTTCTTTTTCTTATCGGTAGCAGAAGTAATTAACCCATGAATAATCTAACAATATATAATCTAATCTAAAATAACAACTCATTAGTCATCATCGACAATTTTGTTTCATTTTATAGAATTTTTTATAATCTTTTAATTTTGTATTACATTTCTTCTTTTAGTCCCATACTATTCTTAAGATATCTACTTTCACCTCTCATACATTCTTCTCATGATCCACGTCACCCCAAGATCAGTATTTGTATATAGTTCAACTTATACATATACTATAGTTTTTTTTATGGTGGGTACACCAACTCCTTATTAATGATCCTGACACTCAGGACAGCTTAGAAGCCACATTTTATGTGCTAAACGAACTGATGTCACCCTGCCTCTCTTATATAGTTATAAAAAACCCCAAAACTTTCAAGACAAAGGAAGATCTGGTGTTTTGGTTATTTGAATTTCAGCAATGGGGGAAAAATAACTTTTAATTATAACTTTCATCATCAGGCTTATTTCATTTAAGAACATTGTTGATGTTGTTTATTAATTACTCCGCCCATGTTTTTGACAAAAAGAATTTTTTTTAAATAATATTTTTTTTTGACTAGATCTATTTCAATTGTGTTGATTATATGTTATATAGTATGTATATATATATATATATATATATATATATATATATATATATATATATATATATGTGTGTGTGTGTGTGTGTGTTTTAGATTAAGAACATTGATGTTGTATATTGCTTACTCTTCCCATTTTATCACTTCAAAGAATTGTTTACAGTAATATTGTAATTGACTATCCGTTACAATTGTATTGATTGTACATTATGTATTTAATATATGTAGTACTGGGAGAACGAGCATCACTCAGTTGAATTTTGCAAACTAAAGAGGTAGCATCAATGTCTCTAAGAAGAGCCTGAGAATTGTTTGTTGCTGTCTACCTTGAAGTTATTAATGAAATTTCGTCCTGGAAGCCTTCCAAGTTTACAACTAGTCCCTTTGTGGAAATCAGCCTGTGGCCTCGTGTGTTAGCTTGGTATAAGGCCTCGCGAAGACACTCTGCTACAGACCCATTTGTGGAACTCCGCCTATGGCCTCGTGGTGGAAAGTTCGGCCTGCAGCCTCACCAAGACACTCTGCTACAATCCCATTTGTGGATTTCGGTATGTCGCCTCGTGAGGAAGATCGGTCAACGGCCTCGCCAGGATTCTTTAGTAGTATGACCATGAATTTTGGTTTTTGGACATTGGAGCTCTTAAACATAGTATTTTCTAAGATCTGACGGTATATTAGTAAGTAAGAGAAAAATACCTTTAGTTTGGTAACCAATTGGTTGTATTAGTTTAACATTACCCAATTTTGGGTTTTTGAGCATATTTTTTATTTATGGGTAGGGGGGGCAGAGCCATTAAATGTTGTCTTTTCTTAAATTTATTGGTACAATGTGATTTATGAGATAAATACCTATAGTACCTATCAACTGCTAGAAGTTGATAATGGTTCCATATTGTTTTTTCTGCTAGAAGTCGATAACATGAGACATTAGTTCGGGCAAACAACTGCTGATTTTATAAGGGTTAACCTTATTCTGCAGCAAAATGCAAAATAAATAACATTATAATGCTAAGTAACTATAGCAACACACACGAAAACCATGGTACCTAGAAAAGAAGATGGTACGTTCACGCGCATCTACCATGACGTCACACGGGCTAAATGGGAAAAATAAATACAAAAATACTGTTCTAATTCCTGTAATTACAATCGTAGCTTATAAGAGATAAATAACTTGCTTACTATTTAGCTGAATGCTTCTATGCAATTGGTAAATTTAGTTACCAGTATTTAATATACAAAACAAATCAGCTGATTTCGCCCATGTGACGTAAGTCTACTGCGCAGCCTCGTCGTGACTCACGGGAAGTTTAGGTACCTATGGGGAAAAATTAGAATTTTCCTAGAGCTGACACCGGTTCCAATCGTTTTTTGGTGGTCAAAAATACAAAAAAATGTTTAAATAAAAATTCTTGGAGCCAAAAAAAGTTATTCTGGACGTGGCTTGATTTAGATAATAAGATTATATGTATTTTTAGATTAAGAACTTTGATGTTGCCTATTGCTGTAAAGTGCTTAATGACAGTAAAATTATATTTATTTATTTATGTAGTATATGAAATTGCTCTGAATATGTATATTCAAGTTACTTACTTACAGACAAATTTTCATCTAAAGAAGCGTGTCGTGCAGTAAGAAAGGAGCGGCAAGAGGAGATGTGTAAGACAGCGCAACAGACTATTACGAGTTGTTACTACCCTGTTGTTAACTTACGGCCAATACCAGACTGCTTTCTGTAATATAGACATGTCAGCTTCACTAGCTGACATCACGTCATCCTGCAGTCTAATCAGTAATTTTACCTCTGAGTTCAAAACAAACAGTTAAACTCTTATGCCTATTATATACAAAGTAATTAAACATTTTTGGGATGGGGCATAACTAGTTTATGAGACTTGGCCTTTGACTATGAGAGTGAGCAGAGATCCCAGCGGTAGCTGGTAAGCACATGTGAAATGCGCTTACATGCATCCAACCAGCTTCTGTTCCCGCTTCTTCACATGAAAATCTAAGTGTACAGTATTTTTATAAAATATCCTTCCATGCTTTAGTTGAAAAAAAATGTCTTGATTGTGATCTGAGCTGAAGTGTGACTTCCTTTTCATAGAATTTTGAAGTATCACACAAATCATTTATGCATTAATAATATAATTTTGTATTGGAACCAGAACAAAAAATTATCTTTGCTAAAAGCCATCAGAATATCAGAAAAAACATAAATTTACTTCCAAGAGCCACTTAAAACAAATTATTTTTTAGTTTAATAATTGTTTTGGATATTTTATACAGTACATAACACAAATATGAAACAAAAAACAAGCATTTTTTAAAACTCTGATTTATTTAATGTGTCAGAAATAAGTGGACCTCTGAACAACAAACTAGTTGTCACCTTCGATGTATATGGTACCCAATCAATGTATATATATATATACATTAATGGTCACTACAGGTGCACATTAATCGTAAGTTATTTACGTGAAGTATGCAGTAAAGATGGCACAACACAGGTCGTGGTGCTAAAATATCAGGCATCACAATACTGATAGGCGTTCGCCATTCAAAATCATAAAAGCGGCACTAAAACATTTTATTGTAACTAGATTCTCACTAAATTTACAAACAAATAAATTTAATACTCTGGGAACATTTTCTTTCAATCACATCATCTAGAGCAGAGTAATTAATCTTCTGTTTTGCTTTATTGACTGCCATTTTATGGGATTTCAAATGTATATTTGTTTTTTGTAAATCACATTTATGTATTTTCATAGCCTATACTATTTTCATAATGTATCTGGTTCCCTGAAGTTAATTTATTTCAATTCAATATTTCATTCATTTATTTTTTTTACCCATTCTCTTTGCCTCTCTCCTATTTGTGGGTTTGCTGAAATGGTGATTCTATTAAGGATTTGGAATGTGATGAATGGAATGTGAATCCAATGTGAATCCAATGATGCAATTCTCGAGCTCACAGTCGGTACTTCACTTTCTTAATTAAGTTCACACACAGGCTTGTTGTTTATATGAACTGGCGAGTAAAGTTTTTATCAAAAAATAAATAAATATTAAGTATTTTTACTATACTTCCTCTTACTTTCCTGGCCACTTTTAAAATATCTGTTCCACCTCCTACTTTTCCTGTCCATGTGTGGATTTTCTTATTTTTCCATCTCCTGCCACAGGTGTGAGTGCAATACCTCTGAATAGTTTTCAGTCTTCTTACATTTTCCTATTTTTTATTATTCCATTCTCTTCTATTTATATTCTTTCACTCTTACCCAAATGATAATTGGTCTTTTTTCTTAAGGCGATGACCACTTGTGTTCTAATCATTAAGTGTTTAGGATGTACACTTATATTATAACAAGTCACCCACTTTGTATAACACTTGGCATGAACCATTAATAATGTTATTTATGGTTTAAGAATAGTTTGCTATGTTTCTTTGATTAAATTAAAGAGGTGTTTATATAGCACAGAATATTATAAATCATCACCCACACTAGCTCTGATCTCCAAATTATTCTAAATTAATTATAATCTGCCGAAATGAGGAAGATATGGGCATTGCAGTTTGCTACACTTCATAGCAATATTTAGGTTGGTATGCAGTTATTGTCAAAATTGTACATGAAATACTGCATTTATGTTTAGTTAAGTTCTACAAATAGCAATTACCTGCAAAATGATTTTTAGAAGTACAATATGCCCTTAAGACAGGGATACTCACTACGCGGCCCTCAATACAATCTTTTGCGGCCCTTAAAATTGTTTAGAACTGCAATGATTTATTGAAGTGACAGCCACTTTGGTATTTTTATACGCCAACAAAAAATGCTCAGAATGGTTCGTCTTTGTTATAATGTACTAAATCAATACCAGAGAGACAGAGGGAATGCAAGCTAAAAAACATACGAAAAAACTGTATTTATGAAGAGATAAGTAATAAGGCTCTTCATGAATTACTAGTGAGGAACCCTGCCTTAAGATATACTAAAACAATTTGTTGAGCAGAGTTCCTTTCATCACTATTACATGTACATATAAGTTAAATCTTGAAGGAGTGTCCGAAAGAAAAACATTATTTAAGTCCATGAAGAACCTAATTTTATTGAAGGGATTGTAGTTTTTAACAATCTTAAAAATATGTTTAAAATAGGTTCTTACTGGAAGGAGCATACAGTAGGTACTACTTCTAAGCTACTAAGGATAGACAAAAATAGAACAAGAGAGAGAAAAAACCAACGATAATGTATATTCTCTGTTGAATTTTCTTAATACTATTAAACTTTTACAAAATCTAATTACCTGAATGGACACTTATCAAATAATTAAAATAATGCCTTTATATGCATATTCAATATAAAAGCATTCTTTCTATTTAAAATAATTTCTACTTTATTATTATTTTCAGTTTATTATTTTATTTTGGCTATCCTAAGCAGACACATTTTAACAAGAACTCGTCCAAAAGTACTTACCATGTTGAATGGCTCACATGTTATGACTATTGCATGACTTCAGTCCACACATTCATTACATTGTCGTTTCATGTATGATAAATAAAAAGTCAACACACATCAAGTGTTGTTTGCCCTATAATTACTATTCTAGAGAATCTCATTCGAAGAATTATTTGATAAAAATTTGCCAACTAGAGATATTGATATCAACATTTTAACACACTTAGTTCCAATAGACTGACTTCAAAATAGACACGATGAAAATTTTTACCATATTTCCAGAAAAAGTAAAGTTAAAATGTAATTTTGTAGTCTTAAACAAAACAAAAAAATCAACTGGGTATTTAAACCCATTGTCAAATGCCTAATTTATGGGGACTTGTTTTACAAAAAACACAGTGCCAAAGTCTAGGTTCATCTGGACTGGCTGGTCACAGCAGATCTGGATAGACTACTTCGTCCAGGTGTAGTGGCGATAGTGGGTGGGGAATTTAACTCCAAACATTCTGCCTGGGGTTCCAGGACATCCAATTTGTATGGTGACAAGTTTTATGTTTTACTTCAGATACAATCTTAAATCGACCTTGCTGTTCCTGAGCAACCCACCCTCTACCACTACACCAGGCGGCATGCATTTGACATCCCAGACTTTGCAGCCTCCTGAAATTTTCTATTGTGGTCTATCCAACTGCCATTGACGACTTATCCTCTGAGCACCTCCCAGTCTTTTTACTTCTTGAAGATGAAGCCAGTGGTGGCTCTCATTCCTCCTCCTTAACGAACTGGGCCAGGGCTACAGGGCATGGCCCAACAGCTGACCATCATCCTCACCTCCTCTTGGCTACAACTCCATAACAACTTAATGAATAAAATGAACATCTTTATTTCCACCTCACAAAAGCACTCCTTATCCCGATCATAGACAGGCGTCCACATGCTGACTTTCACAGTTCTCTCCCAATTTGGATCATGGATGAGATTAACTCTGCAGGGTGTTCAGGTGGACCCGGCAGAGGACAAGGTATCCTGCTGACAAGTCAGTCTTCAATCGTCAAGCCTGTAGGGTTAAGTTTCTGCTTCAGGAACATAGTTGAGGAAAATGGAAGGACCTTCTCGACACTCTCGAGGCTACAGATGGTTCCTTATAGTAGCTCACGAATGCCTTGCAGAATGACAAGGCTTTCAAATACTCTCTTCAAGTTTGCCAGGACTGAATCTACTTGGACCACGAAAAATCCAGAATCTTTACTAACACCATACAACAGTTCTCCCTGCATGATGACATTATTGATGAAAATCATGCTGGGATTATTGGAGGCTTCCTGGATACTCTGGAGGAAGACCTGAAAGAAGAGGAACTCTTTAAGTTTTATGCAAGTAGAGGATTCATCTGCTCTTACCAGATTAAAGCCTAAGAAAACTCGAGGTCTTGACTCCCTTGGATACTTAGCTCTCCACGACCTTCCTGCTTGGATAAATTAATGTATTAGCTCAATTTTTAATTCATGTCTGACCCTTCACTATTTTCCGTCACAATGGAAATTAGCTAAGGTAATCCCAATTCCCAGGCCCGGGAAGAACCTTACCGCTCCTGACAATCATCAACTGAATAGTTTACTTCAATTTTTTTTCAAAGATGTTAAAATGGCTGGTCCTTTCTCGCTTCTCTGAGGAATTCTACTTTGACCTTTGCAAAAGCAGTACGGTTTCAGTAGAGGCAACTCTATTAAGGCTGTGTTTCTTGATGTCTGCAAAACTTTTGACTGAGTCTGGAACGAGGAGCTCTTGTACAAGTATGCCCGTAGCCCCATTTCCAGAAGTCTGGTGCTTATAGTGTGATTCTAACTGGCTGATTTAAATTCCATGGTTTTTGCTGGAGCAGCTATATCAATCCAGTCTGATAGCTGCTGGTGTGCCACAGGATTCAGTGCTTGGGTCTCTTCTGTACAAGTGGTTCACCAATGACATGCCAGTGTCCCTCCTAAGTGACACACTCTATCTATGCAGATGAACATACTTTCTCTTCAGCGACAGCTCGACCCCCTTACTTCGTGGATTCAGAAATGGAGAACCAAGTTAATCCTACAAAGTGCGAGGTCATCTGCTTCATGATGAACCACTATGAGGGTGTGGTGAGACACAAGCTGAGCTTGAGCAGAAAGACATTCCATGGCACAAGAGAGCCAAATACCAGGGTATTACACTAGACAGAATGCTGTCTTTCCATGGTCATGTTACCAAGAAGCTATAAGCCCAGGGCTGCTACTTAGATGCCTGATTCATTACGGTGGAGGACTTCCTCTCTGGCTGTTTCCACAAATCTGCCCGTGAAAACGTCCATCATCAGGCTCAGTCTTGTCTATGAAGCCCCTTTCTTGTACGCTCTAACTTCCTCCACTAACAAGAAGCTGGAGAGTTTCTAGGCAGCAATCTTGCGACGGTTGATGGACTCACCTGGTGACATAAGACTTAGTCTGCGACACCAAGGCTCCATACATGTGACCTTGAGGGGAGGTTAATATAAGCGAGACAGGGTGGTGATACTTTTCTAAAAACGTTATAATTATCAGGTGATTTAAACTGAGGATATATTAGATACCAGTAACTAATCATTTATTATTAATTATATTTGTAAATATAAACCGTCTTTTTAATTAATTGCAACTAATAATTATTACTGTTTCTTAATCGTCTATTTGGCAAATTATATCTGTTAATTAGGCCTAGAAGACACTTCCAATAAACTTTATTGACTGTTTACTAATAGTACCATAACATGTAAATAGTGTTAATTTAGTACGTTTCTTATTTATTTAAATACTAGCCGACAGCCCTTGCTTTGCTACGGAGTTATTCTCTACGCTTCTTACCCTTCCACTGTGGTTCCCTCTAAACAGTCTAAACCATCACGTTAATATAAAAGCTCAACCTGCTGCCGGTCTTCTAGACAACACATTTGTCTGGTCTAGAAAACCCATACAAATAAGTCTGATTTAGGGGAATTTCCTATCTTTTTAAATTGGCCACAATAAAAATAGAAGTAAACTTCCAATACAAATCGACAGCAGTTGACTTAAACAGCTCATAATGATAACAGTGCTGTCAATATCAATTAATTTATCTGTGACAAAATAGTAACATAGGCCTATTTATTTAAATAGGCCTATGTTACAAGTTAATACACTATGTTGTTAAACCGTCAAAGAATACGTAAGAATACATTTTTGAATTGTATGTTGAATGTTTGTGGATTAGATCATTTTTATGAATGCATTTAAAAAATGTTGTTATCTCAATGTTAAGCTACATAAGGAACCTGACAAATTTTAACTCCCATATTTACAGGCAAACTATATATAAATTGAATCTCAAAATATCGAAAAACTGCCAAGAATAAAAAAAGTCTTAATAATTACCATTTCCATCCAAAACAATCACAAAACACAGGGTGTTTCGTAAGAAAAACAAAACTGACCACCTAATTGGGAAATTGCGTCCGTTTTTCAAAATTTGAAAAATGCATGTTTAATTATCTCTAAAAACAAGGTAAGATTTCCCATTTAAGTTTTTGTCAGACCTATAGTTTCTAAGATTACAAATTTGTCCCATTTAAAAAAGACACCCTATTTAAACCTTGCTGCAACACGACCAATACGAGCACTAGCGTCGAGCCGTTTGCATTTTTCACAAGAGCAAGCTGCGCTACTGTGTATATTATACCATTGATTTGTAAGTCTATATAATCAAGGATTATACTGAATAAGTATCATTGGGATATTGGCAGGCAGAGGCGTAAATGTAAAATAGCACTTGGAACAGTTTGTTCCAGGCGCCCGACAAAAAGGGATGCCAATCAACACCTGATTTTGACAGTAAAGTACTAAAAAAATAGTACACTATTAAAAAAATTACAAATCCTAGATTTAATTTTATTTTAAAAGTAGGATTACTGGACTTAATATATATTTTATACTCACATCACTCGTCGATGGCTTGTCTTAAAACATTCCCTATTATTTTGGCTCTTTGTAAAAGTAATTTATTAACCTACGTTGATAAATACAATTTGCATTAGCAACTTCATTATACTGTCTGGCCGCGTTAAGAATGCGTGTGGGAAAGTACCCTGGATTGCCTGTAAGGTTGAATCTGTTGATCAGTAAGATTATAAACACATGTTTATGTCAGGTATTGGCCAGCCTAGTGGCTAAACCAATTACAGTACTTAATTATTATTACTTGCTGTATTATGAATAATCTCAGATTTTAAGAAATGTTATAAGTTCAATAATTTACAAATAAACTTTAGTCAATTTGCAAATTAACTTCTTCTTTATAAAACGTTTTCTTTTTCACCTTTTAAACCTCGTTATATTTATTTTGATTAAGATAGATATAAATAAAAAAGTAAATAAAATAAACTACACTAAATAAACTTCATTGATTTTAAACAACCCTGATATTAAAATGTAAATAAAATAAATTACACTAACTACATACAATATTCATTGTAATCGTAAACTTAAAAATCGCAGTTCTTAATTTAAAATTATTTGAATAACATCGTTGAGTAAACAGTAAACATTGCTGTGTCTAAATTATTTATTAAAACGAAACAAATCAACAATAAAACTAGTAAATCAAGACAATTTCAATTTTAATTAAAATAATGATCCATTTATAAATTAAAATTTATAAATGGACAAACCTTTGTGATTAAATTAATGACTTCCTGTTTATCGTGTTGTTTTTTCAATTCAACTTTCATCTGAGTACTCTCCCTTATACCGTAAATAATTACGTTGTACTTGCGTAGTTTGCGATCATTTATTTCCTTCAAAGTCCCTTCTAAGCTATCCACATTAGCTAATTTAGTTTCAACTCTACTTTCAATAACAGACACTCTCTGCTCAAGTTGTTCGATACGGGGTTCGAGGAGCTCAAATTTGTCATGTATGGCTTTGACATCATCACGTATTGATAAAACATTATCCGGCAAATCATTTAGACGATCAACTTTAGAATTTAAGTCATCAATTTTTTGTGACAAAGTTGAAAGAATCGATTTCAAATCAGGCGCAGACGGAGAGGAGTGGCAGTCCATGCGAGAGCAATACCACTGTTTAAGTTAAACTGTGTATGTGTGTGTGTGTCTTTAATAGGCTTTTATTAAGTTTTGTATGCAATAATATATTAAGCTAATTATTAGTTTAAGTACCTACATTAGTGCCGTTGTTAATCATGTTTTGTCGTGTAAGGATTGTATTGTGTTATAAGTTTAATTGCGAAATATTATTGGGTTGAGTGAATTGTTATTGTGTCTGATGCTAGTGGGTGGAGTTAGAATAAGGTGTGTGCGTTTGATACATAAATCTTATATTCAATATGTTAAGCTAAAGTTATTTTTATCGATTTTGTTTCTAAGTTATGTTATTGGGTGAATTGTTGTTGTTTCTGATGCTAGTGTGTAAGGTTAGAATAGGGTGTGTGCGTTTGGTAGATTAAATGTTATGTACAATAATATGATAAGCTAAAGTTATTTTTATCGATTTTTCGTTATGTAGAAATTGTTATTACATGATATGTTTAATTGCTAGTTATTATTAAGTAACTTGTTGTCACTTTTACAGTTGCTATAAAGGTATTAGTTGTGAGAATTGGAATAAGGTGGTTGTTTGGTTTATGCACTTTTCTTATTAGAAACTATACAAATATTATTATGTTTAACTTGCTTTAAGGTTATACTACACATATGTTATGGAAATAATATGAACATTGTGTTAACCTTATTGTTATTTTATATATACTTACTTTCCTTGTATAATATGTTGCACATGAACTCACGCAAAATTTTGGTTTACCTTGATGTAAGTTGAAATATTTATAGATTGCCATGAGGTTGCATAATAGTTGCTTACTTAAGCTACCCATACATATATGGTGGAGACTTGATGAAGGGTTTTACATGTAATGAAATTAACTACTTGCGTGTATATATATATTTATTTTAAAACAAATTTTCTTTTTTGTTTTTTTCATCTTCTTTTGTGGGCTTTATTTTGGCCGTAGGCCTTTTGTATGGTGTTGTTGATCTTGGAGGTTCCACCTCTTTCAGATAGATCTTTACGGTTCCTACAGCTTCTGCTATATAGGCAGCTGTAACACAAACACACAACATTGTTATTTAAAGAATAAGCTAAATGGTATTTAGTTTATAGCAATGTTCTAATCTACTAATTTTTTCGTTTGGTGCTTTTTTTGTGTCGGGGTTATGTATGAATGATTGGTGATGTGATGTTATCTAAAAGGCATGACTTTAATTTAGAGATTTTACTTTGTGACTACCAACTAAGCAGTAGGTAATATGTTATTATCTAAGATGTACAGCTTTAGGGATTTGTGACTGACCAGTGCTTAGACTAAGAAATTATACACATTTAATAGTTATGTTCGGCTGTAGTAAAAATGTATAGTGATATATTTACCTAAGGCATATAGCTTTAATTTAGAGTTTTTTTATTTGTGACTAACATGTAGACAGAGCTTAGGCTACGAAATTATAACTTAACAGTATTATACACATTTAATAGTTATGTTGGGCTGTAGTAAAAATGTATAGTGATGTATATACCTAAGGGATATAGCTTTACTTTAGAGTTTTTGTTTGTGACTAACATTTCGACAGTGCTTAGACTACGGAAGAGGAACTTTACAGTATTGTACACTTTGAATAGATTATAATTATGTTGGACTATAATGGGAAATTGTTTTATATCAACGGTGTTCTGTGATTTTATGTTCTTTTTTTTACCAAACTGACGTTTTGACAGTTGAGGTTTTACGCGATATCATCTAAGGATGTTTAGTGGTACTATAGGATTAGTACATGTATTTTTTTGGCGCTAATTACCTAACTATGGTTTTACGAGTGCGGTTGAGTTTGTCATTGGTAGTATCTAAGAGATACAGCTGTAGAGATTCTGGTTTGTGACTGACCAGTACTTGGGCTACGAAATTATAACTTAACAGTATTATACACATTTAATAGTTATGTTGGACTATAGTAGAAAATGTATAGTGATATATTTACCTAAGACATATAGCTTTAATTTAGAGTTTTTATTTGTGACTAACATGTAGACAGAGCTTAGGCTACGAAATTATAACTTAACAGTATTATACACATTTAATAGTTATGTTGGACTATAGTATAAAATGTATAGTGATATATTTACCTATGACATATAGCTTTAATTTAGAGTTTTTATTTGTGACTAACATGTAGACAGAGCTTAGACTACGAAATTATAACTTAACAGTATTATACACATTTAATAGTTATGTTGGACTATAGTAGGAAATGTGTAGTGATATATTTACCTATGATATATGTTATGATATATGTTATGATATATATGATATTTACCTTTTTTTGGTTATGTTGTGATAGTAATATAGATACAGTTTTTAAATTGGTGCCCTTTTGTTTGGTAATTTAATTAATTTGTACATATATTTTAGAGTGAAAAGTGTGATTATAAGACTGGTTAAGTATTTATTTCATGCAGAGATATTACATTACAATTTATATAAAAGAGACATTTAATTAAATATAAAAAATGAATACTCACTCTTATAACTTGTAAAAGCACATGTTCTTACTCAATAGCAACTATCCAATTGACTAATGCATATATCATTAAAAATCACATATTATGTACATTTTTTAAAGAACATTTAAATGTTGAATGCATTCTTGGAGCTGAAAGAATAACTTAAATTTATTCAAAGAAACACAAGTCAAGAATTGACAATACTGTCTTTGAGTACTGTGGCTGTTTCCTGTTTGGGAATGTTTCCATCATTAAACAAGTTTTAATGCAGACATCTGCAAACTTGACCTATATCATTCCACCTGTCAAAAAAATGTAAACAAACTGCTGTCAATGAATGCTCAGTCTTTGAATTGATTATGAAACAATATCAAGTTCATTTATTTACTTTTAAAATAAAAAATTTCCGCTTATTAAAATCCGCTTAAGAAACTAAAATACTGTCTTTAAAATGGAATGAGCTGTTTTATATTTTACCTGATTAACTAATTTTATTAATAATTAATAAAATTATTGGTTATATTATACTATAATAGAAACTTTGTACTCCCATAAATTGAGTTTATAATAAATTGTTGGTCTGGCCTTGAAACTACTGTAACAGAGATTTGAAGTGCTGTGTATATTCATTACACATAAAGTTTTATCTATTTTATAAAGCTACTTCTTCAGAAATATCTGACAAGCTTGTTTATTTATCTATTTACAAATAAGACATAATGATGATATAGTTATTGGTCCAAATTTTGGCACAGTATTTTGCAAGTAATAAACTAATTTAGCTGCTTGCATAAAAGATATTTCAATTTGACTTTTTATCCAATTAATCAAAAAACAAGTATTGTAGATATGAACAAGTACAACATTGGAGACCGTGTATTTGCTAAGATCAAGGGTTTTTCTCATTGGCCTGCCATCATTGATGCTATTGATATTAAAAGCAAAATATGCAAATACAATGTAACCTTTTATGGGACTAAAGAAGTTGGACTCGCTGTGAAGGAAATGGATATCTGTCCGTTTCTTGAAAACAAGAGTAAATATGGCTCATCAAAAGCAAAAAATTTTCTTAAAGCTTTGAAAGAAGCTGAAAAAAGCTTAAACAACACTTTTAACTCAAGCAAAAGTCAGGTGAATTTAACTGACTCAACCTCAACAGCACAAATTACTATAACAACACCCTTAAAAGATTTCCCAGATGCAAGTAGTACTCCTCAGAAAACTGAGTTTAAAATTTGTAATCAGTTAAACAAAATAATAAAAAATAATCAAATCTCCACACAGACCAATACTAAAATATTGTGTAAAGAAGTTGCTGTAAACACCACAATAGAACTTGATCGAGATTTCCAACTGCAGGCAGTAACAGAAAAATGCATTTCCCTAGAGGTGGCTCTGATGGAACTGAAAACAAAAAATAATAGTGATTTCCACACACAGATTTTAAAAGAGCAATTGGACAAATTTAAAACAGAAAATTTAAATCTTCTCGTAGTAATTGAAACACTTGAAAACGATAAAAAAATACTAGAAGAAAAGATTACCAAATTGGAATCAAGTCACCAAAAATGCTTAAATTGTTATCCTCCTTTAAAAAATCCCCTAATAGCCTCGACCTGGCAAGTAGCAAGTACATCACAGTCATCTAAAGCCAGACCTAATGAAATTAACACTTTTGAAATTCCATGTGAAAACCGGTTCAATGAACTCACCTCGGATAGAACTGATGATGAAGAAAACTATCAAGGAAAACAAACTGCAACTAACAATAAATGTTCAAATTTTTTAAATAGGAAGAAGAACAACTTCAAGCCTAAACCTCAAACTAAAGTTGTACGCACAAACAGAGAATCCAATTACAGTTCTAAACTTGTTATTATGGCTGACAGTCATGGTAAACAGCTAGGCCATATCATTGAACAGAAAACTGCAGTGGATGTGTGTTCTTTCATAAGGTCTGGAGCACACTTTAATGGAGTTATAGAAGAAGTCAAACAACATACTGAAAAACTCATGAACAAGGACCACCTGCTGATCATTGCGGGCACTAATGATATTCAGGACTCCAGTATAGAGAGAATTTTTGATGATATAAGTAATTTAATAAAAATCTCACAACAGATGAATTTAATCTTGGGTACGATACCGATGCGGTATGATAAACCAGACTTGGACCTCAAAATATCAGCAATAAACTCAAAACTAGAAGCAATTGCAGTAAACTATTATCCAAACCTGAAGTTGCTCCCACTCCATCTACTTCCAAGACACGTACACACAGCTCACGGTCTTCACTTCAACAAAAAAGGAAAGGTGAGAATAGCTGAAATGGTTAGTAAATTGATGCAAACTGAAGGTTTTCATCAAAAACTGGCAGTTGATAAAAAAAATTCTCTATCCAGTATTAACCAACCTTGCACTGGTGGCGAGGTCATTGTTATTGAAGAAGAGATGAGTAATTTTATAGAACATCATGCTGGTGACTCTACCGTTGGTCTAGCACACATGGTCTCCCGTGACTTTCATATGTCTGCGGGCGCAGCTGTAGTGTTCCGTAAGAAATTCGGCCGCCCACACATGTCTGACCTCATTTATCAAAATCTGGCGTATCAGCAAGTCAATAAAGGGCCGTCAGTGTATAGTTTGGTAACAAAAGAAGTATACTATGGCAAGCCCACTAATGAAGAATATAATAAAGCTTTTCAACAACTTAAACTGGACTTTCAAGCTAGAGGTTTGAAAGTGTTAATATGCTCCGCAATGGGTTGCGTCAGAGATCTGATACAGCCACAACACTTTGTAAATAATATAATCAAGTTCCAGAAGGCAACAGGAGCCAAAGTATACATAGTATCCAATGAACAAGAAGCGAGACGCAAATTGTGGCATGGAATGTCACACGATGAGTTCGTGAAGACGTTACGACAACTGATCAATGACCAACTAGTACAAGAGAAGAGTTCATCACTTCAAGGAAACCAAGTTGAAGGCCGACCAGTAAATCCTGATGTTTCCACAGCTCAGGCCACAGGACCCAATGATGAGTCTCTGTTTCGAGATGTGATATCCGAGTGTTCTCAAACTTGTGGTGCCTTCTCAAGTGAGAGTGGTCAGTCTAGTATAAAAAGTGGTGAAGGTGATTGTAAAGTGAAAAGCCCGCAGGAAGAACATAACATTGAACAAGATGCCACAATAAGTCCATGTAGGTCACTTAAAGATGTTTTTTTAGAAATGTCAAACCCAACAGTGATGTCTTAAGTCAGAGCGATGGACCCTCCTTGTGTAAAGCTCCATCCAAAATTGAGGTAGGAATAAATTCAGAATTTCAAGTCTTATATTTGAATACTCAAGGTCTGAAAGGTAAATCCTTAGCTCTAGAAAGCCTATTACCGAAAAAAAACAAAATCCGCTTTATCTGTATCTCAGAGCACTGGCTGAGTGAAAACGAGGCAGAATTTTCTTCTCCCACCGGCTTTTACTGTGCAGCGGTATATAGCCGCACAGAACATATAAGAGGCGGAACACTAATCTTTGCCCGTAATGATACAAACTCTAAAAAAATTGACACAGGTACACTCTGTGATGAACTAAATTTTGAAGTGTCAGCAGTACTAAATGAAGACTTAAAAGTTATTATTGTTTCATTATATCATTCAACATCCGGAAAATCATACAAATTTCTAGAATCCCTACAAAATTGTCTTAACTTTTTAAATTCATGGTCTTCTTATACAGTTATTATAGGAGGGGACCTGAACTCGGCCTTTGACATCACAACCAATAAACCTACAGCTAAGCAATTTCAGAATATTCTAAGACAGTTCAATTTCTATTGTGTAAATAAAATACCTACTAGAGGTAAGAGTTGTTTAGATAACGTATTCATAAATTCTAACTTAAGTAATAGTGTAAAATGTGAGCTTTTTAACTATCCTTTCTCGGACCATAACGGTCTGATTACAAGTGTGCCTATTACAGTCAGGGATAGGTCCATACAAACCCCAACTGTTGGTTTAATCCCACAAAATATAAAAGTCCCACAGTTAGTTCTTACCGAAAAAGGTGTTCTGTCCCTCGGGGAACATTTGGCCACATATGACTGGAAACTGTACCTAAGTAATAATGTTAATGCTTGTCAAAATTTTGAAATATTTTTTGAAATTTTTGTGGACAGTTTAAATAATAGTTTTCAACTAAAAAACAGTATTCAATCAAATAAAAAAACTCAGAATAAACATCACTGGTACACGGATGAACTTGCCTCAATGAAGAATAAATTGTTATTCTACAATAAAATTATAAAAAGTAGTCACAACCCTAGAGATGATATGGTTAGCCAAATGAAAAATCTCAAATATCAATATCGTACGGCTCTTAAGCAGGCAAAACTAACATGGAATGTTGGATACATAGAGAATAGTAACAATAAGTGCAAGGCTGCCTGGAATTTGATAAATAAAAATAATAGAACCACCCCCCGTTATTCTAACTGCAATATCTCACCAGATGAATTTAATAATTTTTTTATTGGCTCAGTTAATGGTATTCAAGATAAACTTATTAAAACTCCCATAACAGCAGACGATTTTATAAACAGAAAACATATAAATAAAGCTAATTTTAATTGGAACTATATTACCTCACATGATATTATACAAGCAGCAAAGAGACTTAACAACTCTAACAGTAAAGACATTTATAACCTTTCTAATAGCACTCTAAAAGGGATAATCCAAACAATTGCAGTTCCTCTAGCATTCTGTATAAATAAATTACTTGAAGAAGGTGTATTTCCCAACCAGCTAAAAATATCTAGAATATGTCCAATATATAAAAAAGGGCCAGTAAACTCTCCACAAAGTTACCGTCCCATATCAATATTGCCAATAATATCCAAAATTGTTGAAATAATTGTGTATGACCAACTTAGTGCTTATCTTGAAGTAAATAACTATCTTAATGTAAGCCAATTCGGCTTTAGAAGGGGAATGTCAACAGTGGATGCAATGGATGAATTAGTGCAAGAAGCCCTTCAGGCATTTGAAAAAAAGGCCTATGCTCAGGCCACTCTCTGTGACCTGAGCAAGGCCTTTGACTGTGTCAATCATAGTCACCTTTTAAACAAACTAAACTTCTATGGAGTTCAAAATTCTTGTTATAATTTTTTCCGATCATACTTACAAAATAGAAGTCAAAAAGTGTTAATTGATGGTATTTGGTCCCAAGAGTCAAAAGTCAACTTTGGCGTACCTCAGGGATCGGTGCTGGGACCTCTCCTTTTTTTAGTATCAATGAATGACCTCCCTGATTTTTTAAAAGCCAGGACAATATTATATGCTGTAGCCTTAATGAAGCTACTATTTATTTTTGATATGTTGAACAACTTAAATGAGAGATTTAAATAAAAATTCTTCAATGATAAAAAGTTTCTTTATTTTTTTTTATTAAAATAAAATTGGATTTCTTATCTAAATAATAATAAAAACGAAAATAAAAGATCCTTCTTTATTTAAAATCAAAACAAATCAAATATCTTCAGACCAGAACCTTTTTTATTAATTAATTCTTAATTCAAAAATTTAGAAAATTGAAAATATCTCAAAATTGAAAATTGAAATTGAAATCAAATTGAAAATCAAAATCAAAGTTGCAAATTAAAATTAAAATTCTTAAAGTTGAAATTGTTAAATTGAAATTAAATAGTTGAAATTCTTAAATTGAAATTGCCTCCGGGAGATCTGAAAAGAAATAAATAACCAGCTTTTAGTGACTTGAAACATTTTCCTTTTTTTTTTTTACAAAATTTTTAAACAGAAAACAAAGCACTCTCAGACCTGTCACTAGAAGAGTGACTACAAACAAGAACAAGTTTTAACCGCGCATGCTTGGTGGATCTTACCCTATCTACTAAAACCCTACTGAAAAACCTAACTAGAGAAAACTTGTAAAAATTACTTACGTAGCTGTCCTGGAGGTTTTAACCCACAACGTGACCACAAACAAAGCGCGACATACGCTCACTCACTCACTAGCGACAAGGAAAAATTGCCGATCCGGAAAACAAGACTCCGAACGGTTAAAATCGCCGTGAAGAACAAACGTGGTCACTCGCCAAAAGATTACTTCCAACTGCTCGAACGCCCGCAAACCTTCCACCAACGGACTTACCCCCTCCCTACTCTAGAAGCTAAATCAACCAATAAGAACCCTCTAAACCAGGACAACCGAACAGGTAAGGCCCACCAAACATGTTGACTTCAGAAAACATGTCGCATGAAATTGACAGGAAATTAACAACGTGAATATACTGGTTATTTAGCTAATTTAAATGGGAAAAAACTACTTTTTCATTGAAAGGGGAAGATTCTGAATTTTTCTCAAAACTTGGAGAATTTATATTGAAAACTTTTGGTAAAAGAACCAAACACCTAAATCTCTCAGTTCTTACAATATTTAACATTTTCTAGACACAATTCTCTAAAATCATTATAATGAGACAATTAACAATTGTTACATTATTTTCCCCCTTCACAAGAAAAAAAAAAAAATTTTTTTTTTTTTTTTTTTTTTTGAAACCCTATCATCATCACATCTCTAAAAGGACATAATATTTTCTAACCTTAACAACCATTTCTTTCAAAGCTAACCTAAACCTTTCCTTTTTTCAGATCTCCAAACAAAAAGTTTCTCTCTTAAACTACCATCTTACAAACTACTACAACATTTGAATTGGTTATCACAGTCACTTGAAACTCGGGTCAAGAGCACAAGACCAGTCCATTGTTGACAGTCATTGTTGTCCCCAGTCCATTGTACATCAGCAGAAGAACGGGACCGCCAGCTTGTCCCCTCATCCGAACAGCTGACTGCTGGGCCGATCGATAAACTAGACCGGTTTTGGGTTGACTACGGCCGTCGTCACACTGCATCCTCCAGCCCACAGCAAGTGTCTCACATAAACAACAGTTAACCCAAAGAGGCATTAGACAGTGTTGACATACAACGCTCTGTTGCGTGTTCCATGTGATGTAGTGTATGTAGTTCGGAGAGCCATTCAAAAGAATTGTTTTTTTTTTTTTTTTTTTATTTATTTCCCCTTTCAATGAAGTGCTTCAAAAAGTGCTCAGTGTCGTTCCGTTTGGTGAAAACCAGGAGTTTCGCAGTCCATAAGTGCTTGGATACAAAAGAAGAAAGAAAAAAAAGTTGGGTGCGTAAGTCCACTCATATTAAAACAATTCACCAACAAATCAAATTTCAAAATTTTTCCCATTTGCTTCTCCTTTCAGTGTTGTGTTTTGTTTTGTTGTTATTTACAAACAATAGGAACAGGCTGGAAACTGGTATTGGAAATACATTACAATTAAAAAAAATACATAATTTTTCAACTTACATCTTGTTCTAGAAGCTCAAAATTCTTTCTTGTACTATTTAACACACTTATAATATAACAAGAATACAAATACAGATTAAATTTCAAATACATAATATTCATGGATAATTAACTACTCAATATAATTTACATAAATAAAATTTGTTTACTCTTTGTTTACTTTTGTCCACCAAGCAATTTATTCGAACCTAAAAATTTCATTAAACTTTAAAAGTAATCACTTTGACAGTCTTAATCTAACAAATTCTAATCTAACAATTTTAATCTAACAATCATCAAATATTTACATGACATAACATTCTTTTGCTGAAAATACATAATTAATATACTAATTTCACTTTTCTGAAACTGAAATACACCATGAGCATTAGTAATCCGTTATTTACAAACAGACATATAACATGTAAACAAAATTAGTCATTCATTATCAACTTCAATAATCAAATAATACTTTTTAAATAAATTTCAAATATATCAAGTAACCTTGTTTAACCATCTATTTAATTACACAAATTTTTTTTTTTTTATAACCTGAAAATTATTAATTGCTGAAAACATACATCATTAATTAAAGTTCATAACCCTTCATACATTACCAACTCATATTTACCACCTTCAAGAATAATCTTATTCACTTCTTTAGACCTTGACATCTTTTATGTGCACTCTTCGCACTTCTTTGGGATTGGACAGCCTCTGCACCAATATGCTCACTGGACTCAGCTGGGCTAGCACCTGGTACGGACCCTCATAGATGCAATGCAGCTTCTCCTGGAATCCTCGGCTTTGGTCGGACTGCACTCGTGATCTGATGTAGACCTGCTCTCCGATGCGAAGTGGGTTCCCATGTTGTCCATCCGCCTTGTGTTTGTTGCGATCTCTCATCCTTCGAAGGTTGTCCACTGCTTTCTCTAACTGCTTTAGTCGGTCTTCTTCACTGAGATTCCTCTCCACCAGGTCGTTCAAGCTCCACTTGTTGGTTAACGGATCGTTTTTGGCGTGGTTAAACATTAACTCAAATCCACTAAATCCAGTACTCTCACATGTGTTGTTGTTTATGGCTAAATTCAATTCACTGATTTCTTTGTCCCATTTATTCTGTTTGTTATGTGCATAGATTTTTAATATAGCCTTCAAATTGCGTAAAAACCTTTCACTTTTGTTACCCTGGGGCTGATAAGGTATAGTCGTTTTATGAATTATTCCTTTTTTAAAGAAAAATTGTCTTAATTCATGAGCTTGAAAGTAAGACGCGTTATCTGACACTATTATTTTAGGCAGTGAGAACAAGCTGAAAATTCGATCATTTAACAATTCTTGAATTTTATTGGATTTAATTTCTTTCATGGGGAATAACCAATTAAATTTTGTGAAATCATCCACAACAATAAGCAAGTACTTGTTTTGTTTACTACTCCTAGTTAATGGTCCAAATATATCCATGTATAACTTTTCCATAGGCTGCTTCGAGTAACTTGATACTACAGGTCCTTTTAAATATTTATTTGTACTTTTACATTTTTTACACAATTCACAATTTTGCACTAACTTTTTTATATCTTCGTGTAAATTAGGCCTATAAGAGTACTGGTTTATTTTTCTAAAAGTGTTAGCTATTCCAGGATGTCCACCATAGGTTGACGTGTGATAATACTCAAACACCATGTTTATTAATTCTTCGGGTAAATAAACCCTATCTTTACTTCGATTGTTATATTTATACATTAAAACACCATTTTTCAAAAAATATTTTTCATTGTTAGTTTTGTTTCTTATACTACATATAATTTTTATAATTTCCGGATCCTTATTCTGATATTCAGATAACTGTACACATGACATAGGAAAGTCTGTTATGTTAGTTATAAACAGTCTATTGGAGCTGGAGTTGACAATAACAGGTTCTACAGTGGGTGAAACATCGCTAATCTCTTCCTTATCTACATCCATTGTTTGTACAACCGACTGATCATAACAATGAACTAAAATGTCCTCACTTGGAACTTCCTCTTCATTATTGCTAAATATTCTACTTAGATAGTCTGCTAATACATTATCTTTACCCTTAATTATTTCTACTTTAAATGGTAAACTCAGAATTATTTCACACCATCTTGCTAGTTTTCCTAATTTTCTACAATGGGTTAGAATCCAAGCTAAGGCACTATTGTCACACCTCAAAGTGAATGGCTTTACTTCCAAATAACTATAAAATTTCTGTATTGAGGCTGTTACAGCTAAGCATTCCTTATGGTAAATACTCATTACTTTTTCACTTTGATTTAGTTTTTTAGAATAAAAAGCTACTGGCTTAAGATCGGTTCCCTCATACTGTAATAAACATGCTCCAACTGCATTGTTACTGGCATCAGTGTGTAGAATACACTCTTGCTCATAATTAGGTATTTTTAATACTGGTGGATTGCTAATTATTGTTTTTATTTTATCAAAACTTTCCTGACACTTGGAATTCCATTCAAATTTAACATTTTTCTTCCTTAATTCATTTAAAGGAGCTGCAAGTTCAGCATAATTTGGAATAAATTTAGCAAAATAACTGGACATTCCTATAAATCGACTTACAGCTTTGCTATTGGTAGGGGGTTTGGCACTTAAAATTGAACTGGTGCGCTCAGGATCTATTGTAACTTGATTATGGCTGATTAGATATCCTAAAAACTTTATTTCTTTAAATACAAATTTTACTTTTTCTGGGTTAACAGTGAGGTTCCATTTATTGAGTCTTTCAGTAACTTCTTTAATATGTTGTAAATGTTCATTTAATGTCTTGGAATAAATTATTAAATCGTCCACATAATTAATAACACACTTGAATTTCAGTCCCTCCAGTACTCTATTTAAATAACTGGATAACAAAGATGAGCCTAAATGAAGACCAAATGGAATGCGATTGAATTCAAAGCTTTCAAATGGTGTACTAAAACTTGTTATTCTTTTACTTTCCTCCGATAATCTAATTTGGTGAAAACTGCTACATAAATCTAAGACTGTAAAATATTTTGCTCCTTCTAGGAAATGGTGAATATCATGCAAGTCACCCAGCGGTGTGTTTACTTTCTCTATTTTCTTGTTTACTTCTGAATAATTAATAACTAGCCTATATTTGTCTTCACCCTTCGGTACTAAGAATGCAGGGCTATTGTAAGGTGATTGACTAGGTCTAATAATATTTTGTTTAAGTAAATCATCTAATATATTTTTCAAAATTTTCATCTTAGCAGGATTAACTGGATATGGTCTAATATTGACAGGAGTAGTATCATTCAACTTAATTGTATATTCATAATCTATTCCACTGCCTATTTTATTAGTGTAAACATTTGGATATTTTTCTATTAAATCAACTATTTCTTCCTTGACTTCACTACAGCCAATATTTACTTGTTTACTAACATTGTTTACATTAATTCTTATGTTAGCTAAACTGTGAATGAATTCGATTTTTACATTAGGCTTGAAGTTAAAATAACACTGGTTACTTTTCAAGTCTACTACCAACTCACTTTGTTTAATAAATTGACTCCCAATTATCATAGCATAACTTAATTGTTTACTTACTTGGACAAGTATTTTCCAAGTAAATTCATTTATTTTTATTTTTAAATTACACTGCCCCAGTATCTTCATTTCACTTTGACTCGCTGTACGACACTTAATATCTGACCTATTCAACTGTAACTTAGGACAACATGCTTTTAATTTGTTAAACAAATCTTCACTAATTACATTAATTGAACTTCCAGTATCAATTAATGCTTCCTGTTTCACTTTGTTGTTTACTATAACTTCAATAGTTGGTAAAATGTTTAGACTGTGTTCCATATTATCAGTGTTATTGTTTACACTTGAGTGAGTCATCTTGTCGTCTGCTGTGTTGTTGTGTATGGGTTTGTTTTTGTTTACATTTTGCTGGATTTCTGGGAGGGGATCGACACGAGATCCGAATTTGGCCAACTCCCTCCCATAATCTAGTTTTTTGGCTTCTGTGTTGTAATCTCCTTCTGTGTAAAACTTGTTCCGGGTCTATTGTATTTTACTGGGTTGTATTGTTTATTGGGTGGTGTGAAAACTTTGTTATACTGCTGTGTGTGCTTCTGTGTGTTTCTATTTTGATAGCAATCCCTCGCTATGTGTCCATATTTATTACATATAAAACATGTTTTTCGATCTTCTACATTGTTTACATTATGGCTAGCGCTATGCTTAGGTGGTAGGTATGCTCTTACCTCTCTACGTTGTACATCGTTGTAACATACATTTTGTACTTGAATACACATGCTATCTAGGTCTGCATAGCTGGTAGGATTGCCCACAAATACTAATTTAGCTCTAGTTTCTGGATTTAATCCTAATTTGACAATGTCTACTACTTCTTCTTCGGTGTATCTAGTATTAAGTACCTCACTATAGATTTTCAATTCATTTATGTATACTTCTAATGGTTCCCCAGACTTCTGTGGACGGTTTACCATTGTTTTCTTTAAGTTTTCTCTCAGCCCCATTGGAACGAATTGTTTTAGTATAATAAGATGAGTTTCACTTACAGTGGCCCTCTCTTCTTTACACTTTAATATTTTACTATACAAAGGACCGTTAGCATATCCCAAGATAATCTCTAAAATCTCACTATCTTGTAACTTTGTTTCATTTTTCAAAGCTAACATGTTTTTAATGAATTTGATCAACAAGCTAGCGTTTAACCCATCTGTTACCTCAAATCTATTTAGATACCGCTCTAGTGGATTAGGTAGGCGAGAATAATTCAACGTAACATTTCGTTGACAGTTGAAATTATCTGCCATTTCTGGAGATGCGACTCCGTTCAAGGGTGCGCTTATCGATTGGCTCATTAGAACCGGTTTCTGCACTCCCCTAACTAAGCTTTGTTCAAACTCGTCTTCTATTTCGCCGTTTCTAGTTATCTCCTGCTCTATGTTGTCCTTCTCTGCTAAATCAATGTTAATTTTCCCTACCATTTCCTTCAAGGAATTTAAATTTTCCTCGAGGGATGACACTTTAGCTAAAGCGGCTTCATTACTTACAAACAACCCTTTTAGACCCTTTAATCTTAATTCGTAATGAGCTAACTTAGCTTCAATACGGATTATATCACTTAAACATCTACTTTCCACCACACCCTCAATTCTTTCTTTCAGATTTTCCAAGTTTACTTTAATGAACTCATATTCCTCTCCACCTACTACATGGCCGGACAGGTAACCTATATTAGGCCTAACACCTAACTTGACAAGCTCTCTAAGTTTCTTTCTTAAATCGCCCACTAGTATGCTGTCTTCTACTTCTATTCCTCTTAAACGTGCTTCATACATAAGTTCTTTCTTCAGTAGAAAGTCTACCTTGAGTGCCATCTTCTCAATTTATTTAATATTAAATTTTCTTTTAAAATCTGGTCTGAGATAATTGGTGATAAGCACACACTTCTATTTTTTTAAACGTCTCTCTCTTGTTCAACTAGCAGAGTTGCGCACTTAATGTAGCCTTAATGAAGCTACTATTTATTTTTGATATGTTGAACAACTTAAATGAGATATTTAAATAAAAATTCTTCAATGATAAAAAGTTTCTTTATTTTTTTTTATTAAAATAAAATTGGATTTCTTATCTAAATAATAATAATAACGAAAATAAAAGATCCTTCTTTATTTAAAATCAAAACAAATCAAATATCTTCAGACCAGAACCTTTTTTATTAATTAATTCTTAATTCAAAAATTTAGAAAATTGAAAATATCTCAAAATTGAAAATTGAAATTGAAATCAAATTGAAAATCAAAATCAAAGTTGCAAATCAAAATTAAAATTCTTAAAGTTGAAATTGTTAAATTGAAATTAAATAGTTGAAATTGAAATTGCCTCCGGGAGATCTGAAAAGAAATAAATAACCAGCTTTTAGTGACTTGAAACATTTTCCTTTTTTACAAAATTTTTTAAATAGAAAACAAAGCACTCTCAGAACTGTCACTAGAAGAGTGACTACAAACAGGAAACAAGTTTTAACCGCGCATGCTTGGTGGATCTTACCCTAACTACTAAAACCCTACTGAAAAACCTAACTAGAGAAAACTTGTAAAAATTACTTACGTAGCTGTCCTGGAGGTTTTAACCCACAACGTGACCACAAACAAAGCGCGACATACGCACACTCACTCACTAGCGACAAGGAAAATTGCCGATCCGGAAAACAAGACTCCGAACGGTTAAAATCGCCGTGAAGAACAAACGTGGTCACTCGCCAAAAGATTACTTAAAACTGCTCGAACGCCCGCAAACCTTCCACCAACGGACTTACCCCCTCCTTACTCTAGAAGCTAAATCAACCAATAAGAACCCTCTAAACCAGGACAACCGAACAGGTAAGGCTCACCAAACATGTTGACTTCAGAAAACATGTCGCATGAAATTGACAGGAAATTAACAACGTGAATATACTGGTTATTTAGCTAATTTAAATGGGAAAAAACTACTTTTTTATTTGAAAGGGGAAGATTCTGAATTTTTCTCAAAACTTGGAGAATTTATATTGAAAACTTTTGGTAAAAGAACCAAACACCTAAATCTCTCAGTTCTTACAATATTTAACATTTTCTAGACACAATTCTCTAAAATCATTATAATGAGACAATTAACAATTGTTACAATGCTGACGACACTACTCTGGTAAATTCCGCTACAGATGTCAATGCTTTGGAAAATCTAACCGAAAACGCACTCCACGACGCCACTATATGGTTCAATGCTAACGGATTTCTTCTGAACCAAAATAAAACCCAAAAAATTATATTTAGTTTAAAAAATAATGTCTCTGAGAGCCCTGACTATCTTAATTCAGTTAAGGGGAGTCGGGAGCTCCATATAAACCAATGTTAAATTCTATAAATTCAGGGAACATTAAAAAAAAACTATTCATGATACCATAATGATTTTTTTTTATTTGATTGTGCATACTTTCTTTGACATTTTAACACAAGGGTTTTAGTTTTAACATTTTTTTGTGATTTTTCAGAATTTTAAAAAAATATACTAAAACTTTTACTGAATTTTTATACAAGTGTCAATTAAAAAAAAAAAAATCATTAACATTTTATTAAAACCTTGTGTTAATTTGTAGAGGTTGATTGGATCTACAATTAAAAAAAAAATTATTGAGCTATCACGCATAGCTTTTGAAAAAATGTACCTTATTCGAAAAAAAACACTGTTTTTCGGAAAACTCCTTTTTATTGGAAACATGCCGTAACCATGAAAATAAAACTTACTTTAGTGCATTCCTGCACACTGTCACTCACTACACACACAACTTTAGGTTTCCCTACATTCTTACGTCTTTTAAACACTTTATTTGAAAATCTGGGCATTTTTACTATTTAATTGTAATATATTTTACAGTCAAATGCTACACTAAATATCATTCACATTTGAAAACAATGTTGAAGGTTATAAACATCAACAACTAACTAGTAAACAAGAAAAATATGACTGAAATAACAACAGGTGACGAACCTAAAGAACCGGTGTGCCAACTGTAGGAAATATAATATCACAACACCTCTCTTTTGAAAAATAAATTGAGTACTACACAAAATGTTGCAGCTGATCTTGAAGTCTCCTAGAAAAATCAGCGTACACTAACGTATAACTTTTTATTTTTTTTAACAACCAATGAACCGATTTTTTTATAGTTGGTTTCTAATGAACGGCAATTAAATGCCGAATAATTTGATATAAAAAACACAAAAAGTCATTTTTTACCATAATTCAGCTCCCGACACCCCTTAAGTTTTTGGGGGTTCTTATTGATAACCATTTGACATGGAGCCAACACATTGACTCAATTAATCCAAGACTTAACAGGGTAATATATCTATTGAGAAGTCTCACAGATAAGATCCCGGAATCCTATACCAGAACAGCATATTTTGCGTACTTTCAATCAATAATACGTTATGGTCTCATACTCTGGGGAAACTGTAGTAGAATAGGGGAAATATTAATACTCCAAAAGAAAGCCGTAAGGGCTATAACTAAGTCGGAAGGGGATGAACATTGTCAACCCTTATTTATAAGAAAAAAAATACAAACGATAATTAATCTCTATATTTTTGACTTAGCCCTATATGCAATTAAAAATCAAAGTAGTTATAAATATAGTTATGATAATCATAACTATAACACAAGGACTAGGGATAGTGCCGTCATACATTTTTCTAGACTGAGTAAATGCCAAAATAGCCATACCATTATATCTATAAAAATATACAACAAGTTAAAGATATTCATTGAAAAATATCCTATTTTGCAATTCAAAAACAAGCTATATAGCTGGCTATTAGAACGCCCTTTCTATAAACTAGAGGATTTTTTTGCCACTGTTTCCATAGAATTTTAGGTTTTTAGAATCTCATACAACACCTATAATAAATTATTCTTCAGTCTTTTTTTTTTTAACTTTTAATATCACACTTTAACCAATAGATATATATATATATATGTATGTGTGTGTGTATGTATGTGTGTGTATCTATGTGTGTATGTATATGTATGTATGGGTGTATGTGTGTATGTATGTGTGTATGCATGTGTATATGTATGTGTATGTATGTATATATGTATATATATAATTTAAATTTGGATTTTATATCAATAAATGTTAAATTTATGTCTAATATCACATAGTCTAAAGTTCCAAAGTGTAATCATAACTTATTCATGTAAATAGTTACTACTGGGCACAATACAAATTTCTTATTCTGTTGTTTTACTTTATGATATTATCTTTTTATTTATTTATTTTTTTTTTTTTTATGTTTGTTGTAACCTTAATTTGATACAAAGACATACAGAGATGTTAAGGAGGGTAATTGTGTAAAATATAATAATCCTTTGATCATGTTACAGTGTATTATGACTATGCTTTACTTGGCTGTAAAATGACTTTGTCAATAATCTTGTATGTTTCGTATGGCAAATAAACAATATTATTATTATTATATAGCTTTAATTTAGAGTTTTTATTTGTGACTAACATGTAGACAGAGCTTAGACTACGAAATTATAACTTAACAGTATTATACACATTTAATAGTTATGTTGGACTATAGTAGAAGATGTATAGTGATATATTTACCTAAGGCATATAGCTTTAATTTAGAGTTTTTATTTGTGACTAACATGTAGACAGAGCTTAGGCTACAAAATTATAGCTTGAGAGTATTATACACATTTAATAGTTATGTTGGACTATAGTAGAAGATGTATAGTGATATATTTACCTAAGGCATATAGCTTTAATTTAGAGTTTTTATTTGTGACTAACATGTAGACAGAGCTTAGGCTACGAAATTATAACTTAACAGTATTATACAAATTTAATAGTTATGATGAGCTATAGTGGAAAATGTATAGTGATATATATACCTAAGGGATATAGCTTTGATTTGGAGTTTTTATTTGTGACTAACATGTAGACAGTGCTTAGACTATGAAATAGGAACTTTACAGTATTATGCAATTGGATTATAGTTAAATGGACTATGATGGAAATTTGTTTTGTATAACTGATGTTCTGTAATTTTATCTTCTCATGTCATTTTAGCAGTTACGGTTTTATACAATGTCATCTAGAGATATTTAGTGATACTATAGTACATGTATTTTTTTTTACGCTAATTTCCTAACTAGGGTTTTAGATGAGTGAGTGTGATTGAGTTTGTGAATATATATGTAGTTGGTAATATGTTATCATCTAAAGGATACAGCTTTAGAAATTTTAATTTGTGACTAACCAGTGCTTAGACTATAAACACTCAACAATATTGTACACATTTTAATACAATTATATTGTTATGTTGGGCTATGGTGTAAAATATATTTTTTAAGTTTTCTTATCTTTACATTTACCAATTTGCTGACTATTGTCTTGTTACTTTTGCAGAAATATGAGTCTTGTCAACAAACTTTCCGGCCTTGCGGAACAAAGTTACACCGAACGAATCGAGGCGAAACATCTCAAGAAGGATTATGATTATGCAATAATGTCGGCTAGGAGGTTGCAGACAAGGTACGGACCTTCAATTATGGTGCGGATTGGGACACCTGAGGGGGAGAGGGTATTGTTTCTCCCTAAACGGTTCAATGAGAACCTTACAGATGATGACGTCCAACAGCTGAATGTGGAGGGAGCATTCAGTTTGAAGTTTGTGGGGATGAAGGGAAATAGCCCGAGTATTGTTATATCGAAAGCCTAAATATATGTATTCTTAAATAATACTATTGTTGTACTTACCCGCTGTGTTGGGTGGAACCTGGTCCTCATCTTCATCCCAGACCATCAGACTGTCAGCTATTGTCCTCAACTGACGTAACAGTCTTTGGGTTTGGTAGTTGGATCGGGGCGCAAACTTGACAACGATCTCTGCCATGACTGCAGTTTACCTTTAAAAGTGCACTTATTTATACATCATGTACTATTGTTATACACTATTGTTATACATTGTTATACACTATTGTTATACACTACAACAGTGATTGTTGATCTTGCCGTTTTGTTACATAACAGGCAGGATCAACTACCGATCAGTAAAACAAAGTCAGCTGTCGACCTTAACATTTACTCGCAATGTCGTTTTTAAAAACCCGCCTCAGCCCAACCTGGCGCCAGGAAATGTCAAGTGCAAGGTCTCAACGTCGCCTGTCCGACATCGGACCTACCTTGTACCAGGAAATGTCAAGTGCAAGGCCTCGACGTCGCCTGCTCCAACACGGACCTCGCCCACCGGCCGGTCTACATACACAGCCTACATACCGTCTATTTTGCCGTAAAAATTGTATCCTTCGATTTGCCAAATCGAAGGATTTATACCCTACTCACAACTCATGAAATATCAGTTAGCCATCTTGAGACGAAAAAAAGAGGGAATCCAGAGCCGCTTCATTCGCTTTATTGGTCTACGCTTGGGTTTTGAATATCGTGCAGTATCGGTCCAAGATTTGCAACTTCAGTTTAACCTAAGACCTCTTCATGTAAGACGGAACATTAATGATGTTATATTCCTGAAGAAGTTGATCACCTCTGACATCGATGCACCAGATTTGCTTATGAAACTAGATCTACGTACCTCTCGGAGCCTTCGCCACACTCAGCTGTTTGCAAGGCGGCAGTATTCAACACAGTCCTCTTCCTCGCCTCCAGCGTCTGGCTAATAATATACCTGATCATCTGGATTTATTCAATATGAGCAGTGAAACATTCAAGAGGAAACTTACAAACTGCCATCCAATGAACTAGGAAGATAAACTCGTAGTTACAGTTACAGAACTGAACCTGTTCATCTTCGTGAGACTGACTCTCCATTCTCCAAGCTACTTCTATGATGATGTCACTCTCCGTCAATGCAGCCAACCATGAATAACTTAATATCCCTTTGAACCGAATCACCATCATAATCATATTGCATACTTATATTTATATATATATTGTTATACATTTATAGTTTATGGATTGTTTCTACTTATATTTATTGTATTAATTGTTATATTTACTAATTGTTGTTATATAATTGCATTGTGCACTATTTATACTATGTTGATTTTTTCTTTTTTAATTGTATCTATATTATATTAATTCTTATATTGTTATTTTCATTAATTGTATTGTAATAATATGTATTGGTTTGTTTGACCGTTGGAAGAATAAAATAAAAATAAAATAAAATAAAATTATTAGAAAAAACATTTTCATAATACACAACAAAAAAATTAAAATGTATATAATAACATTTCAAGAATTTCTTAACCACCAGCCAGGAAATTACAGACGATGTAGAAAGGTTTAAAACCAGCAATGAACTAACCTCCTTTTTGAATTTTAAGTTGTTAGGCTTTAACTTTAGAAGTAATAAATATTACAATCTATATATATATATAAAATCCAATGTATGTTTGTCTGTCTATCCTTTATGCGCTACCAAACCGTCCAGCCGATCGCCATGAAACTTGGGGAAGTTGTTCTATATACCCCAGGGAAGGTTTCTGTCCTATTCCCGTTTCTTTAATCCCTCAGGGCTCCATCCCTTGGACTTCTAAAGTTTCGATGTTAATCAAATAGCAGGATGCATGAAGGTATAATAAGTCAAATATAAAAAGAATATCAGCTGTGGGTTTTAAATATGTCAAAATTATACTGTTTATATTTTTATGTTTTGATTTCTTGTGAAGCTATATTAATTGATTGATTTATTTGATTAACAGCTGTTAAATAAAAACAAATAGAATAAAATTGTGGTAGGCAAAACTTTCAAAATTAAAAAAAAAATTGGGTGTGCGTCGGACCACACGGTGGAAGTTATACTTCTTTGGCCATTCTCATACACCCACTCACGCACACAAACAGACAGGATATATAAATGAAATATAAGACATTTTTCAATATTATTCAATATATTTATCTTCAATATATTATACGTGACTTCATTATTATATTATACACCTATATTATCATTATCAGTAATTTCTTCGATTAAATTTCTTCGATTAACAATCGATTAATCGATAGTTCTTAAAAATTTGTTCTTACTTTTCAGCGTGACACGGTTTCTCAACCAATATCCCATCCCAAAGTGTCTAACGGGCGCAAAGAAGTATAACTTCAATAATTGAGTACAGTAGTAAACTACACAAAACATCAGCTGTTGTAAATTGGATACTGTGTAAACTGAAAGGTTGCTGCACATTTCAATGGTACAATCAAAACTCAATATTATGACCGGCGAAGCGGGCGGGTACAGCTAGTTTATAATAAAAATTCTCCTTTTATTTGAAATATTACGATCAGTTTGTATTTGAAAATCCATGACAACCAAAACAAAACCAAAACATATGATTGAAAAAATTAAACAAGATACATTACAATTCCTTTCAACTAAAACAATTACTCTATAATTTATTTAGACGTTAATTAAAATTAACTTATCTGATTTGGTCTATGTGTTGCCTGTGTGATACTTCCTCAACGTTTACAACATAATTAAGTTTTCCCAATACCCTTTTCACAGTTCCAAATTTCCATTTTTGAAACTGGTTGTAAAAACGAATTGCCACTCTGTCTCCAACTTGTAAAACACGACATTTTGGGTTTCTGTCTTTTCTTGTCTGCACTTTCATAGAACTGACTTTGGTCTCTATCTCTGGTTTAACTAAATCAATTCTTGATCTAATTTCCCTCCCAAGAAAAAGTTGGACTGGTGACTTACCTGTAGCCGTGTGTGGTGTTCGCCTGTAAGCGGAGAGAAAAGTCACCAGAGCCCTTAGCACACCGTCGCTAACTAATGCAATTTTTAGTGCATTTTTTAATAGTTTGCTCGTTTCTCTCAGTCAGCCCATTGGTGGCTGGGTGATAGGGAGCTGATATTTTTTGTTTTATTCCACATCCTTAGCAAAATTCAACAAACTCTTGACTAGTAAAGTACCTTATTCACTTCAGTGTCAGCTAACACTCGTGGCTAACCATAGCTAGCAAAAAACTTCATGAGATTCTGTTTTGTAACGGTTGATAACGTTAACGACACTGGATAAACTTCAACCAACTTACTATGTACATCCACGATTATTAGATAGTAATTTCCTTTAAATGGTCCTGTGTAATCGACGTGAAGTCTGTCCATGGGTTGAATTGGGTACTCCCATTGATGTGGGTTTTCTTTCGCTGGATTATTTCTATACAACTGACAAGGCTTGCAATTACTTATCAACAACTCGATGTCAGAATCAATTTTTGGCCACAAAATAAAATTTCTAGCTATTTTTTCGTTTTTACAATACCCTGGTGCTCATGATGTAGTTCTTTGAGAAAACAATCCCTAAATTTGTAGGCTCTAATAAATATTACAATTTATAATAAAACTTTTCCATTTATTTGAAACATTACAAACAGTTTGTATATGAAAAACCATGACAACCAAAACAAAACAAAAACATATGATTGGAAAAGTAAACCAAATACATTACAAAAAGGTAGGACAGGTTGTTGAATAGTTTGGCACAATTATTTAAGAGGTTCGGTTAAAAAAAATATGTTGA